>JAOTON010001795.1:415000-737081 GCA_034440635.1 Lepas anatifera
GGAGTCGATTGATATGCAACATGACTATACCAGGTCACCCTGTGACCCTGACCTAGCTCGATGTCAGGTCATTTTCACAATTTGACCTGGCAAGGTCATATTACACATCATTTGATTTGCTGCGATGATAGAAATCCAGTAATGCATAAATATTTGCTCTAGCTCTGCTGAGTAAAATTATAGAGGGGGAAACGTACACTGCCCTGCTGTAAGCCTATGGGACTTTGTTTGACCTATGCTGACCTCAATATTGACCTGTCATAAAAATGCTTCGTACAATTTCTCTTTGTCTCGTCAAGAGCTTTTAAACGCCGCCCGTAATTTTCTTTAGCTTTTCTGGGAAATGAGATACGGAGGGGGGTGAAATTCGCCACCCCCAGGGGCGCGCCACGCCAGGGACCCCAGCGGGGCACACGTAAAACATCGTGAAGTTATTAGCTTTGGAAACAGCTCTTTTGTTTTGGGACCTATTTGCGTATTAACTAGAACATGCGTATTAACTACAACTTGGTATTTCGCCATCCCCCGAATCCGGTATAACAAATTGACTACATGCAGCAACGATATTGTCGGACGCAGCCCCTCATTGGAATCTCGAAGTAAAAGGTACAACAAATTCATCGTATGGAAAAGGTTATTACGATGACTGCGAAAAACTGAATGCCGTGACAGCATTTCTCTGGTTATCGCAAACCTAGGTAATGTATCTGCAAAGCCGAAAACTGGGCCGGTAGAATTGTGGGACCCCTTTTTTGTTTATTTTAACGGCCAATTATCGTTGTTCAAATTGGTTGATTATTGGTGAGGAATATGTGCCGGCGGTAGATAAATCACCATTTGAAATTGCTGCCTCCGAAAAGCAAGCATCCTTAACAGAAAAGATGCAATGCGACGGGTTCCTATTAATTTTAGAATGTTCTACTAAATTTCTTGCAAACATGAATTTTATTTAGGTAATAAGAAATGAGTTTTAAGCTAAAACTTTGTCCTTAAATATTTAGGTTAAACTGTGATAATAACTTCGAGGCAGCCTCAACAACATAAAAATTCATACTACCTGTCCAAAATAACTTATTATCAATCTATAATCATGCCCCTCGCTGCAGAACCAGAGCAATACTAGCATTTGATTAAAGTACTGCTGAGGATACCGAAATACATTTCTCTATTCGCCGTTGTAGATGCTTAAACGTTTAGTAATGATATACCAACTGCATTTGTTTCACGCTTTGTTGGCTCTCGTGTCACGGGACACGGATAAATATGCAGCAGACGCGTTAGATTTGAGCTCTGGCAGTCTTGGAACTGTGTTATAGACACCCGTCGCCAGACCACCCCGATCCCTAATCTTCAACATGTGCACTGGCTTAGACAGCTTATATGTGGAGCAGACGAGTCTTCTTATCCCCCGGGTTGAAACGGTGGTTAGGCCCCGGAAATCAGCACGCCAAATCCTGTTACTTACCCGCAGCTATTTCTCGCGTTGCAAGTGACATGTTTCATCACTCCTTGTTTCAAATCAGTCAGGGCCACCTTAATGTCAAGCCAGCGAAAACTCCCCTGGACCAATGTTGGGACCACGTGACCAATGTTGGGCACGTGAGAAGCAGCACCGCCTCGGCGGAGGGGATTTCAGCAGGTTGGCGTGTCATGGTCCGCGTGCTAGTAGCAGAGGTAGCGGCCCCAAATCATCACGTGATCCCTACCTACAGGGTCCTGTGGTGACCTGGTGGAGCAGTACAACAGGGGTTGGCAAGGCAACGGCTTGGTCTCCGATGTCCCGCTGCCAGCACCAGTTTAGCATTTGCTTACCCTGCCGAACCGAGGTGCTTGGGAACGGCTAGATCTAAAGATCCCATTTCCTGGGATTCGGCGACAGCTAGGACGTGAGGAAAGTACGCGTCTTTGGGAGCAAGCATTGAAAGACAAACATTTGAGGTGAAATGTGCCTTTTCAGTCACTTCATTACACCTCACACCATAACTGATAGGTACTTACACTGTTTTAGAAAACCAAGTTGGTTTAACGGAAGTTCAATATACGGCTCTTTTTGTGTCATGCTCGGTCTGGTAGTGCATAACGATCATAAAAGTTCAAATATTCACCCATACACGATCACCGTTGCATTTTTGCAACAGAAACATGTCCTGATATTATCAGAGTTTGGGAGCAGGAGGTGCTTCTGGATGTAAATATCTAACTGAGGCTGTACTTATAACATTTTTGGGAGTTCTGGTGGTTGCGGTGAAAATGCTTACTAATCTCATCTACTGTGTCACTGTTGTCTAACTTGAATATGAGCTAATTTTACCAAGCTTTAATTGTTGCAAAGAATTATTTTTTCATTATAGGTATGGCAAATCTGGACGAACAAAGTTCTGAACCCACAAAGAGTGAAAGATTGACTAAACGCCGTGTAAAAAGTCAGATTATATGCATATTGTTTCCTGAATTTGCAAATAATTGAACTAATAACTACTTACTTTTACCTAAAGCCTTTCTTATTCACGAGGAGAAAACGAGCTAAAGTTTTGTTGGAAAAGATGGTTTACCTTAAGACTCAAAACTTTTCCCGGGTCATAGTGAAGAACAGACCTAAGGTTAGCACAGAAGTGCGAAGGTGCTGAAACACCAGGGCCGTGTCTGTGTCAGCTATAAGATCAGGTACGAGTAATTTCTATTGAGCTACACCGCCAATGCTGGTTCTCAAAACGCCTAGAACATAGGATATTGGGCTGGATTTTATTACCTTCTGAGAAATCGAACGAGACTAAAGCTTTCATTAAGTACCTACCTACAGACGAAATGCCGAATGAAATGGGTGCCAGCCATACGCGCAGGAACGGGGAGGGGGAGAAAGGCAAAGGAGGCGGCTGCCCCTCCCTCAACTTCCCGACTGGAGAGCATGCAGTGCCTCCCTCCCCATCCTTGAGACGCCTCCGGACTTTTTTCGTTTAAAAATAAAGTTATAGGCCGAACCATATTTGATATCACGAGCGCTGACAACTTTTTCCCCACCAACTCAGAAACAAGTTTCCTGCGCCTAGGTCTCAGAGTCCCTGCCAGACGAACGTTTCCTGAGTATGACAGCAAAACTGTAGGAGGAGAAATATGTGCACGCCTTCCTTAACCGTGACGGTTGGGGAGGTTTGATGTGACCTGACCCCCTATTCCTGGCTCTGGCATGTCTGTTACACGCTCATTCCTGGCTCTGACATGTCTGTTACCTTCCTATTTCTGGACCTGGCATGTCTGCTACCTCACCATTCCTGGCCTAAGCATGCTTTTACCCCAGCATTCCTGGCCCTAGCATGTCTGCTAACCCAACATTCCTGGCCCCAGCATGTTTTTTATCCCACCATTTCTGGCCCCAGCATGTTTTTACCCCACCACTCCTGGCCCTGGCATGTCTGCTACCCGCAGCTATGCAGCAATCAGAACTGGAACTTTTTATTCCAGTAGACCTTCTGTCTAAAACTTGTCTTTAGTAGCAACGGATTTGATATCACTGAAGGCAAACAGAAAATGTCGGTGTATGTGGCAGGGTCTCGTCCAACATACAATCTGGGTGATATTCGGTCGACCTAGTTTCATGATATCCATCCGAGTTTAGCGGAACATTCTACTTGGCTAAAATAACTGAAAGGGAACGAAGCAATTAAAAACAATCATGATTTTCAACTAAATGAAAATATGTTTTGATTAACATCTCATCTGATTGTTGGTAATTGTACCTCTTATGGTTAAAACTTCCAAATTTTCATTCAGAAACATTTGGGGAGATGGGGCTTGCGAAAATCCCACCTAGTGCAAACCCCTTGGAAGGGTGCTTGGTGTGTGGGGGAGGTGGTGCAGTGAGGCGTCAGGCGGCTGGGAGGGCCAGGCCGTGGTACCGCTGCACTGTGGCGGCTGCCAGCCGTGGCTCCTCCAACAAAAATCCTCAGACTCGTATTAAGGGCTTGCTCCGGCATGACATCAGATGGCTTGTCGCAGGCCCGAATGGGCGGCCACTGCTGCGCACGCGATTTATTCGGACCTGTCTCCTAGAATAGTTGGAGTTGGTTAAGGTCAGTTGTAAGGCCCGGTGGAGCGAATGGACGAAAACCAGTCCCATTCCTGGACTGATCCCCCTTTTTCCGCAAAGGTCTCATCCTCCCAATGTATACTTTACATGCCCGCCATGCGCCCTCGTAAACGATCAGTTACCGACTGAAACTATGTGCAAACATTCCAGAGAAGTGGGTTTGTTTCTGGGAGGCAGCTAATAATGTTCAGGCGGGTAACAAGGCGGGGAAAAGTGGCTCTGTTCCACGGAATGGCCTGTGAGGAACAGTCTAGTCAGACTGTTCGTAAAGCGGGGCCATCAGGTGGGGAAGGCGTAGTGACCCTGTTCCGAAGGCAGAATACTGAGGTAGGGAAAGAACAGTGACCCTGTTCCTAAGGCGGCCTGGTGAGGCGGGGACAGCGCAGTGACCCTGTTCCTAAGGCGGCCTGGTGAGGCGGGGACAGCGCAGTGACTCTGTTCCTAAGGCGGGCTTAAGGCGGGGACAGTGCAGTGACCCTGTTCCTAAGGCGGCCTGGTGAGGCGGGGACAGGGCAGTGACCCTGTTCCTAAGGCGGCCTGATGAGGCGGGGACAGCGCAGTGACCCTGTTCCTAAGGCGGCCTGATGGGGCGGGGACAGCGCAGTGACCCTGTTCCTAAGGCGTCCTGATGAGGCGGGGACAGCGCAGTGACCCTGTTCCTAAGGCGTCCTGATGAGGCGGGGACAGCGCAGTGACCCTGTTCCTAAGGCGGCCTGGTGAGGCGGGGACAGCGCAGTGACCCTGTTCCTAAGGCGGCCTGGTGAGGCGGGGACAGGACCAGCGCGGAAGCCGGCAGCGCCGCCAGCGCTTTGGGTTTTTGCGGGCCGACTGAATGGCCGTGCCAGCGGCGGCCGACTTTTTGCCGGGCCGTGCTCGGAACGGTGAACTGTGCGGCCTTGAGCGGCCCGCTCGGCCCCGGCGTGACAGTTCCTCCTTCAGTGGGGCCAGCAGGCATGCAACCTCTCGCAGCCTGTAGATTGCCAGCAGGGCCTGATTCTGAACAGGCCTTGCTGTGCAGACTGAACATTTTCGGGGCTCCATGCTAAAAGTGCAAGGTGTTCCATCGGATTGGTTTGTAAGGCTGCTATTGCTAGATTACTAGAGCTTGATGCCTTATATTTGTAGTCTATGATACTTGCCGTCCTGGAAATTGAAAACTACCAATGACTTTCATTTGGTTGTGAGACTCTCCTAATACCGCTAATTAGGGTATGCACAACATAAGCCTGGCTGATTTTGTATCTTAGATACGTAGCAATCATGCAAGGGGGAAATATATACACGAATTATTCCCAAAAAAGTTGGTCTGGAGAAGTTGGTGATTAGTGCATTCACTGTTGTGTAAAGAAAAATATGAGGCTGATGTTGATAAGGTCGTAAGTTCTAGTAACTGCATGAAATTAGCACTTGGAGTGTAAGCAGCGTAAAAAGAAAAGCAGCTCTAAGAGAAATTAGAAGTGTTGGAGTTTCTTGTCGCTGGCAACGCACCTGAGCTTGGCAGTTCCGAGTATCGTACCAGGCAGTCAAAAGTAAAGGATGAGAGCTAAGATAGTGAAAAAACTATCTTCAGATCACGAATGAAAAATGCACCTTGGTACGAATACTTAATAAGCTAGAATAAGAGGACAAGCTTTGGAAGTATTAATGATCATAATAATAGTCATAATGATAGAGTAATAATGTTTTATTCGCTGTCGAAGTGTATTTTTGTAGTTATGATGAAGTGTTGATTTCTATTAAACATTACCTAAATATAAGATAGAAATGTAGTTTATAAATTGATTATTTTTTAGGGCGCCAACCTCATGTCATATGGCTGTAGTTTATAAAATATTTCATATGAATAATATTTTTTGTTCATAATACATTTTCAGTAGTGCAGGCGGAATGCTTAGGTTTCAAAATCCTATCCAAAGCGATCATTACGGTACAAAATTTGCGCTACAGAATCTGCTTGAGAAATTGTGGCACATGCTTAAATTTTCAAGAAGGTATCGTATTTATTCACTGCAAGGGCGTGCACGTGCGCACGTGAACTGTAGCTGTGAAGTACTGGTGGGTGCAGTGCATCTTCCTTTTTGCCGCAAATATACCGAAATTTTCAGCCTAATCGAGCAAGTAATTTCTTGATATCAAAGAGGTGTGCGCACATGCGCACGTGGCACAGGACGCTAAATGTAACCTATACTATCTTGGTCTTAGGTCACCCCAAACAACTGTCATACATTCAACCACGATCAGATTATTAGATTCTGAATTACAGTGTAGGAATTAAATCTGCTCACCTCTTTCCCGTGTACCAGCTTGCAAGTAGTTTCACCTGGAATACAAGTAACACTCACCTCTTAACTCTTATCGCTGGTCCTGGCTGTGGAGGGAAATTTTATGATTTGAAATATCCATGCTTTTGCACATGCCACGAGCTTCACCGACACTCTGCCCATCTCTGATGTTTTCAGCCAGTAATTGAATTGATAAGGCTATAATGCGTCAAAAATTCCGTCAAGATATGTCACACCTCTTTGGAGGCTTAAGCTTTTCAGTCGCGCGACGGTTGGGTCGGGCCGGGCCGTGTCGCTTGTATGCAATTTTTTCCTCATATAGGGATACATCTCGTGGTGCTACACACTTGCTTGATAATGAATTTGATTGTGTACCCTTTAAATAAAAGCCACTTTTCCGATCTTAATTGAGCAAGACAACTTCCTTCCGGGAAACGCGACGTCCACACGTGCACTGAGCAACTGGAGAACAATTTGGCAAGAGACATTTCTTTTATAGGCATTGATAGCCAATTTTATGGAACAGAGAAACACGGATAATTAAATACTAATATCCCAATATTAACACCTTGAATATAAGAAAGCCAACCAGCCTGTAACCAGGAGTCTGAAGAGCAAGACTTGCTGGCATGTGCCGCTATCATGCTACTGGTCAAAGCCTCACGTCCAACTGATGATCGTTCGAACCCATCTCAGCGTGGTTCGTTCGTATTAAATGTCACGTGTCGGAAGGTGGTAATCAGCTGTAATCTCAGGCCGCTCTGACACGCCGACTCACCGGGCCAAAGCTCCAGACGGCTGCCATCCACCTCCGGCGCGCTACACCTGTCCGAAACTCGTGTCTGCAGGAGCTTAGCGTCACACGATCCCAGCCACCGGGTCCACCGGCGCTCCCACCTGGGGCGCATGGAGAGCTGACGCGGCGGCTGCTGCAGCTCCGAGACTCGGCGCCTGCTGCAACCGGTTTGTTTACGTAAAAACTGGAAACGTGTGTTATGATTCTTATCTCACGGAGAGGAAGACTGCGTTTCTTATGGAATAGTGCATAGCGGCGTTATTTTTGTAAGTTTGTGGTCATGCGTCACTGTATTACTATCTCAGAATGTCGTTTGTTCCAAGAATGGTGGCAAGAATCAGCTCGCTCCGGCGCTATTTTCAGCGGCACACTTCACCGGTATGGTGTACTACCAGCCGTGTCAGCTTGCTCCGGTACTATTTTTGGTGGCACACTTCGCCGGTCTGGTGTACTACCAGCCGCATTCATTTGAGGAAATCATTATCTAAACAGACTCACGTCCAGCAGCTCTGGATGAAGGCTGGGTAAGCCATCGAGCTCGGCTGCAGCTCGTTTATGTGGGTCTGCATTTTCTTGAGCCCGCGCTGAGTCAACGCTGGCTGCCTCTGTACGGCTGAGATCCGGCCAATACTACCCCGCCCTCGGTCACTGCGTACAAAATGCGGCGTCAAATACTTGACGCCGTTCCAGCCGGCTCGCCGCGTGGTCGGCGGACTGGCGGGGCACGTGCCCCTGGGCCAGACGCATTGGCTGTGGAGCGGTGTCGGTGAGGGCCTGGAAGCTACTGATCAAACACACGGCTGTCGAATTCAACTGTCTTGGCACGCCCCATGGAACTGGTTGTATTCCAGGCACAGCGGCGGAAGAATGGGGAGGTGGCTAAATAGCAAGTTACTCTAGCGTCAGAAGTTTCAACTGAAATTTTTACTCGTGTGAAGGCCGCTACACGTGGAAGGGGTAAATCTGTCTGCCCATTTTCATTTTTGCAGAATATTTCAAAACTGAGGCTGGTCAAAGCTGCGGTATTTTGGAAGCGTAGGTAAAATCAATTGCGAATCATTTGATTGTATACTTTCTAAATATGTTAACAACATATCAACATAAGATTGACCCTCAAAGTTGAACGGAACCGTTTCCGCCCCTACATTGTTAGCCAGACTCTGCAGCATCTCGGACATTGAAGCCTGGGCAATGTCTCCGGAATGGGCCCAGCTCTCACGAAATATTCACCGATGCAGTTCGAGCATTTCGTGACTCAGTGCAGGAGAGACTCCCAGTCCACCATGGTATGCGGGATTTCAGAGGCGGCGGGGCCTGATCTCCACCTTCCTCTGCGGGTAGTAGATTCATCCTTCCTCCGCGGGTAATAGATTCATCCCTTCCTCTGCGGGTAGTAGATTCCTCCCCTTCCTCCGCGGGTAATAGATTCCTCCCTATCTTTCGCGGGTGGTAGATGCTTTCTCTTCCTCCGCAGTTAGTAGATGCCTTCCCTTCTTCCGCGGTTAGAAGATTACTCCCCTGACTCCGCGGGCAGTTCTTTGGGCTATTTTGCTTGCCGTGTCATACTTCGCGAATGTGCCTTCGATAAACTGTTCCAGAAAAATAAAAACACTTTGTGGATTGTTTGCAGATTTCTATTCAGGTTATTATGCTATAAGTTTAATAGCAGCCTAACCGACACAATTGTTGGGCAGATCCAATGCCTAAAGGTATAGGATAACTTATGTGAATTTGAGTTTCTCATTACTTAACCTGTTCGTTCGTGCCATAAAACGGTTCCAGTACCAAGGCATCGGCATTACTGCTGTATCGTTGCCACACCTTCCTGAGATTGTGTGAATGCTAGCAAAACCGGTAGATTTCCCCGCGCTGGGCACGAGACATGGCTAAATAGTGTGAGAGATACGAAGAGGAACTACAGCCACTTGGTCTGCTAAACTCAAGTTACCTTGTTCGCGATCAGCTGATACGTGAGCAGCTATCAGTATCCGATAAACCTGAATGCCAAGGTAACTTCTCGATAGCACACTTATCTGCGCCATGCTTACAACAGACTGAGCACTATAAGGTGATTAACCATTGCTGGTGACTACCGTTTGTCGGAGGTACTAAACACGGAATATTCCTTGGCGTTGAAGTGGTTTGATTGGTCACAATAGCGCAGTGGTTCCAAAACGGTGGGTCATATTGGGTTAATGGATCATTCTGTGGGGGTCACCAATTTCTGTGAACTCGAACCACGAATGGTAAGCTAGTAACAATTTGGTAAAGCTTAATGCATTGGTTTGAGATTGACCGAATCATGGCATCCTTCCAGCATTTTTTTCCGAAACCTGGAAACGATTTGAATCATAAAAACATTGCAACATAATCAAGGCCATTTAATTTGCAAAAAAACCTTTTCATAAAAAAATAACATGACCTCTAGCACTGAACAATTCCAGCGCACCTGTGTAGTGTACAAGTTTACTTGCCCACATGACGACTGTCAGCGCCATCCCTCTTACTACAAAGGTGCAACAACGACCACCCTATCAAGGAGATGCACAATGCACAAGAAGACCGGGGGCCCACGCGAACATATGGCACTACAACATGGAATTCAACTGACGAGACAAGACTTACAGGAGAACACGGTCATCATGAAATCATGTAGAGATCATCGAAAGTTGTGGATATTCGAGGCACTCCTGACTATCAAGGAACGTCCTTTCATAAATAAGCAGGTCAATTCCTATCGCAGAACTGAACTATTTGGCAGTGACTTCTAATTCTGATATTAAAAGGAGGGGGGAGTGTCTTCTCGGTAGTTATCGACACATAATTTGTTCAGCCGTATTAATCAATGCTGCATTAATCTATTCATGCGTGAGGGTTTCACAGCAGTGAAGTACTCCACCTTTTTCCGCTCGAGGAACTAACATAATTATTCAAAACCATGAAACACCAGTGAGCTATCTTTAGAATTTTGTCCGATGGAATCGTCAAATGTTTTATATGTATATATATAAAACACCGACTAAACGAACTCTTCGAATAGCGCATATCAACTCGCGCTCACTTCTGCCATCTATTGACAATGTTATCAACATCTTAAACCAAGAGAGTATAGACGTCCTCTGCATCACTGAATCCTGGCTGCGTCCGGATGTCACCGACAGTTTTCTGGTGATACCGGGTTACATCTGCATGAGACGTGATCGCGCGGTGGGCGGGGGCGGTGGCGTTTGTATAATCTACAGAGATACTTTAGATGCGGTAAGATTACAGATACCGATCACTGGCTCGCAGCTGGGTCCCTGTGGCTGAGTTTTGGCCGCAGCCAGCGTGCAGTGATTGGCGTCGCCTATCGTCCGCCGCGCGGCGCGGTTTCGTCTTATCTAGATGATTTGCGTGAGCAGTTGGCCCAAGTACTGGGTTATGGACATGCCACATACCTTTTGGGTGACCTAAACTTTGACCTACTTTCGCAGAAGCCAGGAGTGTCAAATTATTTGCAGTTGCTGAGAGCCATGTGCTTAAAGCAAATAGTCCAAGACCCGACACACAGAGACGGCTCACTGTTGGACCACATTGTGATTCCTGAGTCCGATGACAGTGCAAAAGCCAGAGTAATACCGTTTCATTCTAGTGATCATGATTTGGTGTGTGCAGACGTGTGTGTTTCCCTGAATAGACATCGCCGAACTGAACTCACTGTTAGGTCAACACGAAACCTAGACAATAATGCACTGTGTTTAGACCTTCTTACCGTAGACTGGTCTTCAATGTACAATGATGACGCAAATGTGAATGATATGTGGAACGATTTTCTGAGTATTTGGACACCTATTATCGATAAGCACATGCCTATTGTCTCTTTGAAGATGCGCCATCCACCTTGTCCCTGGCTTGAAGAAAATCCTGAACTACGAAGCCTGATGAGAGATCGCGATTTAGCACGTTTAGAGAGAGATCAAAACAAACTCACCTCACAGAGAGATGAGTCCGAGGCTAACTACAGGACGGCCAGAAATGCCACAAAAGCAGCCCAAATCAAGGCCAGATCAAAATTTTTGAGGACACTTACAGAGATTCAAGGCCAAAAACCTGGTCAAGCGTTTGAAAATTTCTCATTAGGTCAAACAAAAATATTCAACCTAGTTCAAGCACGCCAAATGCGGGAGGGATTCAGTGGGCTGAGAAATTAAACCGACATTTCGCTTCTGTCGGCGCTGAGATAGCCAACTCACTTGAGGGCATCGCGGCTGCGGGTGCGCATTTGCCACCTCGTCCACCCCGGGTCATTAGCGGAGTGTTCAGAGTGCGTCCCGTCACCATGCCAGAGCTATCACATGCTCTCAGACGTATGAACAGCTCAAGGCCAGCGGAACCGACGGCATAACCATCGGTTTGCTGAAGGCAACATTCCCAGTAGTCGGACCTCACCTTCTACATATGATTAACGCAACCATCAGAGCCGGGACGCTGCCGGATGAGTGGAAGGTTGCCATGGTAACCCCACTTTTTAAGTCCGGCAGTACAACCGATGTTAACTGCTCCAGGCCAATCTCGATTCTGCCGACGGTCTCAAAACTGGCGGAGCGTGTCATTTGTGACCAATTGACGAAATATCTCACCGAGCACAACATCCTTTGCCCGGAGCAGCATGGTTTCCGTCCGGGCCACTCCACGGAGTCGGCCATGCTAGACGCTGTCCAGTACATTTTATCAAAAATTGACCAGGGGAAAATGGTTTCACTTATCGCTGCGGACACCTCGAAAGCCTTCGACAGCGTCAACCATGGCCGGCTGCTGGAGAAGCTAGGATGGTACGGTGTCGACAGTCACTGGTTTTCAGACTGGCTGAGAGACCGAGTGCAGGTGGTCCGGGGAGTCCGGTGTCTCTCCCAGTTACTCACGGGGTAATCCAGGGGAGTATTCTTGGCCCAATCCTTTTTTTGTTGTTCACAAATGACTTAGCGTCCCATGTGCCATCTGATAAGATGGTCATGTATGCCGACGACACCCAATTCCTGAACGCATCTGACCGCAGCAGCCTCGAGGGGCATAAATCGAAATTAGAGGACATGCTGAGCATTGTTCAAAATTGGTACAATCAAAACAGTCTAAAAAACCCGAGCAAAACTGAGCTTATTTTGTTTGGAACGTCAAAGCAGGCTCATGTTCAGGATTTTCACATTAGTTTTGCTGGCGTTAATGTGAAGCCCTCACCAACAGTCAGAGTGCTCGGTGTTCAGTTGGACTGTGGATTGCGATGGGAGGACCACGTGTCAACAGTAATTCGGCGTTGCTACAGCACTCTGGCTGGACTGGCCAAAATGTCGTACAGACTCCCCAGTTCTGTGAAGCGGCTCATAGTTGAAGCCCTTGTGTTCCCCATGTAATGTACTGTTTGACTGTGTGGGGAGGCTGCTGTGAGGCTCAGAAACACCGAGTTCAGAAAGTGTTAAGCCATGCCGCTCGCATTGTCACCTGTTCGAGACGGAGTGCCCATGTGACTCCCTGTTTGCTCAATTGAAATGGCAGAAACTGGAGGCACTGATTACTGAGAGGGACATATTGACCATATTTAAGCTACTTCATGATAAAACATCGTCTGAACACCTTGGAGGCCTCCTGGTGCCCCGTGGAAGAGTTTCCGCCTACCGAACGCGCGCCGTTGATGCTGGCGCCCTTCAACTACCTCAAGTGCGTTCGGAGAGAGCGAGGCGTTTCTTTTCTTACCGAGGTATAGCACATTGGAACGGTGCGCCGCTAGCAGTGAGGGACGCTGGGAGCGCGAGGATGTGTCGGAGTGAACTGCGGTCTCTGTCATAACCCAGCTTGGATTTTACACGTTTTCGCGACGTTTTAGCAGCTTTTTATTGCCTTTTAGCGTTCTTTGTACATCCTGTTTACTGATGTTTTTACCCATCACTAATGTGATCATCTTATGTGATTGGGCTCAGAAGTTTTTAGGTAGAAATGCTATGTCGTTGTGTAGAACAGCTGACTTCCGTACCTTGTCGACCATGTACAATTGACTCTATGACGTAACAGCCACTTTGTGGAAGTCATTACGATGCAAATAAATAAAAAAATAAATAATATATATATATATATATATATATATATATATATGTGTGTGTGTGTGTATATGTATGTATACATCCTTTGGATCCGTTTAAGGAAACTTAAATGAAGAAACATTTCACCAGCAGCCAAAACAGGACCAGAAGCGCTCTCGCCGGAATCTGTTCTCCGGGTGCTGTCATGTCCGCGTCATACTCATCAGAGGCATTTTAAACACTTCTCCCGTAAAGGCATTACCGTTTTTTGTGCATCTAAAACTCCACCCTGGACGGTTCAACGCTACAAGAATGGAACAATTGGTACGTGGGGCGGGCTGTACCCCATATCTTGATATTTTTGTTCTCAGTAAGGCTTGTGGAAGCGAATTGAAGCTGGTTTCTGGTAGACTACTTGCCGCCCTACCATCGAGCACAGGAACCTACAGCGTATCTCGCGCACCTCAGCCCCTTGATGCGGCCGACATGCTGCGGCAGCCATCTTGTGTCGATCGCCAGCTTCGAAGCCGGCTGCGTCCAACGCCGCGGCGCGCTGTGCTTTCGCTTTTTAGATGGTCCGTCCCCCGTGGCAGCGACTATCTCCATTGTGGGCCGTCCGTCCCGACCGGTGGGGTGCCGCGCCGCCCCGCACTCCCGGGCACTACCCGCAGGCAAGCGGGCAAGAAGGACACGCGGCGCCGCCGCCATCGCGGCGATAGGGGCGAGCGGGCCGCCTCACGCAGGCGTAAAGAAGTGGGGGAAGGAGATGTCTGGGTCGCCGCGCGGGGAGGGGAGAGAGAGGGTTACCGAAAAACTGTAAACAACCCGGTGCGGATTCAGCGCGAGGGTCGGGCACCGGCCCGTGGGGTAGCGCGCAATTCGACGCGCTGGTAACGGAAAACGACGGCGTCGACGGACATGAAACTTGCACATCGAGCTGATGGCGTCAGCATGCAGCTGCATGCTTTTGCGCGGCTCGCTAGCGAGCATTTGGGCGGAAACGCCCGGGGGCATGCGTGCGGCGATACCTGCGTGAATCCAGCGCCGGCGCTGGGTATGCGTGAGGAGCGGCGCCGGCCGAGTGTCGCAGCGGCAGCGGCGCGCTGGCCGCTGTAGCCCGGCTGAATTCGGCGGGTAATCACTCGGCCGCGCCGGTCCCGCGCCACTGCCGGCGCTAAAAATTCGCCGCCGGCCCGCGGGTCAGGGGCAGGGGTGGGCCAGGCCAGACTCTCTGGTGACGAGCGTGCACCGGACCAGACAGCTCAGCGGGGGGTGGGGGGTGGTGGTGCGCCCTTTGTACTGCCAGTATGGTGGGATTAAGGGGCGGGCGTGAAGAATTTATCCATGATTATGGGTTTTATGGCTCTAAACTTGAACGTCATTAAGGGGTATCGTGTCAAGGGAGACAAATATGTCGTTTTGATTTTTGCCACTCCGTGGCCGTTTCCTTTTCTCCATGAACTTAAGCTGCCTTTACAGGCGCCAACACTTGTGATGTATGAATCATATGTGATATTTATCAAGCCTCATATCTATGTGAGACACAAATGGGGATGACTGTATATAATTGGGCAAGTCCACGTGGCACGTCTATTTCAGCAGTGCCAGTAATACCGTAAATTAGATATTATGCTCTGTGCCGATAGGATGCTTGCCTTCAGGTCTGTATATTGCACTGAGGTGAACCCGAGTTCGACGCTATTTTGAGGAACTTAGGATATGGTATAGAAGCATATTGAATATGAACGTATACCAGCATCTACCCGTTGTTGTTCATTAAGAAATGTATGATGTGTTTCGAACGTTTTCACAAGAAAGCCTAAAATTTTGTTGTTGTCTGGAATGAGATAGCTATAGTTGTGGAGCTTCTCGGACGCCTCGGACGGAGGCTTCGCGAAAGAGGGGAACGGAGACCCGACTGGACCCTTTTCAGACCAAAATGTTCCCATTTCGGCCAAACTTGGAGGCAACTTCAAAGTATGGTTCTGGAGCATAGGTGGGAGTTAGAAGTGCCCAAAGCCTATTTGATTTTGTTTTGAATGAACATTTGTGGTTTTCTGCAAGCGACGAGTTAAGATTAGGCTGACAACTTTTCACTGGCTTTTCGTCTGAGGAAGTTTACCGTTTCTAGTAGTTAGTTGTATTCATGTTGATTTTGTCAAATATTGTCCAAAACTAATTGTGATGGTCATGGTTCTGACCATTAGTTAGAGCATCCATCGTCAAATATTTATTTCCTATTTCTATGGAATTAAAAACTTACAATACGAACGTCTGCTAAAGCGCTTGACGCGAAGGACGTTTTCTGAGATATTTTCCTGGTTGAGTGGTGGCTGTAGTATCATACAGCTGAACTGGACAATAGGTTGTCTCCAGAACAAAAAAGAATAACACGAGTGTGATCGTAACTGAAGAGGTGTAATATTTCCACGAATCTTGTAGGTAAGTGGGGGATGAGTACGTTTCCTGTCCGCCTACGCTCTTTTTCAGTTACAGGGTTTTCCTCAGGAGGGAGTACCCGGTGGTGGTAAGATTTCCACTTTGAACGCTGACTGGTAATCAGAGTGGATTCGTCACACATTGCTAATAATGTCCATAGCTCGGTAGGGACAATCAATGCGAAATGGAGCTCCCCTCCATCCAAATCCAGTCCCAGTTAAAAAAACTAAGTACCTATGTATATTTATATACACTATAAGTATGACAGAAACAGAGAAATTGTGAAAATGGAATATCTGTTCATAAGTAGTTGTACCTCACACAGGGGCGCAACTTTATGTTTTCGATTGGGGGGCACCCGGCTCGAAAGGGGGCCCGTACATGATGGGGGCCCGTACATGCTGGGGGGCCCGTACATGATGGGGGGGCCGTATTTTTTAATGAAAATGTGACCGAAAAAACGTATTTTCGACCGTTTGTTGTCGAAAACTGACTGCAAAGGTTAAATAACAATTTTTAGCGCACTCTTCGTCACTGTTCCTGATTTGCACTATTTAGCCTAAAAGTAGACAGAAGACCCAATCTTTTGAACGAGCTGCCAAACTATGTAAGGATATTGGACAAGTAGGTGTCTACTTACCGTCTTCGTCGTCCACGCGGATGCTCTCCTCCGGAGGTACAACGGGATCAGCCCCGGACGACGCAGGAGGGATGGATGCTGGAGGGTCTTTTAGCAAACGGGATCCAGCTGGTGGCCTGGCCGAGGAAGGCAATGATCAGGAAAAGAAGGATTGGAATTACAACCTTACTTTACCGTTTTGCTGGAAACTTTACACATTGCACTTTTCCGAGTTAGTTTTAAATTGGGGTTTTAATTTTTGCGGTCGATAAATGAACGTAGCTTGCAAAGTACCAAAAATAGTAGTGATATGAACTACTTTAAGTGGACGCGTACGTTGCTAGAGATTAAATACAAATATGATCGGGGTCATTTTGCAACAGTTTGCAAAATAAGCAAGACGATTCTAGATTCATAGGTTACCTGAAAAATGAAGAAGTTTGGGTAGTTTTGCTAGAGCAGCCTCTCAGTTTTGAATATTCTTTGTTTTACGCTTTTGTGCACCCGACTTATGTTTATACTGTCCAACCATTTTAACATTCACACCTGGAACAAAACCGCATTATCGCGAATAATTTGATACAAATGAAAGGTAGAGATCGAAGTACGAAATTCCTTTATCAGCGGGGAAATCGAACCTACTGATATTCATTTTACATGATCAAGACACCTTTTTCTGATCCATTCACCTTGCCAGTTCATGACATTTTACAACACTGGGTACTGGTCAAGGGGTACTATGAATAGGTGGTACTGCCTATTTCCCTTTACAATCCTCATATAGGATCAGTACAAAAGGAATGGGGGCCTGACATTTTTCCCCGAATGTTCCAAGAGGCATGGGACCGGCCGCACGTTGCCCGGGAAAACCACAGGGGGCCCGCAAGCATGGCAGGGGGCCGGTTTCGGCAACAGGGAGCACGGATACACCATCTGGGGCACGAAACTGCTAACAAATAAGGAACTCCTGCAAATATGCGACTAACACAACAGCTTCAGTTTCTGCACGATATTCTTAGACCACAAGGGGCCCAGACAGACCACAGAGGGCCTGAGTACACCAAAGGGGCTGGGCAGACCACAGGAACCCAGAAAACCAAAGGACGCCGGTATGCCCACAAGGGGCCCGAGCAGACCACACACAGCCAGCAATTTGGCTGGACTCTGCCAGATATATGCGGGGCGTTGACTGGGCAGAGCCCGCGTACATGGGCTCAGCCCAGGTCCGGCCCCGCTGCGCCTGGGCAGAGCCCATGGTCAAGCAAGACCGGGCTCTACCGCTCCGGGCAAGTTGCCATCCCCCGACCTAATGTCGGGCTCAGCCCGAGTCTATGTGGCTTAGCTATGAGTCTTAGGGCTCGGGCAGGGCCCGGCCCAGCCCGCTCTGGGCACGGTCGGAATTGCTGGCTGGGCAGCGGGCCCGGGCAGACCACACGGGGCCTGGACAGATGAAAGGACCCGGGCAGACCACAGGGACCCGAGCAAGACACAGGGGCCGGGCTAACCACAGAGGGGCCCCAGTCTGGAAAGTATGGCAGCAGACCCGACGAGTCCGCACCAGCCTTGTAGATTTTTCGCACCACCAGCAGCCTAAAATTCACACCAAGCATTGGTGAGAAATTTCACTGACCCGGAAATTTCGATGTTTTTACCAGTTTCTCCCTTCTCAGACCTCTGTGGGTGTTTGAATTGAGCTCCCTCGCACCATACAGCAAAAGTGGGCATTTGTTTGCTCCAAATTTCGAACCACCTGAAGGGTGTCCGCACCACAAGATCTCGCCAAAAGTGCCATACTTTGCAGACTGGGAGGGGCCCGGGCAAACCACAGAGGGCCCGCGCAGACAAAAGGGGCCCGAACGGACAAAAGGGGGTCCGCAGAGGCCACACAGAAGCCCGGACAGACCAAAAGGGTTCCAGGAAAACCACAGGAGGCCCGGGCAGACCTTAAGGGGCTCGATCAGAACAAAATGGGCACTAGCAGACAAGGAGTCCGTGCAGACCCAATGGGACCCGGCCAGTCTGCAAAGTATGGCAGCAGGCCAGACGAGTCGCACCACCAGCCTAAAAAATTCGCACCAATCTGCCATATACCAGGGAGAAAAACGCACACATTCCTACCCACACGATGCAATACTACCTCTTATTAGTTAGTTAAGGACTTTTTATAAGGCCTCCTCCTGTGTCTTCCTAACTATTCAGTCATTTTTTCAGTGTCAACTTCCTCGCACCAGTCTTGCAAATTCGCACCAGGCTGATAAAATTCGCACCACTCGCTCCTGTCTCCAAGGGCACTCGCACCGACGAGATCTCGTCGAAAATGCCATACTTCGCACTCTGTGGCCCGGGCAGACCACAGGGGCCCAGGATACCACAGGGGCCCGCATGGCAAGCATGGCAGAGGCTGGTTGCAGTTACACGAACCGCATCCATGGCAGGCCCGTCTGCATCCACAGGGTATTAACTACTGGGAGTAGGGACCCGGCTGCAGCCACCAGGGGGCGGGGCGAATGGGGTGGCCACCAGGGGGGGGCGAATGGGGCAGCCACCCCTTAAACCCAAGAGCCTCTGAGGACAAAATGCCGCCCCCAAACTCTCCCCTCCCCGGGATGCGACGATTGGTCGCCCTTTGGGTGAAAAGTGCGCCCTTCGGGTGGCTAAGTGTCACCCTGTCCCCTGAGGCTTTGCCTTTCCCCCTTCCCTTACCCAAATTCTAGATACGTCACTGGCGGCCATAGGGGGCAAAATATTCTCCAAGTCTTGGTATTTAGCCATCAGGGGAGCCAGACAGGGGATCATCACTCATTAGTGATTTAGCCCGACAGGAGCTAATAGCAAACAATCACTTCACTTGCCATTCAACACTGCGCATCGGAGCACGATTTGGATTGACACGAAAAGCCCAAACGTAAAATCCAAATCAGAGGCTAACGAAACTTTTCCAGAGTAGACACAAGCCGATTGAATCATAAGCATGCCAATTTTACTGTTCAAGGCAAACTTTGTGCAAATCATTCGCCTCGGCGAATGCGACAAGAGAGCCAGGAGCATGCCTTAGCTTCCTTCGCGCTACGCTGACAAGCCCGGGAAATTAAGAGGCTACCATTCGCCGGCGGACGCACATTATTTGACCCAGATTTGACGACAAAATACGATACACTTTTTGACAGACAAATTTAAGAGACTTAAATTTGTCTGTATTTAAAATTCCACTAGAACAAACAAAAATGGAAAACTTTACGCACATTTCTGACAAAAATGACTAGAAATATATCAATGAAGAAAAGTAGTGCCGGCGGAGAGATGCCAAAATAACAAACATGTCAATTTATTAAACCAGTACTTATCGGAAGGGGCCCGGCTGCGTACGGTGGGGGCGGGGGGTGGTGAACTACGGGGGGTCGTAAGCAAGGCAAGGAGCCCGGCTAGAGCCAGAGGAGGCCTGGGTAGCCCAGGGGGAGCCTGAAATTATAGCACGGGTTCCCGAATACAGCGAAGTGGGAGGAGTGGAATCAGGGGCGGATTCAGGCCGATGGTGGAGGGAGGGGGGCAACGGAGCCCCAAATCGTGAAAAACATAAGGTTTTTGTTTGAAGAAAATCCGTAAAAAGTCGGTAAAATCGGCGGATTTGGGGAGGGCATCAAATCCCCCCGATTTTACCTTTACCCCCCGTGGATCCGCTAGTGCTGTGGTTCCTTGCAGACCACAGGGACACGGACAAACCATAGGAGCCCGGGCAAATTGCAAGGGGCCGGGCAGACCGCAGGGGGCTGGGTAGACCACAGGGGGTCCGAGCAGACCACAGAAGGCCCGGGCAGACTAAAAGGAGCCCAGACCGCCCACAAGGGGCGCAGGCAGACCACAGGGGCCCGGGCGGACCACACAGGACCCAGGCACACTACAAAAAGCCCAGACCACCTACAAAGGCCCCGGGCAGACTAAAAGTGGCCAAGGCAGAATACAAGGAGCCCGATTGCAGTCACAGAGGAACTAAAAACGTCCCGAGACTGCCAGAAATAGGGCCCCGGATGCAGTCAAAATGGGTCTGAGAATATCGTTAGGGGCCCGTTTGCAGACAGAGCGATTATGGGTGGCCCTAAAGGGGACCGCACCCAAGCAAGCATGCCAGGCAAGCATACCAGGGGGTCGGCCGCAGCCACAGCAAGCCCAGATAGACCACGGGGCCCCGCACTCATGGCAAGGGCCCGTCCGTGGCATTAGAGGACCCGCGCCTCCTGGACCACAGGGAGCCCGGTTGCAGTCACAGGTCCCGGTTGCAGTCACAGGGGGCCTGGGTGGATCACAGGCGCCCGGTTGCGGTGACAGGGGCTCGAGCGGATCACAGAGGGCCCGGTTGCAGTCACAGGGGCCCGGGTGGATAACAGGGGGCCGGGTGGATCATAGGGGGCCCGGTTGTAATTACAGGGGGCCCGGGTGGATCACATGGGGCCCGGTTGCAGTCACAGGAGGCCCGAGTGGATTACAGGGGGCCCGGTTTCAGTCACAGGGGGCCCGGGTGGATCACAGATGGCACGCTTGCAGTCACAGGGGGCCCGGTTTGCAGTCACAGGGGCCCGGGTGGATAACAGGGGGCCGGGTGGATTCCAGGGGCCCGATTGCAGTCACAGGTGGCCCGGTTGGACCACAGGGAATCCGTTTGCAGTCACAGGGGGCCCGGGTGGATCTCGGGGGGCCCAGTTGCAGTCAAAGAGGGCCCGTGTGGATCACAAGGGGCCTAGGATGGATCACATGGGGCCCCGGGTGGATCACAGGGGGCCCCAGGTGGATTACAGGGGGCCCGATTGCAGTCACAGGGGGCCCGGGTGGATCAAAGGGGCCCGGTTGCAGTCACAGGGGGCCCGGTTGCAGTCACAGGGGGCCCGGTTGCAGTCACATAGTGCATGGCTGCAGTCACAGGGGCCCCGAGTGGATCACAGATAGCCCGGTTGCAGTCCCAGGGGGCCCGGGTGTATCACAGAGGGCCCGATTGCAGTCACAGGGGGCCTGGTGGATTACAGGGGGCCCGGTTGCAGTCACAGGGGGCCGGATGGCTCACAGAGGGCCCGGTTGCAGTCATAGGGGACCCGGGTGGATCACAGATGGCCCGGTTGGATCTTAACTGGCCTGGTTGTAATCACAGGGGGGTCTGGTTGCAGTCACAGGGGGCCCGGATGGATCACAGGGGGCCCGGTCGCAGTCACAGGGGGCCTGAGTGAATCATAGGGGGCCCGGTTGCAGTCACAGGGGCCCCGGGTGGATCACAGATGGCCCAGTTGCAGTCACAGGGGGCCCGGTTGCGGGTGGATGACAGGGGGCCCGGTTTCAGTCACAGGTGGCCCGGTTGAACCACAGGGAATCCGTTTGCAGTCACAGGGGGCCCGGGTGGATCTCAGGGGGCCCGGTTGCAGTCAACGAGGGCCCGTGTGGATCACAGGGGCCCAGGATGGATCACATGGGGCCCCGGGTGGATCACAAAGGGGGCCCCAGGTGGATTACAGGGGGTCCAATTGCAGTCACAGGGGGCCCGGGTGGATCAAAGGGGGCCCGGTTGCAGTCACAGAGTGCCTGGTTGCAGTCACAGGGGCCCCGGGTGGATCACAGGGGGGCCAGGTGGATTACAGGGGGCCCGATTGCAGTCACAGGGGGCCCGGGTGGATCAAAGGGGGCCCGGTTGCAGTAACAGAGTGCCTGGTTGCAGTCACAGGGGCCCCGGGTGGATCACAGATGGCCCAGTTGCAGTCACAGGGGGCCCGGTTGCAGTCACAGGGGGCCCGGTTGCCGTCACAGGGGGCCCGGTTGGATCATAGGGGCCCGGTTGTAATTACAGGGGGCCCGGGTGGATCACATGGGGCCCGGTTGCAGTCACAGGGGGCCTGGGTGGATCATAGGGGCCCGGTTGCAGTCACAGGGGCCCCGGGTGGATCACAGATAGCCCATTTGCAGTCACAGGGGGCCCGGGTGGATGACAGGGGGCCCGGGTGGATCATAAATGGCCCGGTTGCAGTCACATGGGGGCCCGGGTGAATCATAGGGTGCCCGATTGTAATTAAAGGGGGCCCGGGTTGATCACAGATGGCCCGATCCCAGTCACAGGGGGTCCGGGTGGATGATAGGGGGTCCGGTTGTAATCACAGGGGGCCCGGGTGTATCACAGGGGGCCCGGTTGCAGTCACAGGTGGGCCGGGTGGATCACAGATGGCCCGGTTGCAGTCACAGGGAGCCTGGGTGGATGACAGGGGCCCGGTTGCAGTCACAGGGGTGCGGGTGGATCAAAGAGGGGCCCGGTTGCAGTCACAGGGGGCCGGATAGATCACAGGGGGCCCGGCTGCAGTCACAGGGGGCCCGGGTGGATTACAGGGGGCCCGGTTGCAGTCCACAGGGGGCCCGGGTGGATCACAGAGGGCCCGGTTGGATGACAGGAGACCCGAGACTGCCGGAATTAGGGACCCGGCTGCAGTCAAAGTGGGCCTGAAAAATATCGTTAGGGGCCGGTTGCTGACACCGAGGTTAAGGGTGGCCCACAGGGCACCCGCAAGCATGGGAGGGAGCCTGGCCTCAGCTAAGGCTAGCCCAAGTAGACCACTGGGGCCCGGAATCGTGGCAGGGGCCCGGCTCTGTCCGCAGGGGCCCGCAACTTGGGATTGGGGGGGCTCGTCGGGTCATTGGGGGGGCTTCTCCGAGCATTGGGGGGCTCGAGCCCCCCAAATATATGGAAACTTGCGCCCCTGACCTCACAGCTTTATATTTGAAAATGATGTCAAATAGCTTTATATTTGTTTTACTTGTTGACCTCATCATATAGAAAGCAAATAGAAAGATAAGTAATGGCTATGAAACTGATTATGATTTCTTCGTATCGTATGTCATGGCCATTATATAATATCTCACTTTTATTGATAATTTAGTTGATCCAAATGATATTTTGAAATATTGATCTCTATTTGGATAAGAATGACTGAAAATGGTAACAGTACATTCGTTATTAACTCAGAATTTGAAGAAGTGCTGAATAAAAGTTTTGACTGTTCTTGAATTTTTGATGATGATTGCGCGCTTAATGTTTTCCAGTTTCTTTTTGAAATGTTCTCACGTGACCAGAGCTCGTTATTTAATTCTAGCGATGCGAACTAATTGTTTTAATTCTAGTTTACTGCTTGTTATTTTGTTGGCTTTGTAATATTCACAGGCAGTAAAGCGTTTCTTCTGTTGGTAACCGAGCGGAATATTATGCTGCAAAACGGCAAGTAGGTAAAGATTAGGTTAAATGTTGTTAAGTGACACACCTTTTGTGAAATGGTTCAGTCGAATTCAATTCCGATAATTCATACAAAATTATTCAAAAAAAGGCAAACACAAGGGGTTCCGAAATCCATCTGTTATTTTTCTTAAAACGAACATCGGACGAAAATTGTCATCATGTGTCTCGTGCATAATCTTTTCAAGATCTTACGCAACACCCTCCCCCAAGTGAAAGATTAGTGCACACTTACACAGCCTCCAAAGGATAAACTTGCTGAATGGGTCAGACAACTTCACCCCCACTAGATTTACGTACAGTTACAGATTGCACCAAGCCCCTCCCCCAAGTGAAAGATTAGTACACACTTACACAGCCTCCAAAGGATAAAGTCGCTGAATGGGTCGGACAACTTCACCCCCACTAGATTTACGTACAGTTACAGATCGCACCAAGCCATCCCGGCCAGGGTGAAGTAGAATGACCCGACCTATTTGCCAAAGAACTGGACTCCTATTTGGGTTGTCCCCAATGAGTACTGCATCTCCGACAGCGGGAATCCGGGCTTCGGAGCGGGGACCGAGTCTGAGCTGGCAAAGATATTCTCTCCGCCAGCGGTTCCACAGATGGTCCAGAGTCTGACGCTGATAACGCCACCGGCTTCTTAGATAGTCCGAGTCGTTTGCTGGATCTGTCGGCGGAACAAAGCGACGTCCTCCGCGGAGGAAGTCGTTGGGTGAGAGGGGCGTTATGTCTTCTGGGTCGTCGCCCACGGACGTCAGAGGTCGAGAATTAATCACATTTTCGATCCGATACAGTATGGTTTCTAGCTCAGCGAACGTTAGTAAACTCTTGTAAAGTGTCCTTTTGAGGGCATCTTTGGTGGTCCGTATCAGACGCTCCCAGAACCCGCCCCACCAGGGAGCTCTTTGCACGTTAAATCTCCATTTGACGCCCCGATGGGCGAGCAGAGGGGCTGCACCATGAAAGTTTGTACCGTTGTCGCTGAAAACTGTGCTTGGCTGTCCACGGCGAGCAGCGAAGCGCTCGAATGCTTGCATGAAGTCGTCGGTGGAGAGGCCTTTCACGAGCTCCAGATGTACGGCTCTAACGGACGTGCAAGTGAAGATAGCGAAGTATACTCTGCTGACCACGTCACCTTCCTTGACATATAGAGCGCCTCCCAGGTCAACACCAACGTGAGTGAACGGTGGGCCCTCCGTTACTCTCTCCTCAGGTAGTGGCGCTGGCTCCTGCGAGTAGGATTGCATGTGAAATATCTGACATTTTGGACACGTGTGTATAGTTGCCCGTGTCTTCTGGCGGAGGCGAAGCACCCAGAATCTCTTCCTGACCTCAAACATCGTCTGCTGCACTCCGGCGTGACACAGATCAGTATGAAGACCCAGTATGAGAAGATACACATAATGATGGTCCGCCGGCAGCAGTACGGGGTGTTTTTCGTCAAAGGAAAGCCGTGACTCCTGCATGCGTCCTTTAACTCGAATAGTGCTTCCTTCCAGAAACGGGTTCAGATCAAATAATCTTGATGTCTTGGTAATGTTATCCCCGTTCTGCAAGAGACCTCTCTCTGTGTTGAACGACTCCTCTTGCACCGCAAGTATCCATTTCTTCTCGGCTTCACATAGCTCGTTGGGAGTTAATTCCCCTAACTGCTGACCTCTGTGACGAAACTTGCTGACTGCACGAAGCACCCACGCAGTGACACGATGCAATCTTCGCAAAGAACTGTAGTTCTCCGGTGGAATTAGGCTGGTGATGCCTATTTTTATAGCCTTCGAGACACAAATGTTTATATCTGAAGATGGCCTTCTTTCTTCTGTCTGGCAGTCCCGTGGCTCCTCTAGAGAAGTAAGTGGCCACTGATCTCGAGGTTCACGGAGCCAGACTGGTCCAATCTGCCACAGCTCGCTACCGATCTTATTGGCAGACGCTCCTCTTGATGGTAAATCTGCAGGATTGCAGGAACCCGGGCAGTGGCGCCAGAGCTGAGGAGGAAACTTCTCTTGTATCTCCGCCACCCGGTTTGCTACGAACGTCCCCCAACGCTTTGGATCACTTCTGATCCATGCAAGAGCTACCGCTGAATCTGTCCATAAAGTGACTTCTTCACATTCCACCGCCAGTGAAGCTAAGACAAATGTTGTCAGTCGAGTACCTAAAACCGCCCCCATGAGCTCGAGACGAGGCAGAGACATTTCCTTGGTTGGTGCGAGTCGAGACTTGCTCATGACCAGCCGCGTATCGATTGGACCAACCCCACAGGTGCGTAAATATACGGCAGCGGCGTAAGCTTCTTTGCTGGCATCGCAAAATGTATGGATGGACAGCTTCTCAACGTTAGTCGAGGCAAAAGCTCGTGGTATAGTCAGATTTTCCAAGAAGTCCAGATCTTCAAGCCAGTTCCGCCAAAGCTGACTCGCCCCTTCCGGCAGGCCCTCGTCCCAGTTGACACCAAACATCCACAGCTTCTTCAGCAGTAGCTTGGCTCGCAGCGTGAAAGGCGAGATCAGACCGCAGGGGTCAAACACTCGAGCCGATATGCGGAGCACGTTGCGTTTCGATTCCCGCAGCCCCATTCCAAGCTTCTTCAGTTCCCTTCCCGTGAACTTTAGCTCATCCTTGGAAGGCAGCCATTGAACACCCAGTACTTTGGTAGAATCTCTCTCCCCACCGAGTGGGCTGCCCAGGCAGTGTTCAGAGCCGTCCGCTTCACTGGTGGGCTCTCCTTGGAATTTCACGTTACTGGTCCACTTCGTCAGGTTCATACCAGCCTCTCGAAATATCTGTTTCGCTGCTGTTGCGAAATCTTCTGCCTCCTTTTCCGTTTTCAAACTTGTCAGTAGATCATCGCAATAAATATCTCTCTTCAAGATATCTACGACTTCTTTGAGTTCTTCATTGCAGTTCTTCAAATGTGTTTTCATCACCGCTTGGAGAAATGGGGACGAGGACACACCAAACACCACGCGCGTCATGCGGAAGCTGACGATCTTTCCATGGGGGTGCTCCCTCCAGAGGAACCTGGTCAGATCTCTGTCCCGTTGGTCCAAAGATATCATTAGGAACGCCTTCTCTATGTCGGCTGATACCGCGACGAGATTGAGCCGAAAGCGCAGTAAAATAGACGTGATATCTGCTATTAGATTCGGTCCTGCCAACACGTAGTCATTTAAAGATTTTGGGCTTCCAGCAGATGCGTCAAATACCACGCGAGTCTTACCGCTCTTATAGACTGCGTGGTGAGAGAGGTAGTGCACCGGGCCGTCAGGAATCTCGGGCGCTCTCTCCGCAAAACCTGCGTCTATGTATTGACGCACCGCAGCGTCATATTCCTCCGTCCGACCCAACTTCTGCAGGGATGTTTCGCACCGCTCCAAACGTTTCCTGGCGACATCTAGGTTCTTCGGGAGCCCATCAAATGAGGTCTTGGTGGGCCAGCGCACTTGATATCGGCCGTTACTTTCCCGAGTATAGTTATTCTCGAAGTGTTCGACAGCTAACTGCTCGTTCATCTGCTTTTCAGCGCATTTTGAAGGATGTGATGGTGGCTCGATACCAATCGCCTCCAGAGTCCATAATCGGTCAAGGTCATGTGCAGTGTCATTGAAATTATTGATGAACATCACGTGACTGTTAGCACCCGTTTCTCTCGGTGAAGTTCTCCCTCCGAGAACCCAGCCGAACACGGACTCAATCGCGATAGGCCCGTTTTCACTTATGCGCGTCGACCCTTTGATGATGTCCTGATAGTGGTCCATACCAATCAAGATGTCTATATTTTGCTCAGGCCCCCAGTTGTCAGGCGGGTCGGCGAGAGCAAGCCCGAGAAGATGTTCGTAGCCGGACACATCAACGGCCTGTGCATTCACTGGACCACATATCTTGTCGATCTCAGTGACGGAAATCTGCACACTGTCCGGTTTGTAGGGGTGTTCGAGAGTCACTGCGACGTTTCGCATAGTTCTAAATTCCAGAGAGTCTCCGCCAAACGTAGTGATTTTTCTTTTGTGAAGGCTCAACTGTTTGCAGCTCAAAGAGGCCGACAGATCTGAAGTGATAAACGACTGATTACTTCCGGAATCGATCAGGATGCGAACACTCTTCCTTCCGGTCGTACCGACTGCAACAGCTCTAGCAGTTTGAAAGAGCACTGTACTTCGCTGCTCTACATGCGACTGTGCGGTCACGATTGGTGCAGGCTTTTCTCCTGTGCAGAGAAGCTGGTGATGCTTCTGTCCACAACGGGCACACGTGCTCTCGGAGGTACACATTCTAGCGATGTGGGATGGCCCTAAGCATAAGAAGCATGCACCTGAGGCACGCAAACGTTGTTTCCGCTCTTCTACGGATAAGTCCAGAGCCTTACGGCACAGTTTTGTTTCGTGGTACAGCTTGCAAAACGCGCAGCCATTCTTGAGTCCGTGCGTGGTAGTTTGCTGAAGCGCGGCTGCTGACGGGACGTTGCTCGCTGACTGGGACGTCTGGTGTGGGGCTCTCCAGGCCCGCTTTGGCTCTTGCTGACATACCATTGAGTGCAGCGTTTTCCCCGTGCATTCAAGTACTTTTCAGCCTCGTTAGTGTTGTCCTTCAGCGATGAAAGGCTCTTTTCCTTCATGAACAACTGGAGCTCTGTGGGACAAACCGTCATGAACTGTTCAATTAGTATCAGCTCCTTCAGACCACTCAGGGATTCTTCGACTTCACCCATTTTCATCCATTTATCTAGATACATTCCCAATCTCGTTACATACTGCTCAGGTGTCTCTTGCTCCTCGGGCTTTGATTCCCGTAGTCGCTTTCGGTAACCTTCAGCGGTTAGCCCGTACTGTTTTCTTAGTTCTCTCTTCACTATTTCGTAGTTGTTGGCCTGTGTACAACTCAAACGGTGATAAACTTCTAGGGCCTTTCCCTGGAGAAGGGTGCTGAGACTCACAGCCCAGTCCTCTTTTAGCCATCCGTTTGCTTCAGCTACCCTTTCAAATCTAGTCAGGTATGCATCCATGTCTGTGCCTTCTTCAAAAGCAGGCATTTTTGGCAACTTTCTCGATGCCCTATCATGGCCACCCTGACCTGATTCAGGCGGCAATGTTAGTCTTAGCTTCTCTAGCTCATATTCCCGTTCCGCTTGACGTTCTTTCTCTCCTCGTTCTTTCTCCCTCTCCTCTCGTTCTTTCTCCCTCTCCTTCCGCCTTTCTTCTCTGTCCATATCCTTCTCGTACATCCTGGCCGCGAATTCAAGAGCTTCGTGCCCTTGTAGCCCTTGACGGGCTGCGATGTCTAAATAAATGTCCATAACCTTGTATCCTTACTATTGCATTATAAATTACGACCTTAATGTTCTATCTGTCCTATCACGGTCGCCAAGTTTTGTGAAATGGTTCAGTCGAATTCAATTCCGATAATTCATACAAAATTATTCAAAAAAGGCAAACACAAGGGGTTCCGAAATCCATCTGTTATTTTTCTTAAAACGAACATCGGACGAAAATTGTCATCATGTGTCTCGTGCATAATCTTTTCAAGATCTTACGCAACAACACCATTGTTTTTTTAATAAATGCGACGACAACGCAAAGTAAGTCCCGTCACCACAAATGAATGCCTTTTTTCCAACCACTTACAAAAAGAGTGGTGGGGAAATAATTATATACAAATTTATTTCATGCTTCTTTTTTAATTTCTGAATAAACTAATTATGCAGCTTAATCACCTGCCAGATATCATATAATGGGACTACCAGTGGGCAATGGCAATGACTCCATTTGTGTGAATATCTCCAAAATACGACACACCCAAAAGGAATATCGCATCTTAATAAGATATGAACTAAGCTATCAAGTCCCATTCCCGCTAAGTCTGCCTTGTTAAGACTTGTCTCGTGTTGAGTTTGGCGAACTGTTTATCTTTCAAAAACGTACAACTATCTTGGTGCCCTGGCAACAGAAACTTGAAGAGTCGCTAACTCTCGTCGGAGAGCAATGCTTGCTTCTGATGATATGCGGGGAATGTCGGGTTGACCGTTGCCGCTCATTTGTGAGGCTTGGTACGCATGGCTACGGACCATTTTTCACCGTCTGGCACGGCGCGAGGCCAAGCTCCACTGTGCCCGCTGCGGGACATTCCCCGGTGTGCCCCGGGGCTGGGTGGTTTCTGTGCCTCATCGAGAGTTGTGACCACCACGCTCCTCCTCGGCCGCCACGAAGGGGGCTGAAGTGGGAGGGGGTACGAACGTGACCCCAGCGGCGCCGTGAGTTCCCCACCCTATCGCCGTGAGTGGCGTGGGGATGTCCGGGAGGTCGGCCTGGTGAGACCAGTGACATCACGGGACAAAGTGGTGACTAAGGCTGGCTTCTCTGCAAGCACCAGCTGTACATGGTGCACGCGTAACGGCCTGTTATTGCCCGCTATTATGATACTCCCCAGCTAAATATCGACGGAACCAGTGAATTGACATGCAAATGGTAGCTCTGGATTTGTTTTCAAAACATGGTAAGTAGGATCGTGACGGAAACACCTGGCAGTCCCCATTGAAAACTCTTAATGAACACTCTTTAGATAGTATGATTTGTTTTGGAATATATATGTCCGCATAACGTTTTTGAGGAAATTGATGCTTTGATAGCATAACAAATACCATCGTTAGAGACAATAGATTCTGACTCGAGTGCTGGTAACTGACATGTGTAGGCTTTCTCGTTTCATCCGTAACCTCATTATCATTATCATCAGCATTACCGTTAGAACCATCATCATCATCATCATCATCATCATCATCATCATCATGTTCATCATCATCATTATCATTCTCGGGGCGTAGGACACGTCGATTTCGGTGGCCACTTGGCAGATTTTGCGTCCAATTCCAATCGGTGGGATGTATATTTTTATCAGAAACCGATGACGAACGAGGTGAGTAAAACGGCTTCTATCCTGACAGTTTTTTCTCTCTTGTTTGTAGAAGATTTAGATTTAGAGCATGTTGTTGTTTGATATGTTAATATTCATTCACGAAGACAATTTGATTGAAATGTAGGCAAGTGTTTCCAGCCAATTACATTCAGACTTCAAATCGTCATTGTCGATTCTTTGTACGAGTCTGCACGCCTTTGCCAAATAGACCGGATGCAATTTTTGGTTGCTCAGCAACTGTGCTGAGATTCGATCCGCCAAACACACTTCCTTGTCTTATTACCCATATGTGTAAACATTGGACTCATGCGAAGCTACACTCGGGGAACATGACCCGATGACCTGCCGGGCCTGTGAACCATACGCAAGCTAGACGGTATTAGCTATTTGCATCCAGGCTTGGGAACTGACGGACATAGCCAGCAGAGGCGGATGCCTCGGAAAACAGAGAAATTTCGGGTCGAATTACTGTAGTTATATTTTTTGCACTGAGCACAGGCTATGAAGATTTATGTACGCATGTTTTTCGTTATGCTAGCTCGAGGGAACCATGCCGTCTCTGTCTCCTAAATAAAACATGCACTGGTAAAACACTCAAAATAACTGTTTGTTGATCACAATGGGTGACCTGCACTGAATTTACTACATTCCATATGACATTTCTCGATCGCACTTGATTTTAGTCAATTATACCTTGATTTATTTGAATTTATGGTTGGGTCAGTGAACAAAGGCTTTAGGTAGTAGCAGGGAGAGTGCCGCCTTGGAACTTTGAAACAACGGGAAAACACCCGGACTGTCGGGTATAACATGTTCTCGATCGCTCTGTGTCACACAATCAGCTTTGAAGATTTTTATGCTGTGCCTCAGCGAAGATCGCTCTTGGCTCGGTTTTCTGACTGTGAGAAGATGTCCAGATGCTCTTATAAAATGTTTCCGGAGTTGCACGGCTCACAGTGGACTATCTTCAGGCTACCTCCGTAAAACGGGTAGAATGAGGTTTTGTATACCTGACATTTTCTACGGCTGTCCTGCTGATCTGGGAAATATTGAGGCATGGTATTATCTAAAACTAGCATATTTGACGGAGACTGCACTCTGAAACTGGGTAAAGAGCATGCAGAATTGAGTTCAAGTCTGGTTGCAAGGAGCTTTGTATTGCACCAAATGGAAAAATCTCTTCGTGAAAATATTGGGTCACAGGTTGGATTAATCCGGGCTAATATTAGTCCTATGACTTGTTTTTGCTCCGAGGCGGATGCAACTCGGAGGAGCAATAGTGAGTGTGGTCGGGCCTGGGCCCTCGGCTGCTTATGACCCCGGTGTTGCATGGTAACTTCGCTGTGGCATTTTTACCCCAGTTCGGCATTATTACCACAGCGCGGCTTCGTTACCCCTGCGTGGCAGTAGAACCCCGGTACTGCACTACTCCTAGTGCCGCATGAATACCCCAGGGTGGGATTACTACCAATCTACGGCATTATTACCCCGGTGCGGCTGCATGAAGACGGTGTGCTATCATTATCATGGTACGTCTTTATTCCCCCGTGTGCTATTATTACCCCGGTACAGCCTTATTCCCCCGGTGTGCTGTTATTTCCCCGGTACGGCTTTATTCCCCCGGTGTGCTATTATTACCTGGGTACGGTTTTATTCCCCCGGTGTGTTATTATAACCCCGGTACAGCTTGATTAACCCGGTGTGCTATTATTACCCCAGTACGGCTTGATTGAGTACGGCTTGATTATTATTGCTCCGGTATAACTTTATTAACCTAGTGTGCTATTATGGCCCCGGTTTGGCTTTATTAATCGGCTATTTCATTATACCCCTATGAGGCTTTTTCCCCAGTGCAGCATTTTTCCCCTGTGCGGCATTATTGCCCCAGTGCAGCATTTTACCCCGTGCCGTATCATTGGGTGTGCAAATCCTTTTACTTTTCGGCTGTGGCGACAGAGGCCGTTCGCTGCCGTACATCTTCCATTCATTCGTGCATTGTGACTTTAGAATATTTCCAAGCCGAAGCGTCTGAAACCGGGACACCACTGAGAACCAGGTGCCTTTAGGTACTAGGTAGACAAAATGAAACTTGGGCGGATTTAATGGCTTTTATGGAGAGTCCTCAGTATTCATATAGGGTATCCGTATAGTCAAGCGAAAGCCTTCAGCAGATAATTGAAGGACTGCTTCAATGAAGCTGCTGGGCACGGCACCTGTCCCTGGGCCACCTTTAAAAATAAATTTGAAACTCACATTCGGCAAATGTTTGACACTTTAGGCCCATTCAGGGTGTCTCCGGCGCGCAGCACGGGTGCTCTGCCCGCGCGGCGGGGTGAGATCCGTCGCTGGCCGGAGTGTGGATGTGGTCACTATCACCTGCGCCGGATTATGTCATCTCTGCGTCTGCCACCGGCCCGTTATCTGCCGTCGTCGCCGGGGCTGCTTCACCGTAGCCAGTCGCAGCTGCAGCAGTGCGCTGACGCAACCGGCACCGCCCCAGTCGCCCGGTCCACGCACCCCGCGCTACGTGAACATCAGCGCCATGTCATGAATGTGACGTCACAGATCGGAGGCCACGTGATCCAGCTCCGGGAGGCGGTCGGAGTTTTCCGAGAAGTTACTCTCCAGACCGCTTCCGCTTCCGTTCTGTCACGCGGACCGGAGGGGGCAGACCTGGTGACAGGGAGGGTCTGGACTGTGATGACTCTGCAGGCGACATGGAAGCATGACCAATGGGATTCACGCACCTAACTTCTGACAGAGACGTTTATCCGGCTTATATGGTGAATAAGTGAGTGTTACGTCAGTGACACCGAAAGAAATGCTTGATTACTGGTGCCCTTGCATGGCACCATGCATACTGTATTCTATCGTACTTGTTATGTCAAAAGTTAACGAGGGAAGTGCCACCATTTGCAGACGGCTATCCAGCTGGGTATTACTCTTGCCTCGTTGTCATAGCTTGGATACCAAAACGACCTGTCGGATTGTACAGCTAGTATTTTTTCACATGTGTCTAGAAAGCTCACCTGCACTGAAAAAAGCTCACCTGAAAGGACCTCACCACGCACCGGGTTTGCAGAGGGAGGTTGCTGCCGCGTGCATCTCCCATTTACAGCAGTTTCCCATTAATAAACTCAGGCAGCTCCCGATAAAAGCATATTTTCAATGAAATCACAAGCTGAATGCAAAATATACGCTTAATTGTTTTATAATATCGCTTAATTTTGCCCCAAGCTCTCGGTATAATTTTTTTGCCAGATTTAAAGTTTAAAGTAAAGGGGCTTATTGCCTTATTTCAAACCCTGAAGGAATACCTTCCATATGGCAGCAATCATTTGATTGGCCGGAAGTGTAATGTAAATGAATAAGAAATTTAATAATATGTTTAAGAAAAAATATAAAAATAATTTATTTGAAAACAAAAGCCTCGCCCACTCACTAAAAATACCATGCAAGAGGGTGGACCAGCATGCAACACGCCTGTCGACCGAAAACTTCGGGCGAGCAGTAGTCCATTGCAGAGCGTCATTAGACCGAAGTGCGCCTGATGGCTGCAACACACATTGCATTCTCCCTCCCCGTGCCTGCTTAAACAAATATCTAAAAATTTTTTCCAATAACCAACTCTGAGATTATTTCTTGACATCATTCATATGCATCATCTTTCCACCACTGAATAAACAAGGCCGCCGTAACATCATCTGTCGTTCAGCTTTTGCACCAGTGCTTGACAGGACCGAGAATGGACGGGCGGACCGAGAGTACAATTACCGTGGCAAGTGAACAAATGTGATACTGATGGTGATAGTGGACGTCCTCAGAGGAAAATCGGTCGCAGATCTTGAGATTATTTCATAATGTATTTTAATAGCCCCTGCATATATTTTTACCATGCGGAAACGCCGTGAATGGGCTTTTACAGCATTGTCTATGATCAAGGTTTGGCATTTCATTGATTATTTTAAGTCTTATTTTGATGACGTCACATATTGTTAGAAAAGAGGAGATATTTCTGTTTTTAGTGTGTGAAAGTGGAAAAAACCTCTGCGAAATTATTGGGTCAATTGCATCCTATGGGTAGAGTGGATGCCAAATGACATCCAATGAGTGGATGTCACAAGTCAACCACTCGTAACCGTTCCAGCTTTAAGGCCAGCGCTTCTGGATGCAAACAAATCGAATTCAAAGGCTATATATGGATACATGATGAATAAATCGCCTGACTCTCACCGATTTTCCGTCTACGACTTCCGCTTGTATCATGCATACGCATCGATACCGCCTTTCCTAAGTGTGTTGTGTGTGGTTGAACTGTGTGTTGAGCTGAGAGCCTTCTAAAACGGTCGTATGTGTATGCTGCTTGCGAATTAACGTTTCGGTAGCATCAATTCCCAGTTTTAGATGGAAAAGGTGCTTTTAAAAGACTAGCTAGGAGTTTCGTGAGATAGATCATTTGTTCTTATTTCTCATGATTTACATTTGGCGTGTAATGGCGGATTACGGGTTGATATTTATCACTCAGCTGATCGCGGGTGCCGCTTGCGAGCCGAAATTGTATGCGAAAACGTTGTGAACGAGCCTTGAAACCAGCATTGGCCTTTGTCTGCGATACAAGACAGGCTTGTGGAATATTGAGTGTACAATTTACAGGTGCCGCAACATTTCTAGTGAGACGACTGCTCGTGGAAAGCACAACTTGAACGAGAACGGGCTTGATATTGTATAGAACACAGGTAACTAACTATATGCATTTACACTCTCACAAAGGTGCAAAAAATGTATAAGAAAATTGTGCGATTTTTTAAATGTAGACGCAAAGGCCGCTACTGCCACTACTACTGCTACGAAAAAAACTAGTTGACTGTTGAAGCCAACCATGGATTTTGAAGTCACGTGTTTCCAGTCTACGTTAAGACTGCCAGAACCTGAAACAACCCAGGTAAATAGTCTCTAGAATTTGGGTATAGGGTGAATCAGCTTAGGAGGGGAACAGTGACCCTGACAAAGCTGCCATTATGTATATTTGAATTGGTATGCGGTTGGGTGTGCCCAGCCCACCCAGTCGTTGGTAGGCCTGCAGCTGATGGCCGGATAGGTCCGGAGGTTCTAATATATATACAATGCAAGGCTACAGCCTTCCTGCCAGTTATTGTGCTAAAATGTCACCGGAAGCGACCGAAACAGGCTGGTTGCCGAGGATAAGAATTAACCTCAAACTTCCATGGAATTTTCCCTGACGTATGTTGATAAAAGTGAAGACTATGCTTAGTATTTTAAATACGAAACATACTCATTGTAGAACAACCCAAATCTAATTTTTCATATAAATTACTTGGTGCCAATTTTTGAATGCAATACTGATTAAACACTATATTTGTCCACTATTTTACCAGAAATCTCGATCAGCCGGCCTTACACAATAGCACGGTTCGCTCCATTAGCAGTGACGTTGCATTCATTCACGTCCAGGGATCTGGAAACCTCATTCCGACCGCCACATTTTCTTTCGCCAACCCCTCCAGATCAGCCACGCCACGCCACGCCACATCACTCCAGATCCCGGCAAAAACTATATCAGTTTAGACTTCAGACTGTCGGCTTTTTGGTGGGCCCTCGGTGGTGGGCGCGGCTGTCGTCGTTTGCGGCACTGCCGGCGCGACTGCGCGTGACAGCGCCATCGGCAGCGGCAGTGGCGGCGGCGGCGGAGCCCGTGCGGCGCCGGCTGACCCACTCCAATGACGTCACATGACCTGCCTCAGCGTGCGACGCCGTTGCACATCGATTGCGGCGCTGCCGGCGCGGCTGCAACGACGCGGCCGGCTCGGGCGGCGGCCGTTAATGTTTTTCGAATGGCCGAGGTTATGGTTCACCGGGGAAATTACACGGCGTCCCGGCGCCGCCGCCCCAAGTACTGTCATCCCGCCGCCGGTGGCCGTATCGGAAATTGGAGAAGGATGAAGTGTAATAGTTTTGCCGGTGAACGGAGAGTACGGCTGTCTTGATGCCTGCAGGTGCGTCGATGGCCTGCTGGAAGATGAGGCTGAAAGGCTCTGCTGCGCGTGCAGGTCTCCGCTTGGAGCCCCGCGTTGCAGCACTAGGAACTCGGAGCTGGAAATTGTGTGGATGTGCGAACTATTGAATACCTTCTCCAGACGCGCTCAGCTGGTGGGGCTTATTTCAGAGGACGCTGGGGAGCCGATAGAATCCTGCGTGTGGCATCTCTGTGGCTCCACCAGGACTGGCTCTCCAATCTCAGGCGCACGAGTGCAATCACCGTCGCACCGTGCGTCTTCGCGTCTGTGACTCGGCTCCTGCACCGACGCGATGGGTTACGGCGGCGGGGGGAGGGGGGAGGGTGTAGGCATGATTGAAATGTATCGACCGTGTGTCAGCGATGTCGCTCAGATCGCGGCCGAGCCGCCGCCGCCAGCTTAAGTGGAAGCCACGCCGCCGCGCCCACCCCAAATTGCTTCGCCTTGCAACTGAAAGAAATGCTTCCTGCAAGTCGCGAACTGAAAGCGGCTCGGATGATTTTTCTTTTCGGTAGAAATGCTATTGAAGTGGCGAAATTCGGGCCGGCTCTGAAGTCACTATGATTCCTATATTAACGATAAGCTGCGGCACAAGGTAGCCAGAAGAGTGATTGATATGTTTAGAAGTTGATTTTGTTACGTAACATTTACTGACCGACCAGCATCGCCCACATTTTGAATGGTTTGGAGTTTTGCAACTCCAAACCATTCATTTGTGCTCCGTGTTCCACTTTGTCCACTAATCCTGCAAGTATCACTGGTTGATCACCATACGAAAATGAGGAATGACAGGTAAGGCCATATCCAGGGGCTACTATCTGGGTTTAGTTGGGTTTATAGCCAAAACAATTCAAACCTCGCTTTTGGGCATAGCTGTTAGGCATTGCTGTAGCAGTCATTGTAGACAGTGAAACGTTGCTGTAGACTTTTGTTTGACTTTTGTCGGGCATTAATAGTGGAGAGATCATCAAACAGTTATCTATTATGTCACATGGGAACAGATATCGTTTTTCAAGCCTTCTAAAATTGGTTTTAGCCTAGATATTGGCCTGGGAAGATTTAGTGCTCTTTAGATTTGACAGCGTGCATATTGTGGCCTTGCTTTCTTGCTGTCCCTAACAGGTGTATTTCACTGTTGTTGGGCGGTGCATTTTGTCGTAGAAGAGTTTACGAACATTCCAACTGCCAAGGTCATGCAGTGTAGTTGCTCCTTTCAGCAAGGACCTCCAGGCGAAGTCTTTGTGGGTGGTGATTGGGTACAGGGCGAGCAGACCTGCTCCAATTTTGTAACTTGCGTGTCGCGTGCGAAGCTGTTGGCAGCTAAAAAAAATAAACCAGTATTTTTCACCTTCTTTTTCGTTGGTGTTCTTTTTAAGGCAAAACAACTTCCTGTTCATCCAGAATTGGTAACATAGAATAAGGAAAAAACGGTTTGACGGCTGTGGGTTATGAAGCAATGGTGCTTCGGCAGGGCCAGGGCCTTAGCTACCGATGGAGGGTTTGACCGGGTAGCGTGCTGCGGCCGGCGTAAGCCCGGCCCGGCCCGGTGTTGGGCTTTTGTCGTGTCGCGTGACTGTGCCTTATGTCAGCAGGATCTGGCCTGCCGAACGCGATGCTCGGCTTCGACACTTGAACTCAAGGCTATAGCCGGTAGTGCTGAATGAATTTAGCGAATTCCAGCACGCCACCTATTTGCCTTCCTGTGGGTACTGAGTTCTTTTATTCTGCGGCACAAATTATCTTATGCACATATCACGAATGCTAAATCATGTATAAGCGCACGAACCATACACAGCCTAGCCAGCAGAGGTGATGCTCAAGTCCAGCGGACTCTGCTGGCATTGACGGTTTGTGAGTGTAATTTTCTGAACCCCTACCACTCCTCGCTCCCGTGAGAGCCTACGTTTGTGTCTCGGCGCGAGGGTTTAAGCGCCTCCGGCTAAGTCGCTCTAAAGTTTATCCAACAGAGCGGCAGCAACAAGTGCCTGGATTGTAAGCGCTGTCAACAGGCGGCGCTCTAAAGAAATGCGAGGGAACGAGTGTCATGCCAGAGCGTCTTCAGGACGCTGAAAATCGTGGCCGTTGTTTGCTTATTTAAAATCGCTATACCAATGCTTACTTACTTAGATGTGAAGGAAAAAGTCAGGTATAACTACAGACTTGAGCAAAATTATTGTCATGAAGGCTGAACCTCAGTGTACATTTCTTGTGAAACTACATTTGCCCTGAAACTCAGGTTTAGACTTTAAAGAGGTCTAGCTTGTGTCTGCAAAAGTTATTCGGTAAAAATAACTATCCCAACCTGAGCCTTAAGCGTTTTGTTTGGACCTGCGATTTAGTATCTACAGATCCAGCCAATGATATTTATTGTTTTGATGATTTCAAGACCTAGTGATAAATCGTTAGTCGCGGCGCAGTTTATCATTAAATTCAGCTAAAAAAGAATCAGATTGAAACTTCGGTAACATACCAGGCTGCCCGGTTACAGATTCAAGTACATATGCATAGTTTGTGGGCAGAAAATGTCCTGTATTTCCTCAGGCTTAGTGAGGCTGGCTTCCCCACACCTCCAGTGATGGCGGTCGTTAGATCGCACCAGTGTGCCAGGTCACGTGCTGACCTGCAGGTCGGGGTGGAGGTGCTGCTGTGCAGGCAGCATCGTGCCACTGGACTGATACAATCTGCCGAAAACCACCGCGGCGCGTGGGTGGTGGCAGCACGTGACTCCGGAATACAGCCACTGTCGCTCTTAATAGCTGGTACCCAGGGCAGTAGCGGGCTTAGGCTGCACTCTCACGTAGGAGGTATAAGACAAATAATCGAAAAAGGCTTGTTACTAGGAGCATAGCTTTTTACGATTTTAATGTCGTAGTGAAGTGTTGGGTTGCTACCCCATTTTAAAACTGGAACCAGTGTCAAGGTTATTATTTCCGTTCTTTTGACCTTGGCATTGATATCTTTCACAAACAAAGCTAGCCTGGTGGTGGGTTCTGAAAACGAATGGTAGAAATAAGTCAGTTGACGTGGAAAAAGTACAGAGACTAAGATATTACGCAAGAACTCTAAAAAATTACCAATGCCGTAGAAACGGCGTTAACCCATGTATGATTAGTGCATTGGGCCCTGAACAGCACTCAGGCTTGGGTTCGCATAAGACGGGAATGGGAAATTAGGCAAACTGCTACAGTCGCATTTGTGATCCAGGCCATCTTTCCAAAGGGGATGCTAACTAGAATCAAATACCAGAGTAACTTCTAGAATATTTATTTCAAAATTGTGTGCTCTAATCCTGCCGATGCCGGTTCTGTGTGATCAATTTTTATCTGCATGAAGGACAGAAGTCAGTTGCACACTTTATTGGCTCTTGAATCATACCCACCTAGATGGGCTGTTAACATCTTAATTTTCAAATTTATGTGCCTGAATGGGCACAGTTTGCAAATGTTATCCTGTGAACAAAACCCTCTGTCTTAAACAGACATTATTCGCACGAGTTGGAAATGAAAAATAATAATATTGTTACGGGTTTTCTCATGGGCTTATTCGTTATACCAACTACTTCACCCCATATGCATTTCTCTCGCTAATGCTTGTTCATAATGAAACGTGTCCGAGAGAGACGAGACAGCGCCAGTATTGTAATATTTCTCTGTTACGAGTCCGGCAGCAGATGGCCACCCCTGGGTTTTTTGGCAGTCGTTATGCGCGGCTGTCGTCTGGTCCAATCCATTCAACCCTCGCACACAGGTGTCACACGTCAGTGGCATCGTCTGCGCCTTTCGATTCCCGCTGCTGGCTTCGATTGCTATTCTGCTGGGGCGGCGGGCGGCGCTGTTCGGAGCGCCGGCCGGACAGTGCGGCACAGCCTGCACCACCAGGAGCGCGCGCAACTCTGGCCTTGACCGGGTTGTGCCGGTAGCAAAAACCGCCGTGCGGGGCTACTGCACCGCACGCACCAGCCGCCGTTCCGCAGGGTAGACTTGTCCAACAGTTGCAGGGGTGACCCGCGCGCATTGCTGCACCTGGCTGTAAAATTCTGAACTCGGTCCCGACCCCTTGGACGTGAGTACTGCCCTTGAAGATGATCGTGTGCTCGGTAAGTAGCTGTAGTCATAGGTGGAGGAACGGGAAGGTCGGAACGGCCACGCTCCCCCAATGCCCAGGTTCTTAACTACTAATCTATGGCATTGCGTGGAAGAAAGTGACCTGAAAACTTATTTTTTTTTTTTTTTTTATTATTGCCGGAACAAGGCCCTTACAGGAAGTCACATAGAAATCGGACGTCAAAATAGGCTAGGAAGTGTTACACACATAAGATCCACATAAGCGGGAAGTTAGAAAAAACTTCCGTAAAAATTAGTAAAGCATGTCAAAACTTGTAAAGATAAAACACGTCAGGCTAAAACGTTGCGCTAAAAATTAAATATTCCTAACAAACTAAAACTGACCACTAAGTACATATGTGGCTATATGGCCTTTTATGTTGTTTTGTTTGATTACTAAAATCCTCCTGGCTGGTTGGCATAAACGTACTTCTAGAACGGCGCAAAGTGGTCCTCCAGTAAAATGATCGGTAGTACCGCGGAATAACAAGAAAAATTTTTGCCCTTCCCCTGTCCAATAATCTGGACATTCCTATGATTGTGGGTACATTGACAGCATTTGATAGGTTTTGACTGTATCTGAATCCAACGCAGCTGCTATTTGTGTTAATATCTGCAGTGGCCCCGCCTAAGCAGTCATTTTTGTTTTCCGAAGAATATAATAGAAACTATTTGTGTTACAGTACCAAGCTTGTTCGGCTTATTAATTGCAAAATGAAAGAAAGCTTTCATCTCAATTAAGATCAACAGAGCTTATTTTATGCACGATTAAATGAGGAGCACTTTCAATTCCTCTGACCCCTGTGGTTCCCTCGAATGTTACTAGTTTGTCTATCTTTTCGGGGGACCACAGGGAGAATTTATTAGCATTAAGTACTTCACATAGCATGATTAAAAGACAAAGGGGCGGAGAGTGGTGCGACCCTATTGCAGTAACTAATACTTCTATACCTGTTTATAATGGAACTTTAGTAGCAGGGTCGCACGGGTATTGAAGGGCACTCCTGCCTACCTATTAAAATGGTAGTGGGTAAAAGAATAATAATGGGATGATATCAGTGTCAAACTTAACCATGTCCGACATAACTAAAACTGACATGTGTGTTATGATAACAACCTATGAAACATTTTTCGAAAAAAGGAATAGGTTCTCCACTGCAAAAAGTTAAGGACCTCACGGATGAACAAACTTTTCTGAACGGTTAATTGCTCCTATGCCCAATGAAAATGCTTCGCGGGATTCATGGTTTGCTCCGCAGATTTCTGAGACCTATGTAGGGCGGAAGTTAGACAACGCCTAATCTAGGATTTCACAAGGGAACACCCTTTGCTGAATGCGAGGGCCGCCATTTTCAGACCAGTTTCGGGTGTTTGCAAGATATGGATATTTGGTCCAGCAGGGAGCCACGGCTGACATCAAGAGGCACCGCCTATACGGCAGGAAATGTTATCGGGAGGGGGCCTCTGCAGAGCCTAGATACTATCAATCAAAAGTATCTTAATCCCTCAGTTCCGGCATGAGTGGGCCATCATTTCCTTGTCCGAATACGGGGGCTGTCGGCGCTCCATATAGACAGGAGACGCCTCTCCTCGGAAGTTGACCGCCTCCATAGACAGGAGGCGTCTCTGTGAAGCTAGGAAGTTGACCGCCTCCATAGACAGGAGGCGTCTCTGTGGGGCTAGGAAGTTGACCGCCTCCATAGACAGGAGGCGTCTCTGTGGGGCTAGGAAGTTGACCGCCTCCATAGACAGGAGGCGCCTCTGCGAAGTGAGGGAAGGGACCACCTCCTTTATATCACCCTTCTCAGCCCCGGCTCGAAACGGTGCCTTGTGCTAAGAAACAGGTTTACCCCTTATAATTTCCTGTTTTGCATGAATATTTGTACTAAATTACGTGTTCACGTAAGTGCTACTCTTTTAACAAATATTATTTTGTGCATGATGTTATCTGCCCAACCAGTAAATAATAAGTTTGCTCGAAAGCTACCCCCTTTTAAGCTTGGCATTTAAACCGTAGCTTTCCTTCGTGTGATACAATCATATTCATTTGGTAAACGTTCGGCTCCACATAGTCCTCCTGTTTTCCAGCTGCGATCTACAGCCAGACCTAGCTCAAACACTGACTGGACGCTTTAGAGCCAAGACAGGCTGCGCCCGGGTCAATTCACCCGGAAGAGTGCATTCCACCTTTCGTCCTGCGTCAACAAGATACTCGTGCACGCGTCATCACGGGGTAGGGGAGGGAGGGGGGTCATGTGTCCTCCGGTCTACGCCGTCATTGGTACCCCTCAGGTAGGTCAGGTCGTACAAATAACGCGTCAATATCTAAACAAGCAGAGTGCCGCTTGGCTTCTGAATGGACACTGTTAAGCAAGTCTTATTTTTATCGTTGAGAGTTATCATTTGCCCACTGACTTTTGATGGAAGTTACCCGGAAAGTTTTTTTTGCGAGATTCTTAAGGTGACTTACACTGTCAGCATAGCTGAAGCGGATATCCATTCATATGAGGTTTTTTACGGGGACGTTTGGTGTGCTGGCACTGGTGACAGCCTTCCAGAGGAGCAGCGCCCCGGCTGGACCGGGGCCGGCCACAAGATGTGCTGAGCCGGCGCATTACCGGAATCGAGTTCTCGTGTCACGACAGCGCGTCACAAGGGCTGCCCCTGTGACGGATCGTGTCGCCTGGGCTGATCCCGCCCCTCCTGACCAGCGCCATATCCTCGCCATTGGAGTTCCGCAGGCCCCCAGAGACCCACACCCACACCCGCAGGCTGCCACTGCCCATGCCAGGTGTACCTCACGAGCTTCTCGAAACATGATCCCGATCAGCTGAGTGGGGTGGCCGAGTCTGCGCGGTCGAGGACCCCGTATCTGGGTTTGGTATCAATAGCTTCGTCGCACGGCCGCCCATCTATCCTCTGTGCCGATTTCGAAGGTAGTTCGGCGTAATTCGGCAGGGGGTCTGGCGGTCCTGTGCGGTGATTTGGCAGTTTTATATTTCCTTGTCGGTGAATGAAACCACACGGTGCATAACAGACGCGGCAGCTGTAGTACTGCCTGGTTTGGGCCCAGAGTCAAGCCGGGGCAGCCTGTGGCCGGTTTATTTATCATTCGAGAGCGCGCTGCTCAAAGCGACCTTGACGAGTACACAGGCCATGCCGCGGCTCTGTAGCCACGCGCGCGGCCCGGCCGTCCAACCGACGGCTACTGCTTGGTTGAGTTGCCTTGACAACCGTGTGGTTTTTGGCGCGTTGAACGCTAATATTGGGTGGTATGATTTGTGCACTTGGGCTGTTTAGGAGAAAAATTAATGGCTTTCGGGTCTCAAGCTGCTACCCACGCGGTTATCCTGGACTAGTTTTGCATGTGGGACTGTTATATATTATATATATATATATATATATATATATATATATATATATATATATATATATATATATGTCTATATATCAGGGTACTATCAACATGCCATGGTCGCGAGTGAGCTGTTTGAACTTTCATTGAGAATGAGTTGGCGATATCTTAAAATGAAACAAAACTGGGCCTCTAGGTGAATAATTTTTCAACACCTGATCTGTAGCCTAAATTGTCATCACTTCAATATGCAGCTCTGAAAAAAACACCATAATCCTGAGGACTACACACCCCCTTTAAGTAAATTATCCCTGGCTATTTCAGCAACGGAATCTTGCTTTGAAAGGGCAATCAAATGCTAGAAAAAGGAGAGAACGGAAAAGGTTGACAAAAAATTAACTTGATGAAAGAAGGAAATCGCTGGGATGAAAATTTTGACCACAGAGGAAAGGCAAACACGCTGTTTCCATCGATTACATAACTCTTGGGTGTTTATCGGTATGACTGACGACTTTTGAGAGGAGCGGCAATTGTGATTTAATGTCCTTTCGTATAAAACACTTTCCAATCTTGCATATATCTCAAAACGAATAAACTTCGTGATATATTGTGTGTTGGTTTAAATAAAATTGTTCATTGTGCTGGCTACGTTCATACATAAAGCCAAGTTTCACGCTGGTGGGAGTGGTGGGCCGAATAAATACATATCATAAGACTCATGAAAATATGCAGCATTTGCCTATGGCAGAGGAAATTAACAAGAGCCACTTGAAAATTCATCATCTAACATGATGTTGCCAAAGCTCTTGGCTGCTTGTCCCTCCCCTAAAAGCGCTCTTTAGAGGCGGAATATAGTAATTCAAACACTTCAAAAATGAAAATAGTGCCGTATCCCCGATAATGCAGCGCAAGATTTTATTCCATATTTCAGCTCATGCGACTTCTGCATCAAAAAGGAGGCTTGAAACTGCAAGGAATACAATGGCGCGCAATTTTCATCTGATTTTAAAATTTGAAGAAGCAATTGTGAGCTTCGGCACACTAGAATCCATTCTGTAGCCAACAATATCGACAGATATTCATGTGGGACCCATGGTTTTTAACTAGCGACCATTTCGACTCAGGCCAAAGCTAATATCAGGCTACAGCTCAAGCCCTCAGCGTTGTACAAGCTGGCACAGACTCTCACTCTGCTCGCCTTATCTGATTGGTTTCACTCTGTTCCTGGTATGGTTTCTTCTCCGTGATGATAATATTTTATTCCTTTCACTAACTTTACACAAGTTTTTTTTTTCTGAAGCGTGTGCCTTTTGGGGGCGGAGAAGGCAAAGTCGCTTGGGAAAATTGCATGCTGACTAGAACTAGAATTTAGAAGTCTGGTATACATAATCACAATGAAGGCATCTGAGAGGAAATTAGAAAGACAATTTTCAACGCACAATATTATTAGTAAAATATAGAATGATAAACAGATACAATATAGAAAGGAATATATGAAGTTGTATTAATTCCTACACAATGGGGCCAAAGTCACTGGAAAGGAAGGGTAAATTCTAATTTTCTGTAGGCAGTTCCGTTCGAGACAGTATTTAGAAGTACCTAAGCGCAGATAATTTATGTGACCAGATAGTAGGTACCTATCGATTAATCGATTAACAAAACATTCAGTATGAGAAATACACTGAAAACTTGCAAACATTATCATATTTTGAAATGTTTTTGGCCGACCAAATTAAATTAAACGCTGGCTGTGCGTACAAGCCACAGGCTTTTACAGGAATTAGATAGACAGTAAACTTTTCATTTGAAAATACTTCCGGACGCTGTGCCGCTGCTGCTGCGTAAACAGTGAGATCGAAATGACTTCTGTGAAGCCTGCTGTGGATGTGGTTGGGCGTGTGCCGACTTTGGCATCGATTCTGCCTCCGACTTGGTGGGCAGGGATAAAAAAGCCATCCTGGCCGAGATGGGAGCTCGTAACTGAAAATTGGGTGTCGCCGTTGTGACTGCGGCGCAGCGGCGCGTCCGACCCAGGGACGCACGCACCCCCACACTTACCACATGTAAACGCTACCCTGGTACTGCCCAGTACCTTATCGGCTCCTGGAAATAACGGGAGTTGTGCGGATATGTTTTGATACTGAGTAGTGTGTTGGCAATACTAGCTATTATGTCAGCAGTGCAAGGTTCAGCATTAGTAAAACCAGCAATGTCATTGTTTATATCAGCTCTATTCAGCCGGACCCGTGTTCATTAGCACTATGCTTCTTCAGGGAGGCCAGAATTCACGCAATCATACCACTTGGTAGTCTTTAACCGATTTTGGTGTAATAAACGGACTGTTCTTATACTATGAACTTTTCCAAAGGGATGCAGAAGTAACCTCCCTTTGAATTTTCCCTTACCTTTTTCAGACCTGCGATCTCGACATTCTTCGTTTTACACGTACCTATAGGCATGGATGTAAGTTTTTGACAGTTTGTATTACTTATGCAAGCCAGAACGGAGAGTCGTCTCGACTTTATATGTAACTTACCCCAGATACATGAGCAGCTTCAGTGCACTCTATTACGTACCGGCCACGGGAACGGACTTACCGACTTATTCAACTGGGAGTTTGCCTTCGGAACTTCAGGCCATATGAGTCGATAAGTCCGTTCCCGCGTGGAGCCCACCCACTGATAGAGCGTACTGAAGCTGCTCGTGTATCCGGGGGACAAAGTAGTCTTGTGTGACATTCTACCCACCTCGATCACAGACATTTTCCCGCGGACCCTCTGTAATCAGGACAAACGTTGGAGATCATTCGATTCTAAAACACATTATGGCTGCAAAAGAGCCCCCAGGCACCGTAAATCAGCCCATATATAATTAGGATCAGTGTAATGGTGGACGGGAAATCGCCATGGGGATGCAGCGACATGGGGAAAAGCACCGGACTTCCACGCCGCTGACCCGGAGTTCAAATCCCCGGACGGGTATTCTGTATAAGTCTGTCCGATCCCCATAATGCCCTTCCAGCCAGGGTGAGGGTTGGCGATATCATATGACTTCAGCATAGGTGTGCTGTAAAAAGCTGCTTTTTGGAAAATTACCATTTTACATAAGTCATCTTGGCGTAGACCTGAATGGCCAGTGAAAAATATCGATATCTGAAGGGGCGTCGCGATGGAACTTTTGTACGGAGAGGGGAACAAACCCTTGACTTGTGATGACCGGCGGGGTGGGGGGCCGAGGATCAATTCTGAGAATTTTGGTTGCATACGAAACACTAAGGACGATGAACTTCACCTAGAAATTTATGTACATAAATTCACGCAGGTAATGGGAAGCAGGGAGAATGCAAAAAAATTAAGTCGACCTTCATAATTTTGGAGAGACGTTCCCCTGATTCACGAGTTGGGAGGACGCGTCCGTGACTCCTCCCCGCTTTCGACGCCCGCGGGTATTTGGTAATAGATAGCCGTCTCCTCGCCCTGGTAAATTTCCCAGCCGAGTCGGCGTTTGGGCGACAATGGTCTGACCCTGACATTGGCAGCCGACCGCCCGCTGAGGGGGTAGCACATTCACCGGCCCCTCGTCCTGGCCAGTGTCTACCGGCGGCTGCGCCAGTACCAGCGGGCGGCACTCTCGTGGTCTGCTCTCCCCAGAAATGACGGCCCCCAGCCTCGACCCCGCATCAAATAATCTGGTTACTTCCTCTCCCAGAGGGCTATATTTAGTCCGCGAGATAGGGGGAGAGGGGAGGCGCGGCGGCGGCCCTGGATGGAATGCCGGTCCAGACAGCAGGTGGGGTCCACACTACCAGCACGTCGTCATTACTTTGGCCGACGCTGGGTCTTCTGTGAAATGCCATTGTTTTGAATCCAGATCTTTTCATGCTTTCTACAGTTTGATGCCGGCTCTGATCCTTGTGGTTTGTTATGTTTCGCAGGCTTTTCTGTTGTTTTGTATCAAATGTACATATGATGGATGCAACGTTTAGCTGCCTGCCTTTTGAACTGAACACTGCCTGGAATAATTATTGTTATGGGTTAGATATGGCTCTGGTCCACTATAACATCCCCAAGTGAGTACAAACCTAAATCAAACAGTTTGAAGATGGTTAAAAATTTCGTCATTTGTGCCAGCAATACACGGCCTAAAAGTATATCGTGACGCAGAAAATATTAATTTGCTGACACGAACCACATCCGTAGCTTAGATGTTAACTGGTGGGTCAAGGAGTACCCAGTGCTCAAAATTGGTTCACTGGTGGAATAGATTTGGGCCCATCAGGCAAAGCTCAGCAGCATTACTGCTCCCGTGTGTAAAAAAGAGCCCCTTGTGCGCTGGCTTGTGCTATACTGAAATTTTAGTTCTGCTGTGTGGAATGTCTTTGACCATCCTCTTGGGCTGGTGAACGGAAGGTTTGCTCACCTCCTCGTTGGCCGCCGGTGCACTCTGCAGCACTAGCAGGTTACTTCGACACATTTCCATCGTCTCTGCTAAAGCTTCTAAAGAATGACACCAGTGTTCACCAGCGCAGCAGTGTCCAATGCGAAGTCGCAGCGCGGGCGGTGGGATAGGGGAGGCGAGAAAGGGAATGAGGGCACTGCCTGCAGTATTTTTATCGATTGCCCCATTGGCGTTGCATGCAAGTATGTTTAAAGTTACACCTGCACCCGCTGTAATAAGCTCGCACAGGGGCGAACGCAGACCCGAGTTTTTTTTGGGGGGGGGGTGGGGGCAAACCCATGTCTGCCTCTCCTTCTGGGGGAGGAGGAGGAAGCGAATATTTGTTTGTTCGACAGACCTAGTGTAAACACCTTTTTTCAAAAATTTGTTCGGATTTTGGGGGGCCAAAAATATAGTTTGGCCCCCTCCAGCGCTTTAGGGGGCATGGCCGGAATGGCCCCCCTACGTCCGCCAATGAGCTCGCATGTACTTTGAAGAAAGTATAGCTTTGATAAGCAAAATGCCAGGACCCCGTCGGATTGTATCCACGAGAAGAAGTTATGTCCAACTCATGACTATGTCCCCGATAGTGCCATAAAAATTACTAACGAAGTCCCTGATGTCAAAGAAACAACAAGTTCGTACCTTATCTCGTCCAGTATGTATGCAAGTGATATAAATGAGTATTTAGGCCAGCGGACATTGGAATGCCGTTGAAGTCGGATCTTCGAACTTAACTTCATGAATACAGTTCTGTTGTAAGTCTGACTTTCGAGACGTCTTCCTTCCCTCTCTCTCTTTAGCTCTTACCTTTCGAGCAGTGAGAACGCCTTGGGCCATGGGACCGACTGACCCTTACAGCGTTATCGTGACCCCTGTGCGACGCGGCGCCTCAGGCTATGGTGTGGATGTTCTCAGAGAGACACCTGCAGCTGACCGTACGAGTTGTAATACAGCGCTGATACATACATAGGTACGCGAGTAAGATTGATATCAGAATCTGTTTGGTTTATCTGTATTGGGAGGCATGCAGTAGCATGTGTCTGTTGACTTCTTGAAGTGATCACGGCCAAGAAAGAAGCTACCTCTAGAGACGGGCCGACCGGGGCGGGCCACACCGGTCCGGATGCAGTGTTTCCATGGGAATCTGCTGTGTTGGTCTGTATTGGGCGCTGCAGGTTTGAATCAAAGCGCTTAAGTTTTCTAATAGTCCAAAGATGGAGCATCAACGTGACAGGCATATAGTGCTGCCGCTGAAAAGATGCACGAGGGATCAGGAAAGATGTTCAAACGTCATCAAACACTTCTCGATCGCAACCAAAGAAATAAGATAATGATTAAGAAACACACAAATGATGCTTCTGCAGCTCGGTATGATAACAGTGTTAAAATTCGGCGTGGGAGACTATACTGTTGACGTCATTTTTAAGCACTTCGCCAATCTGATGACTCACCAGCGCCGCAGGAGGGTCTTCGATCGTTCTCGCTCGTGCAAGTCCGTTGCAGGCGTCAAGTCTGGAGACTGTGTCCCTTAGCAGTGCGCTGAGGGCAGCACGGCCTCGCCTTCGAACCAAGAGAACTAGAACCGGAGCCGCTCTCATTGGCGTTGTTACCTGTCACGCGTTACCATGGTCACCCCCCGTGACCTGTCATGCATAACCATGGCCACTCCCTGTCACTTGCTCTACTGTTCTCTTAGACTGGCTTGTCCTGAACTGGTGTAAACCCAACCACAGAAATCTATAGTCTTAATACCTTTAGGGACGGTCAAGGACATTCTTTCGACAAACCATCCGTTTCAAGCGTCCCGAGAACCAACAAATACCGCCTGGTCGGATGCTCTGATACGGCCCTCCAATCAGCAAACACAGGCATACTGTCTGACTTCTCGAAGAGAGCGCTACTAAGAGGCGCGCTTCCGCCGGAGAGGGGGCTGCGCGTGCAATCAGCGTCGATCGCGACGCGTCGAGCGCGATTTTTCCGCGTGAATCAGCGACCGGGCCTGGCGGCGGCAGGCGCCGTCGACAGACGGTCTGCAAGGCAGCCGGGTCTCGCTGGCGGGCCGGTCAGTGTTTACTTTGAGCGGCGAGCCTGCTGTGAGAGAGGCCCGCGGCCGGCTAGAGCAGCAGCAGCGCCCACCGACGGCCGGCGCCGCACGTCACTCATGACCCATAGATGTCGCCAGCTGACTGGTCGCCTCCACTGCGCGCCCGAACCACCTGCTTCATGTACGCCTGCCCGTGCTCCCGGTGTAATTGTCGCCTACCTGAGATGTGGAGCGCTGGAACAAGAAATGTGGCGAAAAGTGTTCGCACAATGGCATCAGATTCCGTTTGAAAATGGCCGGTTTGCCCTGCACCAGGGCTCAGTTTGATGCCAGCACTTTGTTTCAGAATGTGTTTTAACGCTCAGGGTGTTTTTCGACAATTAATTTAGGGACACGCTTCTATCCACTGGCAGTCCAGATAACTGCACTTCCTTGTGCTGGTCGTTACGTGACGTTCTCAATTAGCTATACCAGCTTCTGAGACATAGGTACCAACTGTGCTTTGAGAATCTCAGGGCCGGAGTCCATCTCGCGAGATCTGCAAAGATCCTATGCTAGATGTGCCAACCGAGCATCTCCATGCAGTCCCAGAGGCTGTGGGCGGATGCTGAAGCATCGGGAGTACCTGCAGGCTGGTCAGCAGTGGGTCTCAGCTGGTCAGAAGCTAGTCCCAGCCACCAGCTGATCAGCAGCAGGTCCCAGCTGGTCAGCAGCGGGTCTCAGCTAGTCAGAAGCTAGTCCCAGCCACCAGCTGATCAGCAGCGGGTTTCAGCTGGTCAGCGGCGGTCTCAGCTGGTCAGCGGCGGGTCTCAGCTGGTCAGCGGCGGGTCTCAGCTGGTCAGCGGCGGGTCTCAGCTGGTCAGCGGCGGGTCTCAGCTGGTCAGCAGCGGGTCCCAGCTGGTCAGAAGCGAGTCCCAGCTACCAGCTGGTCAGCAGCGGGTCCCAGCTGGTCAGCAGCGGGTCTCAGCTGGTCAGCAGCGGGTCCCAGCTGGTCAGCAGCGGGTCTCAGCTAGTCAGAAGCTAGTCCCAGCCACCAGCTGATCAGCAGCAGGTTCCAGCTGGTCAGCAGCGGGTCTCAGCTGGTCAGAAGCTGGTCCCAGCTGCCGGCTGAGCCTGCGTTAAGCGTGTGCGTGACGCCGCTCCGACAGACGGCGCACCGCATGCAGTGGCCGCGCGGCCGCCAAGGCCGCTTTTTGTTCGCGTCGGCTAACCCTCTAAAGACGGGCGATTCTACATGCATGATTGACTAATGTTTAAGACTGAATTCACAGTTATTCTAAAAAGAAACGCAGAAAATGTGATGCGGAACAAACATTAGTTAGTAAGCAATCTTCTGGTCATGCAAAAGCAGCCAAAATAGCAGCTACCGTAACATCCATCTCCACTTTCCAAAAACCAGGTCCGGCGACACATTGGCTTTTAAGAGCTCACATCTATCACTGAAGCAAAGATAAATGCATCATTTTTCAGTTTTTTTTTCAGCATTTGATAGGAGAGAGTGTACACGTTGAGACAGCTCCAAATCAGAAACCAGGATACGATCATTGCACTTCTCAGCATCAGATATGTCATCCAGTATTTATTTACGCACTTTTCAGTACCGATATCCAGCTGAAGCTTTATTTTCGAAGGCGTCAATTTTTGCGCTTATTCTTGATTTAATAACTTTGAAGGCCGCCCCGGTAGCTCAATTGGTAGAGCGTTGGGTTCCTATCCGATGCTCAGAAATGAACAGTGGCAGTGCATGTGCAGGCTTGAGATTGATTTCCCTGAGGCGCTCCGGAGTTCAGTATTTACCCGACGTAGGTCGCCTGGCAACTGACTGGTGAGAGGGTGACCTGAGCGGGATGACCGTCCATGTGCTTTGTGGGACGTCAAACTTTGGCTTCTAAATTAACCCTTCATTGCGAGAGCTGCTCTTTCGAATGATAGGGTCGGGGCGTGTGTGAAATGTCCATTGATGACTTTAGTGACACTCCGACTCCAAAAGCCGAAGCTGCAGCAACTTGGACAAACTTTATAAATCATGATCATTTGATTGGCTAAATTAACCACCATTTTTTTATAAACCAGTTATAAGCCCTTTGTGTACTCTTTACTGTTGCAACCAAAGGCTGGGAAGTATATTGGGTCTGTATGACCACTGTAACACAGCTGTGACTGTATGACATGTGTTTTAATACCTACTGACTTTTTAAGTTCTCTGTTGACGGAAATGCCGCCGGAACTCACCTGAGACACCAGTTGTAAACTATGTGTCTCGGACATATTTGCCCTGCAGCTGATCAATTAGTCAGTACCTAAGCTATATCAGTAGTACTAATGTTATACCTGATCACCGTGCTGTCATTTGTAGCGCAGAATAAATTCTCTTACAGCGAAAAGAGCGCTCAGCTTATGTATTAAGCCATCGGTGGGTTGTGCTGAACGTAGCTTGTTTACATAAAGCTTCATAATCACTTTCATAAGATTATTCTGTAGGAGCCCAAAATTATAACTTTAAATTCGGAACAAGTATTACCTAGCCAGAAACCTTTCGGACGATAGGTTTTTGGCTAAAAAAACATTCCTAAGCTTTTTGGAAAAAGGGAAAAACACGACTTTTACCTTGGCGTTAGCACTGAGACTGAGAGAGGAAAAGAGGTCTATCAAATAAGTACGGCAAAAACAGCCCTTCTTGCATGATGTCAAATATACATTCACTTGGCACGCACCGGACCCATTGCAAGGCTGGGTATGATTTTGTGTTCCTTATTGTGATCTCCCGGACCACGCCTGCCACAAGTGTTAAAATTGTGAGAAGCGCTCCGCCTTAGGCTACCTGATTTCGAGTGTTTCAGGGCTTGAAATTTCACTGTACAAAAAACCATGCCATTGCCTAGGCGCAGGAACCAGAGGGGGAGGCAGGGGACGGCTGCCCCCTCCCCAAATTTTTGGACTGGGGGCAGCGCCCCCGACTTTGAGCCGATTCTGGACCCTCTCCGTTAACAAAATAAGTGATAGGCCGAATGGTATTTGACCCCAACAGTGGTGACAATTTTGCCCCCCCCAACTTGGAAAAAGCTCCTGTGTCTATGTGCCGGTGCGGTCAGCTGCAAAAGTGCTCACTTCCATTTTTTTCTGTGTGCATCTGGCCTGGATTTGAACCCCGCTCTCCCACCACAAACATATCAGCCAGTAATTACCATGAGTTATACCCGGCTCACTCGGCATCGGCTCCGGGCCACATTTCGGCTGTTGCCATCTGCGTTACTGCCGACACAGCCCGCGGCAAAAACGCCGCACCGGGCGCGTGTGTGCGCGCGTGAGTGAGAACCGCCAGGGCGCTGCAGCCAGCGCGGCTTCTCTTCAGTGTGTGTGCATGTGTGTGCCCGTGTTTATGACGCAGCTGTATGTCTGTCCGAAGGAAGGAGCAGAAACGGCTGAGGCGCTGGAAACAGGTGGAATTTATACCGGTTCTGCTTTCCCTCTGAAGCTGCTGAATTGCAAGACTTGGGAATTTCAAAGGAATTGGTTGTCATCGCCTCCTAGCTCAGATGTGTTTAATAGGGTGTCGAGAGAAAATAAGAAAATTGATAACTAGCACTGCGTAGCTAATTCCTAGCCAGTTTCGTGACAAGCGGAGCGTCACCATGGTAGCGTTGCGTAATGTAGAACATGGGCTGAGTCTGGGTTTTCCACCTGTGCACTCGTGGCCGACAGGAAGCGATACTGCGTGCGGCCATGTTTATTATCACTACAGCCACACGGGCAGCGTGCAGAGCACAAGAAATGACGTGAAATCAGGCCAGTGGGCGACCGGAGATAGCGTCTAAATCATCCCACTGATCAGAAAGATCTGTCCCGGCGAGGCCTCGGCGCACACGTGGGAAGAAAGCCAGCAGTTTGCGGTGTAGGCTGGTAAGCTCGATGCCATTGAGGTGTGAATATTTCTATGAAAACAGATATTGTTATTCTTCAATACCGTGAGTGTGCAAAGCAGGCGTCATGCTCATCAAAGGTACATTATAAGACTCAGGTGCCCTTCGTGCATGCTGTAAGGTGGTCCACATTGTCTTGGACATCAGATGGTGTAGTCTACCACGGCGTCTAGCCTTGAGCTAACGGTGTCTTACCGGTCGGGCCGCTGACGGCATTGTTCTGAGGTGCCGTTTACTACATTAATGACGCCTCGCAACACAAAAATCCACCAAATGGACCTGCACTGCGGCGCTTAAAACAAGCCCGTGCATAAATCAGCGGCGAGCCGTGAAGGGATGTGACATATGTATGTCCGATGATGCTCTTACGCCTCTGCCCCTTGTCGGGATGCCGGAAGCGCGGCGATCTCGGCGCACACCTGCGTCACGTTGGCCGCTTGTCGGCGCGCCGCGCCACTGCACGGCTCACGCACACAAAAACACCGACCAGCCTCCAAGGCTGGCTGGTTTTTGAGGGTGGATGCAAGGTCCGCCGCCGAGCGTCCAGCCCAGGGTGACGGGCATGGGCGGGCCGGGTCTGTCGCGGCAGAGCCTCGGACGGTGACGTCACCACACCCGGAGCGGCGAAGGCGCGGCTCTCAGAGCCGCCAGGACCAATCACTTCACAGTCCACTCTCCTCTTGGACATGCACCACTAAGCACAGCGGCTGCACTCCAGGAGTTTACAGAAATACGCTCAGTGTTGTAGTCCGACAACAACTGCGACAAAAAAATCCGCTCAGTGTGGAGATGTTAAATGTGGCATTGCTGAGTTTCTGAGGCCTGGATTCTGGGTTCACATCCAAGGCTACAGGTATGACCTACTCCACTACAAAGTGGTGTGGGCTGCTGCAGACCTATCCCACGCTGCAGCGTGCTGCAACCCTGCTGGAAGAGTGAATCCAGACGAGCGCTGCGGAGGATGCTGAGAGAAGCGTGAGCGATAAAGGTCATTCGTTGGCAGAATTTATAAAACAGTGGTAATAAAACAGAAATTGGACTTATAAACAGTAGGATAAAGCTACACCTCACTCGGAGGCTGCAGCTGTTGCCGGGCACACGTTCAGTGCATTCATACGTGATAACTGAACTAGTTTTCCTTTGCACCGTCTTGCTGATGCTCAGCGAAGGGTCAGGCATGCTTGCAAGCAAGTTTAAAAAAGCGTTTCGCTCAGCTTATCTTAGAAAATCCAACTTCCATACAGGTTTGAGGTGGAGTGGGAGTACCGCAATTCCACCGGGGTTCTAACAGCGTATTCAGATAAGTTTTTGCGTGTTGTAATTTATGAGCATGCTTGCTGGGAGCGCCAGCAATTATTTCCAGCTTCCAAAATCGGATGAGAGGAGCTCGGCTTGTACGCACGACTTCCTACGGCGTGAATAGCGAGGTTGATTGCAACGCGCGCAGGCGCAGTTCTGAGCCGAGGACTAGTCGTGATGAACACCAGAAAGTAGGATCATCGATATCAAGATATCAACTCCCCTCTTACCGATATCGTCAAGCAGTGGAGAGCCGGACGTCTGGACCTCAGATGGGGGGGATAACACTTTCTAGGGATGAGATAGTGATGCGATAAAACATCCATACAAAGTGATGGAAACGGGGAAAAGTGACGCAACGCTGATCGCTGGAATATGATGCCTCCTTTATTTCAGGGGCCAAAAAAGTGTTCACCCTGTGACCATTGAAAATTCCAAGCTATAAAGGTGTCACCAGCCCATGCTGCAAAATGTGTCAAGTTTTACGTTAGCAGGATACAAATAGACACTCCTGGACAACATTAGTTGTTGAAAAACACTGCGAGCACAAATTACAGGTGCCAATTTCGGCGATTTGTTCCCGTGTTTGTCTCGAGGAAACATCTTGGCTGATGCTTGTCACCTTGCCCACCATGGGCTGTCGCCATTTAGAGTGGCAAAATGGTAAGTTTTTCGATCACTGCTGTATTTTTTGCCCCACCGATCTTCTATCTGGCATCTGAATACTCAGTCCGAGCATCAGCATGGCTCTCCTTCTTAGCGACTTCCCAACTGTTGGCCAGGTCACCTGCCACTCCCTCCGGCCCTCCGCTCTGACCCTGCTTCCCGACTGATCTTGCTGCAGAGGCGTCAGGTCATCCAGTAGCCTGACCTCGTTCTGATGAATTGCCAGCTCATCTGGCAACTGAGCGCCGCAGCTTTCTCACAACGTCCACCCCCTGCGGCCTTGGAGAATGTTGGTGGTGCTGAAACGTCACGAAAGACCAAAATGTAGATTTTTACTACAAACAATCGAAATTCCCGTGGCTTTGTGTTTTTTTCTGGCGGTTTTTATTCTTGTCAATTCCCAATATATGCACATTAAACCTTATATATCGGAAGAAGGTACAATGACCACGGTGCAGCGACTGTAACAGTCGGAATTTTGACACCACCGGGTACGGCCAGTTTTGGTATGTCTTAACCAGCCACTGTTGTGGAGCTATCGCCTTCCCAGTGGCCTCATTACCAGTTCAGAGGACGTACCGGGCCTGGTCTGCTGACGGCCTCGCAGTCATGCCGGCCGTCAATGCACGGCGAATCCTTTTGAAAAAATCGACATCCTTATTCTTAGAGATTTGACGTCGTCTATATCTGATGATCCTGAGGTCATCCTACAATTACACCGGCGAAATGTTGTCATGCTTTTTGAAATACTCATTTTAAGTTGACACATAAAGAAAAGAACAAGTGGAGGCTAAATGACCTTAACTTGTTGTGTTAATGTAATTAAGAATTACATGGTTAAAGTTATGTAATCACTGACGGCAAAGTACCATCAACTTGTTAGATAAATTCAATTGTTAATTAAATGGTAAGTAATCTAATCATTAACGTAATTCGATCCTCACTTTCTAATTTCCAAATTTCTGCATAGGCTAATAGCTTATATGTATAAGGGACGAGACACTATGACATTAGCCGCTGGTGCGTTGTTCAACCCTAACAATTATCATTATCTGTGAGGAGTGCATTTTTCACACTGGGTTCATGGGAAGGTTATAGGCGTAGGAACAGGGGCTCGATTCCCGCAATGCTCACATTTGTATAACTATGACGTCTTATATAATTGAACAATATAAATATAACCCATGCCTTCTTCCCACCCGTCCTCGGTACGTTGGATGTCCCCAATCCCAATGCGAGTGGTACTTTAGATCAGTGTTCTTGGAGGGGGTGACGCTGCAATACTTTGACTTCCTTTTCTTGAGTGGATGCCATCTTTCCTCTCTTACTCAGAGAGCTACTATCTTGAGATTACCAGCATTAGAAGCGGCATCCGTAAGATAAGAGAACACGGGCGAGCACTCCGTGGTGCGCTCACCTCTCACGGTAGACTACGTAACTGGTTAGGGCCCTACCTTTGCGCGGCATCAGCCGCCCGGGGAGTCGCTACCGTTATCGGTAGGGCTGCACAGTACCGCTATTGTGCAATGTATCAGCGGGTACCAGCTGGTACTGCCACCAAACTATCATACCGGAAGACGCTAGGTGTACTGAAGTAAAAGTATGGCGTCTCTGAGCATTTTCTTCGCCTGTTGGAAAAAAGTGGTCGGTAGTATTGGCTTGGCTATTCGCTTGACCTCATTCACATTAATTTGTGTTGTGCAAAGCCCCACTTAGAAAATGTGGCCTGAATACATATGTGAACATTATTTTGCATACCGCAGGGTAGAGTATCTTTTGCTTCTCTTTCTGAAATTTGTATATATTCCCAAAAATGCAGCTGCAGTGAGACTTCCAGGGAATATTGCAGTTCTGATCCAGCGCCTGCAGAACTGAATGAACTCTTACCAATGCATTTACCAATGCATCCAGCTTGCATTGCAATACCAAGCTGGATCAGCCTCGGCGAATCGCTCCTGCCATGACTGGCACTTTCAGCTCTCCAAGGGCGGAGAGTTGATCCCGCGGTGCGGTTTTACGCGTAGGTTCGCGGTCAGCTGCCGCACAGTCGGAGATTGTCTGCGGCCGACTATGTCATACCCCGCGGCCACCTGGCAGACCCCGTGTTTGCACCCGACACTGTGACGTTGCTCTGTCTGTCTGTGGTGAGACCATCCTGTGCCGGGTGCAAACGCGGCTGCCTGAGGCATCAGCCGTGCACTGGATCGGCCGCCTACCCGCCACATTTGTGTCGTGTGCAATGTGCAATGGGTGCACACTTGCGGCTAGCATTCAGCGGCCTCTGGTTTTGCGCGAAATGTTTGCTTAATATTGAATCTACCTCATGATTGATTCTTGGGACTTTAGCAGGTCGTATCAAGTTATTGTCAATTCAGGGGAGTTTCGGTGTGCACAAACTGGGAACCATTTTTGGTCTCCAGCCCCCACCCTCCGCAGCTCCAGTCAGTGTGGATAGAAGGGAGGGGTATAACCATCGCTAAATTGCCTTGACCACACTCATTTTCGACTCACCGACTGTCGTCGCCTGTGCTGAACCTCGGTCGTAAGGAGGTGGTGTGCTGCTCGCCGGCTGCCCTGGTGATGAGGTTCCTAGTAAAGCTAGTGACTTATCCACCGGTCCTTTCTTACCAGGCTGGATCAGGTCAGCCCTTTCCTGCATCTCACAGTACGTAGCTCGGTTGGCATCCACGTGCTTGGGTTCGTGGGGTTCACGATTCACGCCTTATTCAGAAAACCCGCATGGACTTCTATTCGGGAAACTTGCCTCAGCAAGTGGGCGCCTGGGACGACGGAGTCAGTCGTCCGCGTTGAACTTGCTTGACACGGGTACCCACTATAGACGAATTAAAAATCAAATACCCAGCTACCAGAACTGGATATTGCTCTTACTGAAGCATGCAAAAGTAAGAGCGCCTCTTATGACGGCCAACACGTGCTTCTTTGAGCCATAAAGCATATCGGGACTGGATATGCCCTTTTCTTCTTTAGCCTCCAGTTAAAAGTTAAAAATAAACACACTGCACCATATCCTAAAGTCGTTTAATTACCTTTTGTTTCTGAATACATGCCTTAGGCACGGGGAAGCATTTTTCTAAGCTCTGATGGTGGTGAAACTACTGTATGCGTGCAGGATCATCGCAGAGGAAGGGGTGGGAGGAACATTTCGATCCAATTGGCCGACTTTGAAGACCCTGACGACGATTAGTGATATAATTAACAAACGTGAGTCGAGTCCAAAAACTTTGAAGGGACATCCCTTCTGATTCATGAGTTCGGGGACGTGGTCTCCCGTCCGCCTCCCCCTGCTTTCGACGCCCATGCATGCGTGCATTATCGCTGAACTCGTTTAGTGGGCACGAACATCCAGCCAATTCTTATTTTAGCGAGTTAATAGACCAATCTACAATTGGGACAGTTACGTGATACCTGCATGCATGCTATAAGCATCACAATTACTGATTAATACCGGCGGGGTGATTACGTCGGCCCTCCTCCGCCGTCCCGTGGTCCATAAGCCGGTGCCTGGTATGAGCGAAGGGGTCGGCCTGCCCGCTGGACGGTAGGCACACCTGCTTCAGTAGGCGTCGACGTGCGTGCCGGCGCGTGTCAATAATGCAGCGGTGACGAGCCACCGTCCGATTGTTGACACTGATTGTCTCCTGGCCGGAGGTTAATTATTCACCACCGCTCTATGATGGTATCTGTGGCGGCGCAATGGCGTGCGATGGCGTAACGGCGGGGGTCAGCCGTCGGAAGCCCCTGCAACGACCTGCCCGGACACCGGCGCACCCAGGAGGCGACGGGGGATATAAGAGGGAGGGGGTTAAGAGGGCCACAGTGACCCAAAGGCTGATACATTTTCTCCCCCCCTGGCTAAGGGCTGCCCATACACTGAATACGGGTAGAAACTGGGAGAATCTGCAAAATACTAACTGAATCTTCTCCAGTAGTCCGGTAAAAACAAATTCCGTGCAACAAGGAAAAATAAGGAATTACGGAATTATCGATCGCCCACTGCTGGAGCTTGTGTGTCACTTCCCCGCCACCGTCTGTAACGTATTCCATCTAGGGAAATTTTACCACCCCCAGCCACCAAAATATCGGCCCAGTCCCCCTCCAAACTCAGGTCCTGGATCCACCAGTGTGCCCGGTCAGCGGCCCAGGCTCCACATCAGCATTGTACCCGACGAGGGTGTGCGCTACTGATCCGCACGCCGATCGACTTTTGCTTGATCGGAGTTTTTCAGACGGTAGTTATATCCGAGGTTTTATGTTGCAGCTGGCTATGCGTTCGGGGAAACTCGCAGAAGGAGGCTGCCAGCATTTGGAAATAACTCATGGCGATGGGTAGACGTCACAACAGTACTGTGGTTGGTCATGTTGAAGTTTTGAATTCTGCTGATAGTTATGCGAAGATTCAGTTGTTAATCTGAGATTCAGCATGATCTTTTCTCAGTACTTTACCTGCACGTTTTAGGCACCTCCATGACAAAAATTGGAAAGCTTCGAGTTATATAAATCAGTTTGGTTAGAGGGTCCGCGCTGATCCACCTCCCCTGTCTCTATTCTCTACTAAAACAGTGTACATTTCGGGCAGATACGGCTTGTGTCTTATGGACAAAATCACGACAATTGTGCACGGCATCTGGTGGGGAAAGCTTGCCACTGATCAAGTGTATCCAAAGATAGCAGTTATATAGCGTGATCTGGGGTATTGAGGATCTGATCTAGTTCGGTTGAATGGGCGGCACAAATTTTGTGCCGTTCTGGAACCAGAATCACTTATCATATGACCGTTGGTACTCAACGTGAAACGGACCAGAACAGGCCAGCTTTTTAAATAGCCAATGAAAACATGCTTTGAGCTGGAAACCATACCAGAGCCAAAAAGCCATATTCTGAAAATGAGCCCAACAGTAAATTTAGAGACCAAACACTGAAAAGAAGCAGATTCAAGATAAACTGCACGCAAAGAGATATTAGGTATGATTATCCTGATTTCGCTTATATGATGCGGGCTTAGTCTGTTCCAAAGGGACCAGTTTTGGCAGGCCTGGCTGACGGCACCTGCTTCCTGCCATCAGCGACATCCTAATTGAAGACTTTGAAGAAAAGGAAAAAGTAAGAGGCAAAATCTAGACATTTTTCAGAAGCAAGGCAGTCAGTCGAGTTCGAGGCTCCTCGAAATGGGTTTGAATTCTAAGAGTACACCGTTGTTTTATATTGCATTGCCTTTCAGCCCCCAGAAAACCCCTGCGAACTGATTCCGTGCCTTAGTGATACCGGCATCCGATTTCGCCATATGCTAATTAAATTGCCCGGGGAGCAGCGTACGGGAAGCGACAGATTTGCTAATTAAATGCCGATGTGCTCGTTTTGGTAAACAGAACGTCCGAAGTGAATGTCTGTTTGAACTTCAAACGTGTAGTTTGATAGCCTTGCTCGCATCATTTGTTGGGAAAATGCAGAAATGGCCATTTACCACCCTACTAGCTGTGCAAATAATCTACTTCCAATCATAACTAATTTGTAATTCATTGTTTATTTCAAATTATAAACATTGTTTTTCCTGTTGGGATAAGGAGCTCTTTGAAACTGTGATCACATTTTTTACGACAGAACAATTTGACCTCATTTTCTCACTCAACCATATCCTGTATCGAAACCTATATTCTATAAAATTGTTTTGCTATCTGCTCATTCCCAAAAATATGTATATTTGGCACCACCTGTAAACTTGTATGTTTGATTAAGTTCAATATTCGAAACTGTAATTCAAGCCACGCCAGACGACGAGGCACTTGATGCATTTAAAACTTAGTTATCGGTTTCAAACTCAATGCTACGCCGATTGCGGTGTTGACAAAGTGAGAATTTGCAGTGGCCTCTGAGCCCCAACCCTCACTACGTTAGACATGCTGAATTGGCATTCGGAAGGCAAAGAACTACCTTGGGACGCACATTTGTTTCTACCCATTGTCTGACTGGGGGCGTCAGCAGTGCCGCGACGGCCACCCGTGTCCATCCGTCACCCACCCCGGCTTGGTTATATTTCCTGGGTGTCGTCCGTCACCCACCCCGGCTGGTTATATTTCCCGGGTGTCGTCCGTCACCTACTCCCGGCTCATTATATTTCCCGGGTGTCCGTCCGTCACCTACCCCCGGCTTGGTTATATTTCCCGGGTGTACGTCCGTCACCCACCCCGGCTTGGTTATATTTCCCGGGTGTACGTCCGTCACCTACCCCCGGCTTAGTTATATTTCCTGGGTGTCCGTCCATCACCTACCCCCGGCTCAGTTATATTTCCTGGGTGTCCGTCCATCACCTACCCCCGGCTCAGTTATATTTCCGGGTGTCCGTCCGTCACCTACCCCCGGCTTGGTTATATTTCCTGGGTGTCCGTTCGCCACCTACTCCCGGCTCAGCTATATTTCCCGGGTGTCCGTCCGTCACCTACCCCGGCGCGGATATATTTCCCGGGTGTCCGTCCGTCACCTACCCCCGGCTTGGTTATATTTCCTGGTGTCCGTTCGCCACCTACTCCCGGCTCAGCTATATTTCCCGGGTGTCCGTCCGTCACCTACCCCCGGCGCGGATATATTTCCCGGGTGTCCGTCCGTCACCTACCCCGGCTTGGTTATATTTCCCGCGTGTCCGCCCGTCACCTACCCCCGGCTTGGTTATATTTCCTGGGTGTCCGTCCATCACCTACCCCCGGCTCAGTTATATTTCCTGGGTGTCCGTCCGTCACCTACACCCGGCGCGGATATATTTCCCGGGTGTCCGTCCGTCACCTACCCCGGCTTGGTTATATTTCCCGCGTGTCCGCCCGTCACCTACCCCCGGCTTGGTTATATTTCCTGGGTGTCCGTCCGTCACCTACCCCCGGCTCAGTTATATTTCCTGGGTGTCCGTCCGTCACCTACACCCGGCGCGGTTATATTTCCCGGGTGTCCGTCCGTCACCCAGGCCCGGCGCTTATATTTCCCGGGTATCCGTCCGTCACCTACCCCTGGCTTGGTTATATTTCCTGGGTGTCCGTCCGTCACCTACACCCGGCTCAGTTATATTTCCTGGGTGTCCGTCCGTCACCTGCACCCGGCGCGATATATTTCCTGGTGTACCTCCGTCACCTACCCCCGGCTTGGTTATATTTCCTGGGTGTCCGTCCGTCACCTACCCCCGGCGCGGTTATATTTCCCGGGTGTCGTCCGTCACCCAGGCCCGGCGCGGTTATATTTCCCGGGTGTCCGTCCGTCACCTACCCCCGGCTCAGTTATATTTCCTGGGTGTCCGTCCGTCACCTACCCCCGGCGCGGTTATATTTCCCGGGTGTCCGTCCGTCACCCAGGCCCGGCGCGGTTATATTTCCCGGGTGTCCGTCCGTCACCTACACCCGGTCGGTTATATTTCCCGTATCCGTCCGTCACCTACCCCGGCGCGGTGATATTTTCTGCCGCGACAAGTGTTGGTGGGCCATCTCTGGCTGCAATCTCTGTTCACCTTTGACCTGGCTTCAACTTGTATACGATAGCGCCCTTTTACGCCTCTGCACCGCCACCTGACAGCTGGTGGAGGTGCATGTTGTTGGACTCCGGTATCCCCAGGAAACATATTCTATAATGACCGAAAGTGATATTCACGTTAATATCTGGCTTAAACATTCCCAGCTGTATAATTGTATGTTTTTAAGGAGCTTCCAAAAATCATAATTTGTTGTAGCCGTAACTTAGGACCGGTCTTTAAAGTCATGTTGAGCATGTTAGGCACCACGAGCTGATATGAAGCCTCTTCACACTGATAACGCTTACATCTTGTTTAAAGCTTGTCAATTAATCTTATCGACAGATGATCAAGGGTGCGATATGTTTCTTTTTTATAAGCAGGGGGCTCTGGCTCAGATTTAACTGAGAATGTTTTGCAACTTTAGCATTCACCGCGGTGAGGTGAAAAACACTTTCTAACCAAAGGTGCCAGGATGTGTGAAATCCAAGGTTAGCTCAGGTTGTAAAACTATTTTAAGCTTTCAATCAAAGAAAATATGTTATATGATAAATAACGCCAGAGTTTTTTTTATAAAATGCCAGATTCAGGAAAATTTAAGCAGCATTTTTGTTTCTACACCCACCCAATACACATACTCCCACAGGCCCGGGCCATAAAAGGCCTGCGGTATTGAAACGCTGACGTCACTGTTTCACCGCACCAGGCAGCAGCCACTGGGGTCACTGCTGCTGGAAACGAGTTGACCGGGGTGGGTGTTATCCCTGCTCGGCTTCTTGCAAGTAACTCTGAGCCTATTTGTATCTGAGAAGAACCACGTGGTAACAATCCTGCGATCAGTTTGACGACTTTTGATTGAAAAACAATTTTTGCTGAGGTCGCCGATTCAAAGGTCAATTTTGAACCCAGACATGATAATTGCTCTCTTTAACCATGTGATATGTATATTGTAGTCCGGGCCTCAGTGGACTCAAAGAGCGGATCGAAACTTCGGATAACTGAAACAGCTTCAAAGACAAATCGTACTACGGTTATTATTATTATAGTGTTATTATTATATTATAGTGTTATATTATGATATTATCCATTTCAAGGTCCTGTCAATAATGAAGCCGTCAGATGTGAACGAAGGCCTGCATTACAGATCAGGAAGACATCACTTTATGTCTGTGATATTCTTTCCATCCTCAGCCTTCTCGTGGCAGTGACAATCTGAGGATATCCCGTCGACTCCTCAGCCCCGCTCAGTCTCAGGTGTACCTAATCCCACTCCTTCATCTTTAAGCATTGATATCTCCACGGTTTCTTGCCAGATACCTATATCCATGCTGGTTCCCATCGTGTTTGGTTTGCTAGTTTTGGAAGTGTGAGGGAATAGCACACAGTGCAGTGAGACAAAGTCAAATAATTGCTGGCTTTGCGTCCTCATCGCAAACTTTGCCGTTCCCGGAGGGGCAGGCGTCTCTTCGGCTGAAACCTCATTTAGCGGGGATTTTCCTTTCCCACGGAGGGCCGGCCAGTGACACGGTGATGCCTCCAACTGAGACGGGCTGCAATCCTGCTGGCTGTTTTCCACATGCTGTACAAGACTGTTGACCCAGTGATAATCCCATCATAACTATGCGGCATTGTTTTTTATTCATATAGTCTCATTTGGGTTCATGCCAGTTTTTCTACCGAATTGAAGTCCTTAATGGTAGTTCCCTAATTCCTTATTCTGATACAACGTTTACTGAACCCCTTACAGATAACAGTAGGCTAGGAATTTTGACAGCAAATGTGAAAAGTAAAATGTCCAATCTTAGCACTATATCAAAGCTAGGTGTCTACTTTGAGCGAGACTAGGTTCTGAGCAACAGATAAGTGTTTTAGGCCGACAACTTGGAATGCTATAAATTGGTTAGCCTTTTAGGCTGCTTTGTTTTTTTAGACTACATCGAAATTTGATTAATAATCATGGAGAGATAAAACCTAGATATGCCCGTGGTACAGTATCGCGATCAGTCTGCACTGAACTCCTTCGGTCGGTTATGCCGGCGTGGAGACCCCTGCGGCGGCACACCTGGCCAGGCCTGGCGGCGACACGAACCCAGCTGAGGCAGACGCTGCTGGTGACGGTGACGGACGAGCAGCACCTGCAGCTGCCAGCCGCTGCCTGGGCGCAGGAGCAGCGGCCCAGCGCACCGCCGGCGCCGTCAACGGTGGTACGCATCGCCCATCTCGCACACATGCGTCGGCGCTAATAAATGACCGGCAAAAAGCGGCCCCGCCGCCGCGCGCCGCCATATTTATTACGGCGCGATCCTAACTTTGACGATCATGAAAAAGCTCGGCAAAAAGCCCGCTTGCAAATCTTGGCTTCCTGCAGACGGGTTGCAAACAGCGGTGTTCGTCTTTGGAAACAATAACAGGGAAGTGGGACGTCGCAGTTTGGAGAAGATGAAGATAGTTGACTGTTTTTGGCATCAGGCCATGTGCAGGTGTAATGCGTTGACTCACAGTCTTATCTGCGCACTCAAGTCAACTCTGGAATGTCTTGTGCACACACGTCAGAGTCAGCTAGAAATATGGTACATTTCAAACCTAATATCCATAACAAACTCCAAAGTAATATGTTAACAACCCTGTCTTTGTAGAGGCCTGGTGTGGCGGTGGTTTTGCAGGGAAACTAGTGTTGAGTATTTTTCCCGGTATTCTTGAGTATAATAGCCAATATTGAGTGCTCCAGTTGTCCGTGTGCAGATCACAAGGCAACTGGCAACTGTTGCTGGACAAGCTGTTCCCAGATCCTCCTCCCTTCTCGACCCATTTTGCCCGGTGACAAACTGTCCAATTATACACCACTGCCAGACCACGACAAAAAGATGGAAAGCTACACGAGGCGCATCGGGTGGGACACTTCATCCGCCAGTGTTACTCATCAACATCTTCTCGCAACCAAAAGTGGCGCTTGTGGTTTGGTCTCCAAATATTTTTGAGAACTGTTTAATCAGGGGAATCATGCTGGGCAATTACTTAAGACTTGATGTCGATCATGCGCATTTTGCATTAATAGATTATACCAAGGTAAAAGATCGAGAGATTTTACGAGAGCCTTGCATGTAATTTCAAACTGCACCAAAACGAATGCAGACATAAGCATCGAATACCGTTCATTTTTCCTGGTGTATTATCGCCTGAAATACACATTAAACATGAGATAAACCCAAAGGCTGTGCGCGAAAATCCACAGAATATTTCAAAAACTCAGTCTAGTGATCTGAACATTTGGCTTAGAAAACGCGTCCATACTGTTTTTGTAGGTTCAAAATTGGTACACGACAGGTATTGCCGACTGAGTTGTGGCTGTAATTAATTTTTGTGGCTAGTTTGTATGACAAAATATTTTAAATGGAGGTATTGGAATGAACAGCGCTGTCATCAGCGATCTAAGCTTGATGTTGACCACTTTGTTCACCGTGATACCTTAAGTTTCTGTGATAGCTTGATTCAAATGATTTTTTATTTTCGTTTTTTATTTTTCTGTGAGTCTATTTCTCTAAGACTTGCCCGCCATCGCTATTTTGTATAATGTCGTTTCCAAATCGATCGGAATGACTAACGCCCGCAGACTAAAATAGGCAAGTATCGGGTCCAGCGTAGGAGGGACGTGAGGCTAGTTCTTTCCCCGCCGATTAATTTCTGTCTACAAAAAGTGGTTCCAAAACCACAGAAGTAGCTTTAAATGCCTTTCAACTATCTTCATTCAAATTTCAAACAAATTGTTCCAGATCTAAGATGACATTTTTGAAAATGATATGAAGGATTGCAGTCTTGGGCTACGGAACTTTTGTATACTGAGATGTATATCACGAAAAGTTTCCTTGAAATTAAATAATATTCATGGATAGAATAATTGAAGATTGCACGATTCTGTGCCCCCCACTTTTATCCTAGATCAGGTATAAGATGGATGAAGAACACGGAAAAGATGCGTGTTATTCATTGTCATTGTCTCGTATCACCATAATATCATTGGCTAGCATCTGCAATGGCATATACAAGGACGAAGTAACCGAGAGCAAAGGGACGGGAGGGACAAGACCAAATAAGAACCTCTTTGTCTATTGAAAATGGTACTGCCAATCTCGACGTGTGTGTTCTCGGCATGGCGCGCAGCGTTGGCCAAAAATAGCCCATGACAGCCGCCTGTACATGACAGGATAGACTGCACCGCGTCACACAGCTTTTTGCGGCACAGTCTGTCGGCTGGCGCCAGGGGTGGGGCAGCTCACAAAAAGCCCGCACCGTCAGGCCACCCGCGGGAGGCGCCACGAATGGACAAAAAGCACGAGGAAGGGGTGGTTTGTCAGTGTTGGTGATATTTCCACTGGGTATTTGACGGTGCAATCCTGCTCGACTTTCTTTTTCTTTAACATCCCGTGGCTGCCTCCAATATGTCGCAAAATGCTATTCTGCTACTCAGGAAATCAAATATTTTTCAGTTTTACCTAAATTGAAAAAACACAAATAAGATTGAATCGGAAGCATGGCCCGACAAACCTGGTCTTCATGAGCGCTAAAAGTGTTAAAAGCGCGGGGGACCAGTGGCAGATCCAGAATTTCATTTCATAGGGGGTGGGGATCAACACTAGACCATCTTTTCCCGAATAGCCTCTTGCTATGTAATTACTATGGACACTCAGACATTTTTGCCGGGGACGGGGCTTGAGCCCCTAACCCCTTTGCATCCACGACTGGGGAACACATCTCCCGCTGGTGAACCAAGAGGGACTTCTCCCCATAATTTTGGACCTCGCCCTGGGTGTTTTCCTTCGCTCCCAATTCATACGTACGTACATGTTAAAATTTTACTTTTGAGGTGTGTACTAGCCTTTTCAAAGACTATCGATGTATTCAGACCTCGTCTTCCCGCTCCCTTCCCTTCTCCACCCATTCCTTCCCATCCATCTCTTCTCTATCATGTTTCTTCCGTATATTGGTGCATGAAAAAATGTATATAGGTGATTATGCTTTGGTACCCCAAATTTAATTTCTCGCAAAGCGTTAGCTCATTCTACCATATCCTAGACGTATTTCATTTTATCCAGATGTGTGCATATATTTCATCATAAATACGTTAAACCAGGAATACCATTCCCGTTGATGCTAACAGAGATCGGAAGGGCTGCGATTTGCTTTTCATATGTGCCTTAGACAGGCCTCTCTAGAAGCGAGTTCCCAGCCGGTAACACTAGGTGAGACTGCCTCAATGCCGTGTGAGGTGCGCACTGCACGCACGCGGCGCCGTTCCTGGAAGATGACGCGCCCGACGGCGACGTGCCATTTCGCAACAGCTGCAGACGCACACCGCTGCTGTGGCAGGTGAGACGGCGCCAGCTCTGTGCGGCCTCAGTTCACACTCCCCAGCCGGCCAGCGGTAGTAATTGTATGGACGCACTCTCACACCGGACGGTCAGCTGAACTGCGTGGCGAAATTTCATTCACGACGCGAGCAGGCAGACTCCAGTTTTTGTCTGTACAAACGGGAGCTGCGGCGCGCGATGCAAGTCGTCATCGGGCACGCCTTAATGGACCAGGAAAATGAGTCAACGCTTTAGCTGGAGGCGTTTTTGTGGGTGCAGAATCAGGTCATGTTGGCCGACAAGCCTTCAGGTGTTGAGGCCGTGCCGGAATTCTGTCACCATGTGCATGAAGGCTTTGTCCGGTCGATCCACTTACTTTTGAAAAAAAACTGCTCCTTTATTTGATATAAGTGGATTATCGGCCTCACAAGTAAAAAAATCCTATCAGTTTTAAAATTCCGTGGCTCTATCAAAAGCCGACTGGATTCAGGCACCATCAGCGCGTCCAGACCCAGAAAGAGCTGGACTTGGCGGCCGCAGTGACAGCCACCGCTGCTGTGCGGGGCAGACGCTACCGCCACTGGCCAGCCAGTCAGCTGACGACTGACCCCGACAACGTTATGCGGTGACCCCGGCGACCCCTGGCGGCCAGAGGTCGCGACTGCTGCGCGCGCAGCTCTGCAGCAGCAGACCAGCCGGGCCACGGCCGCGCGCGACGCCTTATTTATGGGGCTATTGCTTCGAAAAGGAGAAACGAATGCACAAAAAAGGCAGCGCGGGAAGGAGCATGCAGTGAGAGAGCAATAGAGAGAGGGAGGGAGGAGCGGGGAGAGGCTTGCGTGGCCGCAGAGGTGAGCAATGGAGCAGGCGTGCCACGGAAGGTGAAGAAAGTAGGCGACAGTGAGCTTGGCGCCTCGGCAGGCCGCAGCGATGAAGCACAGATTGGGTGTGAAAACAGCAGCCCACACTCTCCCCGCTAGTGAAAATTGGAGGATGACAGAATCGATGTTTTTCTTGCAAATCTGAAATTGGACTCAATATGTTGCTAAACCCAAAACGAATAGAATAAAAGCAGTAGCTAGATGACATTATCTGTGCGTGAGTATCATAATTGATTTTGGATCGGGTAAAAATCGAATTTGATGAATCTGTGCTAAAATTTATTAACATTGGTTTAGGTTTCTGTATTTAGAAGTCATCCTGGTATCCACCGAAAGTAAGGTGCAAATTTATTCTGGCGACCGTTTTCACTTCAGTCTCTTTTTACGCCTGGTTTCCAGCGGAGCAGACAGTTGGCCATTGCAGCACCTTATCGCCGCAGTTACGCGAGGACGGCCTGTGCCACCGAGGCACGCTGTCGAACAAAGTCTAACCGGCCCAGGTCCCCAATGGCCCTGCAGCCGACGAATTAGCCATTTAAAGCCAAGCGGCGAAGGCTGTCCCAGCTGGATGCTGGCGGCGGCTGTGTGCGCGCCTTCCGCGCCCGGCATGCCCCAGAGAGCAGCCGCAACAATGATAAAAGTTGCGACTGAAATTGCCCTAACCTTTTTCAACGGCTCTCGGGGAGCGTCGCCGGCATCGGTCGGCTGCGGCGGTGGCTTTTTTATCGCCGTCGGCGCGGTGCGGCCGTGCTCCGGAACATCGCCGGCCGCCGGGCCGACGACAAACGCAGAGGCGCTGCCCGACCAAAAACCACCGCCGTCGCGGCTCAACGCCCGGCTCAGCGGCTCAGCTCAGCCGCCGTCCGCCGATGTCGGCGACACCGTTAGAGAGCAGGGCCGGCGGCTGGGCCGCCGCCGCGCGCCCCCGACGTCGCGTTTTTAGGCGGCGGGAGGCAGTGTCGCCGGCGCGGCCGCGCTGCTGAGCTCGGCTGGGTAATTAGACAGCGACTGAGGCCTGCCACCCGTCATTAGGTGTTCGCCGGGCGTGACAGCGCTGCTTGTGCCCTCCATCGGCTCTCTCTCGGAGTCGGCCAGTGAACAGTCTCTCACTCGTTCGATCGCTGACGAGCAGCTGAGAAATAGATGTCTGATTTGGATCAGCCATAGGTTCGGCTTTGGTTGGCTCCAGCATTTGGTCTCCATGTGATGCTCCATGTGCCTCTGTGCAAGGATCCAGGACTATTCTGCGTTGCTGACACCCTGGCGGGAATAGCCAGGGCAGTATTCACTGACCAGGACCCACACCATCAGTACAGCCGTCTCTGGGGGACCGCGGACAACTGATTAATCCCCTTCCCAGTCCCCGGCACACAACGCAATAACCGGCGATAATGCGACATAGTGGTTACCGATTGCTACTGTTCCGCTGTATAATGCGGCATTACAGAGACGCTCCCGCCTACTTTGCTGTGGCGGCTTCCGGTTTGGAATATAATCTTGTTACTGGTCGCCTCAGCAACAGCGAACAGGTGGGAAGAGTGGGGAGGAATTAGTGGGAAGGCAGAATAAATGAAGACCAGAATGAAGAGATAGAGTCGAGTGAAAGTCATAAAAGATCAGACAGAGTACTGAACAAAGAGAGAGAGAGAGAGAGAGAGAGAGAGAGAGAGAGAGAGAGAGAGAGAGAAGGTGTGAGGGATGGTGGAGGGAGAGCGGTGCCGTCGCCGCCGTGAGCACCTGTCGCCAGCGTTTTTGTCCACGCTCCAGTCAAATCAGCTGGAGGGCCAGAAAAAGCGGCGACAAAAACTCGAAACGCGCCGAATGGGGGCTCTCTACGCGCCGTTACAGCCCGTTTTGAGGTAAACGCTCTCAGGCGACGGGGGTGAAAAAGCCAGCGCGACTCCGGCGGCAGTACCGGAGCTACAAAAAGTGGGCGGCCGCTCAGCTGCTCACCCTCTGAAGTGGGTCAAGGCGCCGGGGAGTCGAGGGGTGAAGGACTGCAATCGCCCTCTGCATGACCCCCGTCTAACATCACTGCACGCGTCGCCAACCTTACTTAACGCCGCAGCACGGCTACCCAGGCGAATTCGCGATGCTCTGACACCTATCGCTCTGGCAGAATATTTGTGTCATTAAACAGCACGCTTCAGATGCCGATGTAAGAGCATAGAAATGCGCAGTGTCATGCCTGGCCAAATGTGATCACAATGACAGAAGATACACAGACATTTTCCAAGACGGTGCGACTTTTTCAGACTGCGTTCTGAGCGGGCGGTCTCATTTGGGCCGGACGCCGTTTCTCCGGTACGTGACAGCTTTCCCCGGTGACCTCCGGCGCGGCCACCGCCGCCACCGCTGCCACCTCCATCGCCGCTAACGACGGCAGACCACCCTCAGCCGGGCCCCGCTGCCCATTCAATCATGACCTATCCAATTTTAAGACGCTGCGCGCCGCGCGCGCCGACTGCGTCGGCAGCGACGGCCGCCGCCGCTCCGTCGCCGCCGCTATCGATCCTGGTCGATGTGTCGACGCGCGCGCGAGACGCCTCGCCACTGCTCCTCCTGTTGAGCACGCCGTCGCTGCCGACGCCGCCGCCGCCGCCGCCGCCGCGGCCGAGTCAGGAGAGCAACAGGTGCATTCCGCCGCTGGCGATTCCGCGCTAAATGAATTTGGGTTAACGCGCCGACTGTCTCCCGTGGGGGAGTCCTGTTGCGCAAGGGATGGCGCGCGTTACTCTGGTCTGCAGCCCGGGCACTTATATAAAGTCATTATTATACGGAGGCAGCCTGAGTGGGGTGTCAATATATGTTATGTAAAATAGTGTTTGAAGCAGGAGTTTGCTGTAGTTCATACTGAGCTAAGTTTTTTGTGTTTAACCGTTTTCTTTCTTTTGTTGCAGGTATGTACCGGAATGCCCCTTGGAGAAAGTAACGGCAAAATGTGAGCTACAGCAAAAAGAAAGTAAGCCTTTTTATGCCAAGAAAAATGTGTCTGCACTTTTATTTTCGAGCTGGCGATTTAGGAGAAGTTCTCATTCAGTTCATCGGGCACATCGGAGCGTCATAGATACTCAGGGCTCATGTAATTTTTATGCTCAGTGGCATTGGATATGAAATGTTGATGCTGTTTTTCTCAAAACTCACTTTCGCAGTCGAGTCAGAGTGCGAAATATTTTTGCTGCGTCTACGCTATCTGCTCTCTCAGAGATTGGAGTTTGGAGGGAAGAATCAATCACGGAGCTCCAGTTGTCTGTTGATTCCACCACGTTGTGATGTACTTGCTGGCTTCGGAAGGGACAAGTTTGGATAACTGCAGGCGTTTGCATGCACCAACATTGGCAGACTGCTCATCGTACTGGCATTATTTTCTAGAAAAACCATTCAGAGCTGAGCCTTCATTGAGAACTCGAGCGATATTCTGCTCATTATCCTGCCTTGGTGCCAGAATCTCTGTAGCGACAGGGCCAGCGACGGAGCTAACGGCGGCGGCGGCGGCGGCGGCGGCGGCGCGGCTATTGACTCTGGTCATGGTACGCCGCTGCCGTCACTGACCCACCTCACAGTCGTCGACAGTGGCGCAGCAGAGACAGCTGCGGCGCACCCCGCTGCCGCCGCGCCGGCATCCCCGCTGGTTGACCTCACTAATTAGACTCTGTGGCCATCGACGCGGCGCTGCCAGAGCGCCGCGGATTGGACATTCAAATTAGATGTCGGGTGGGGTGGAGGGAGGGGGGGTGGGCGGCAGAGCGAGAGCTTCCGACCACACCCGCGCGCCGCTGCCGGCCGCCCAACTATTGATCTGTTAACCCTATCGTATACTAGGCTGGAAATGCCATTAAACTTTGCCTGGTTTCAAAGGGCGTGCCCCTGGTGGGCCAGCCACCTTCCCGAGGGGCAGCACCAGCGGCCGACATCGGGCAGCGCCCGGTGCACTGCCTGTTGTCACGCGGCGTGACGTTTGTCGGCGGCGATGACCGTCCGTGACGCCTCTCCCCCACCCCTCCCCAGCAGCCGCGGCGTCGCGGGGCACGCGTACTTGACACCAGCCGTCCGACGGCTCAAATAAATGGCCGTCGGAAAATTGGGATTTGAGTTCCTCTGGTGAATTTTAATTCGTCCAATTGTTCTGGCGGCCGACGATGTTGGGTCGAGCGGCTGTGTCGGCGCCACGGCGAAATTAACTTCCTGCCGCTGTCCGAAACATTTCTGCTGCGTTGTCGACTGTTGATCGGCGGCTGAGAGAGCTGTGCTGAGAGCTGCCGGGGCATCGCTGGCCACGCTTTGAGCTGGCGCAGCGGCTGTCAGGCTGGCACAATAGGCGCCGACGCGGCGTGGTGCCCCTAAAGCAGCGCGCTCTGGTGGCGCCTTTACCGCGACCTGGCCGCGCGCGACTGGCACCCCGGCATATTGTCTCAAAATGCAAATGAGAGATTAGCCTAATGAGATTGGGCCTACGGCTCTTACAGAATGCCACCCAAACGGGCTGCGGCTGGGTTAAGAGGTGCTCGCAATAAGCCGAAAATTGCTCGTTTGCATGGGGATGTGACAGGGTCAATATGCCGCTTAGGATCCCGTGGGACAGAATGGTGTGCGTTGCTGATGTTTCTCTGGCTCCAGGCAGCTTGGTAAAATAATGTGATTAGCTTGTCAGCCATCTTATTAGTTCTACCTCACGTATTTGCGGGCTAGTGTTGAGGGATGATAATTTTTGTCACTGGCGTCGTTACAGTGGGAGGGAAGTATGCCTACCCCCCCTCCCACCAAATTAGATTATACTTCTTCTGTCTATCAATAATAACTGCCACAAATTATTTCCATGCTGTTTACTATAGAGCGTCACGCAGCGCCGGTGAGGTCTCTCCATTTATATGGATAACGTTTTACATATGAGCAGCGTGGCCCGGGTCGGGTCGGCCGACCTGGCCCGACCGTCACGCTAACCAAAAAGCTTATATCTCAGATAGTGTGCAGCATACCTTGGCGGGGTTTCACTATGTTGCAGCCTGACTATTCAATTACTAAGTCTTGCTAATGTGAATTGGCCAACTTGTTGTGCTGGGAGCACCAATACAGTGAGTTGACCTGTCGTACTTGGCATAGCTGTCTTCTGATCTTTTTTGCTTATTTGAAAATTTCAAGTCAATTTCATATCATGTCAGGTCACCAGGCCAGGCTAAGTAACATCACCTCCAAAAACATTCAAAGTGGCAGCAGTGGGAGTCTGCTTAATCTATTGATCTGAAATTTATAGAACATAATAACCTCACCAAGGACCAAAATATGAAGTAAGAAGAGTTTTGATATCGATGACATGTATGGGCCAGGACCTCCCTATTGTAAACCTATAATAATTTTTTTTAAATATGTGTTTCTCAGTACGTACGCCTCACATCAAATTCAAATTTCGACAGAATTTTTTCATGGCCTTTTCCTGACGTTTAAATTGAAACACTTGACCTATAATCATGTGATCTTTGTAACATTTTGCTGGTCAGCAGAGGTCAATCAAGCAATATCCTATATTTAACCCTCGCCCCACCGGGGGCCATCGATGGCCCCCCTAAGGTTTTTCCGGGATAGCAGAAAAACGACGAGGCGCAGCACCGCGGTTGAGGGCTCTACCTCTCACTGCATCATTTTCCCATCATCCTGAAATTTTTACCCGGGTCACCCAAGGTCAGGTCACCAGACGAGGTCAACCAAGGTCACCTCACTTCACCTTTAGAGCTCTGTAAGAGCTACATTTCAAAGTCGATCGATTTGAAACTTCCTACACTTCATGACCCCTCCAGGGTCTACAGGTGTATATCCGGGATTTTTCGATTTCGTGCCCTGAGGTCAGGTCACGAGGCGACCTCTCCCATTGGAAAAGCATGGGGAAAAGCTATTTCATGATATAAAAGCCACAAAAATGATTGCAAATACTCAGACTGCTCAGAACAACGTTTTTGGACACCCTTGCACGGATCCCAGGGGTCATATTTGCCTTTTGACTTTTCCAAGGTCATCCAAGGTCACTAGAGGTCAAAAACAGTATTTTGACAATAACTTTGACCTAATTAAGCTAGAGCGGTGAAACAAACACCATCGTGTTTGTCTTGTCACTGGCTTTCATTTGATATACGGCAAGGTCACTTTTTGACCTTTCGTGACCTCAGGTCATATTAGGTCACGAGGTGACCTTTGGCGGTCAAACCACTGGCGGGAGGTCTTTACGTTCCACATAGCGGAAAAGTACTGGAAATTTGCTATCAAATGTACTTTACCGCCTCATAGCTCTATGACATAGAGTTATGCCCAGTTTGCTTAATCTTGCATATTTGAGTGAAAATAGCCGATCTTGACCTATTTGACCCTGGTCAAACCATTGACCTGAGCACTAAAACATGCTATTTCTTCTGAATTCACGCGCTTTCTATTGCACTTGCATTGCGCTAACGCCCATATTTTCGGTTGAGGGGGCCATTGGCCCCGGTGGGTCCGGTTAACCGAATAAGTTTTGCGTTTATAAAGATATTTTACTATATTTGTGTTTGCATTACCACTGTGCGTCGCAGGATTTATGTCATGACTATACCAGGTCACGCTGGGTTGATTCGGTGACCTGAGGTCAAGCCAATAGCTGAATTTGACTTAGCAGTAGTAAAGCCGTATATCGCTTGATTAGTTTTAATGAGATGATTCAAAGGTGCCTCAATTACAATCGTATCATGTTTGGTTTGAAAGTTACTGATAAAAATATAAATACCCCATAGTACGGGCGGCGTATCGTCTTCGACCTCAATTGACTTCAACATAGACTAAACCTGGGCAGTAGCCACTATCGATGCGTGTTTATAACAGTTTCCAAATGACCACGAATGCACTGTCCTATATTGCCTCTTAAATCGTACAAATCGCGTTTAAATTGAGCATGCCGGAAGGTTGACAAAAAACTCATAAGATTTTGTAACCCGCAGCGCGCTAGCCTTTAAACTTACCCAACAAATTAATGCTACGGTAATAAAAAGTCATCAAGCGCTTTAAGAAAACGTTGAGAACATTGCTATTTAGTCACTTAAGTTCTTGAGATAAAGGAGGTCTTTGAGTACAACTTATTTAAGCAATTATGACCTAATTTGATTGAATAAATGAATAACTAAGACTAAATGAATTACTAAAGCTAAATGAATAATATTAATCCAATTTGGATGAATTTTACGGCATAAATTTGAAGTCGTCTAAAAACAAGATAGCATTGGGTACAATTAGGGTACTATGCAACGTGCGTATCTCTCTTCGGAATCTTAGAAACTACTGGCTCGATTAAGCTAAAATTCGATATGTGTTTTTGCGCAAACAAAGATAATGGATTCCACCTACTAGTACTATATCCACATATCCCGCCCCTTCAGCAGAAAAAAGTGAAAATTTCTGGAAAATTCAAGATTATGCCACGATATCCCAAGCAAATTGTGAGGCATGAGTTTTGCATTGAATTGTTGCTATGAGTGGTGTCTCTATGGTGAACTTCAAACTGCGAGAGCCCGCTCACTTAACATTAAAAGAGACTGTTTCTCTAAGCTAGTGGATTCAATGCAAAAATTGTTATGCCCATTGCTCCAGACCTATGGGTAGCAGCGACACAAAATCTTCACTGTAGGGTATAGAGTAAAACGGTGCACTTCTCGCGGTGCCATTTTCCAGATATTCTTCTCAATATTTTCATTACGAAAGAACTGTGAACAGTTTTTTTGCCGTTGGACTGGGGTGTGTATCTCCGGACCATTAATGCGCGATCACCGGTATCAGCAAGCCAAATCTGCAATCATCTACCGTCTATAAGATGAAGGATCTGCGAGGTACGTGCCAGCATTGACGAGAGTCCAGGCAAAGCACATCAATTTGTGGATTATGTACTTTTTCGGCAACAAATCGTAAATTGACAGGTGATAAAAAGGCAAAATAAGCACAATACCCTTTGGGAACTTTTTTAGTTCATATATATTGAATGCAAACAATAGTCAAGAAACGTAGCAGAAAGATTGGAACACCTGAAAATATTTTATCGCAAAGTGTTTTATCTCTATTTATTTGAAGGCTTTCTTCTTATGCTTCTCCTTTCGAAATGCAGTATTAAAAGTCTGAAGTTTGGACTTCAATAGTGTAACTATATTTAATTTGTAGACAAAACGCTTTATAGCTATGGACTATGAGTGGATTTCATCACAAAGCTAACGTTTTGGACCTGCGAAACAGCTTCAGAATTTCCAATGCCATGCAGAAAATGACAATGTCACGTTAGTAAAGATCCACCCCATTAAATATTCGTTCACTCTGTTTTCAACCTACAGTTTTAGGTATCGTTTGTCCGCTCAGTTTTTGCCCCCCCTCCCCTTCCGCAGGCGTTTTACAGGTTTAGAGGGACTGTCAGCTCAAACCGTTTTCCCATTCTTAGCGGTTTTTATTTTGTTTAACAACCAGAAATGCTTTCGAACTTGTTGAAAAGGGTGCAACCCGTAGCAAGAATATTTCAAATCACTCGATTTTAATGAGAGTATTCTGTGGAATAGTTTGGATGTCTCCTTTGATAATATAAAATGAACTGAAGAAAACTAAAATAACTGTATTATAGTCAGTTCAAAATTACCTCATCCTAATTTCCCATTCAAATACATTCCGAAGCTGAGGCCCACATTAGCTTCCAATAAGATTGAATCAGGCATCCTCCATTCACTTCTGCATCGTGATTGAATACCTAGCGCTGCTTTTGTCTAGAAAGGCTGTGTGAGCGACTTGACAAGCTACTACATGTTATCTATTGACAAACAGACACTACAGAACCAAATATTGAAAGGCCAGAACGGTTCCCGGCTAGCATTAAAGATGCTTGGGCACCCAAGTGATTCCTTACCTAGGTAGGCAAAACATACACCTGTTCTGGATTATCAGAAAATAAAATTATAGCCAAAGTTGAACAGTTACGATATTGGTGTAGATCATGCATTAGTAAGAGTTATCTCCAATAACTTATTTATCGCGAAATCTGAGGTGGCGAAAGGAGAAATAAAGGTTCTGAGTAAGCAATTAGTGCAGTGAAGATGTCCGCATGTGAGAGAAAGATAAAAGTCGACAGAAAGAGAGGGTAAAAAATTAAAGAAGCAGGAAAAAGAAAATAACCGAAACAAAAGTAAAGAAAAAAAGACAGGGCTATAAAAGGGATGCAACAACAAACAACAACAACAAATACAGACAACAACAACACAAAATATATCTGGAGAGGTCTAGCACTGACGCGCACTGGAGGGGGAGGAGGTCTAGTATACCCACTAAGATCTAAAACACCAAGAGACTTTAAACGCCGTTTAAGATTCTGTGGGGGTAATGGTGGTCTTCATTGGAATCAATCTTCATTGACCACCTAGGTCAATATCTTTCAGATCAAAAGAGCTCATTAAGGTCAAACCTTGGCCGTGCTGGGGACCCGCTGGAAAATGCCGTGATTTTGCTGAAAAAAACGGGAAGGTACTGAAAGGCACCAAGTCATAGAAGGAAGGTCCCAAAACCTTGCACAAATTTGGGGCCACGGTTATTCAAGGTCGTGGGCCGATAATGACTCCACAACAGGACGATTTCATTATAATCTAAACTCTTATTATCACTATGCAAAGCATCAGGCGGAAGATGAATGTTTATCTGGTCCAATGAGCTTGACCTTTGACCTTGAAGTTAGCACTGAGTTTCCTTGAATATGACATCAAAACGTAATATTTGTCATACCGTGTAACGACATTTCAGCCAAAGCATTTTGAGTACCTAATGGCCTCGAAAATGCTGCTATGACCTTGATCTTTGCATTTTGATCTTGACATTGACCTTTATGTAAGGTGACCTCGACCTATCATCTCGTTTATATGGTATTATAACGTCGCCAATCGGTCACCAATTCGCGCAAAATGGTTCTACCGTGTGATTTTGGCGGTCTCAAAATATAGGTCTGACTTTGAAAGCGTATAGGTAAGTGAAAAAATTAGTGATCAGTTTTCAAAACTAGTTCGGTTCTTCAATTGACGTGCTCGTAAGCTCCCTTGAATTTGACCAAGTATCGTTGTTCGACCAAAAACTGTTCGCCGGTAGGTAGGCTTGGCTCTCGGGTAGGCCACTTGGAAAAACATATGGGAGGGTTCCTCCAAGGTCCCCTCAGCGCGCGTGTTAAGGGAGTTGTTATCCCGCGCCGTACCAGCACGGCGTAAATCACGTGTAAAAATACGAAAGCTAGATGCTGCACTCACGCGTAACTCTTGGTGAATATAACTATCCCATGTTTTTCCCAACATACTCAATTTATTTAGTTTATTAACGCTATCCTTGTCCCCTATTTCTTTCTAACTCTCCCCCCTCTCTCTCTCTCTCTCTTCCCTACTGCCCCCTTATTCTTCTTTTAATCCTGGTGTCGCTCCTCTTTCACTCAGCTTTCTCCCCATCACCTTTCCCGTCTTTCCTTCCCTCTCTCTCTCTCTCTGGGCTATGGTCTGCGCTGCTCTGTGTCACAGTAACCCAGAGTATGGGCCATGGCAGTCGGGCAGGACGTGCGGTGACGTGCCTGACAGGTTTTTACCACGCCGACTTGTCGGCGACGGTAAAAGTTTGTGATTAGCACTTCTGTTGTAGTTTTTGCGCGTCGGCAAAAAGCGGACACGGCAGATAGCGACCGCAGGCGCGGCGGCCGGCGCGGCTCCGGCCGTCGCCGATCGCCGCTGTGTATCGCAGGCCGTCGACGGCAGCGCCGCGCTCCGAGCTTTGTTGTTTCGCTAGGCACGTTGCCAAGTACCTTTGGCCTTTTTATGGATAAAGATGAATGCTAAGCCTGTCTTTCTCTGGTCAACATGCATAGTGAACGAGCAGAGTGAGAAAACGGCTGCTAAACGGAAAATAACCGTGAGCGTTCATTCAATTGGGAAGTGTGCGTGAAAGCTCAGAAGGGTGGTCTCTATTCATCAGCATGAGAACAGACCAGAGCACTTAAGCCAAATACCAAAGTTGAACATATCAGAAGCGGTTTTTTGTAGAGGGCGTCGCTTAAGTAATTGGGATGCACAGAGTTTTGTCCACAAATGATTGCTTCGAGCCTGAAAAAGCTTACGAGCTGAGGGTGAGTACGCATGAAAAGGACAAGCCTCGGGTGGCTATTTGCTACTTATTACCTGACGTACGTAAACCCTTCCAATGCTTGTGTTAGTGAAGCGCAGTAGTTGCGTTTTCCAAATATCAGGACGTCAAACTACACCTGCTTTTTCGCAAATCAGACAAATGCTTTGTCTTAGTTTCTTACTTGATTAGGCGCTGCCTTCCACTGCACACTTACTGGCACTTTCCAGATTGAGACCTAAAGCTGTATTAGGCCCTTTATAGATGGGCACTCAGAGTGTGTATCATTAGTCCTCTCCTTTTTTGGTATGTAATCAGTTGTTTTCGGTGGTTTTCACTGGTTTTATGAAAAAGTTTTAACCTCTCGAATATTTCGAATCTATAGCCGATGTTTTTAATCAGTCTGTGTTGGAGTCCTCCTTATATCCACTGTCCAAGGGTCAGTGCGTGTTCGCTGTGCTTTGTTTGCCTTGTGTCAGCTTACCCGCTGCTGGAGCCCACCGTTACGCTATATCGATCCTCGCCCACTCACTCCGGTTGAAATGGCCCTCCTAAACGCAACATTAGAAGAAATGAGCGCATACTTTATACTGGCATTATGAATTTTAATTAAGGTAATACACTAGAGGCCGGGGTCATTGCGGCGGACGCTTAGAATAATGGGCGGCAGCGCGGCGTCGGAACCAGGGATCTTGTGTAACGATCGCGGCCCGCGCAGGCAGCTGCTCCCCGCGCGCTGCGCTTCCAGACACAGTCCAATGAGAGGCTGGATCCCGCCAAAGCAGTGCAAACTTTATATAAAGTTCTGTTAGCCGACTTTAATACCAAAGTTCAGAGTGATTGGAATTCATTGAAGTCATTACTCGAAGAGTTTGTCCTGGTTCTGCGGATTTGTTTTTTTGGAGTACCCGCCTACTACGCTGTCAGTGTTTTTTATCGCTAACATTTCGTTGAGTGTATATCAGCTTATTTATCAGCCATATATATGCAATAGCTGTTTCTTAACCCCCGCCACCAGTGCTCTATGTGGCTGGAAAAGTTGTTCGAGAAAGACTCGTGTTTCAAAACTGAACATTGGAATTTTGCGTGATATTGGAATAAACATGTCATAATTGACATTGGTGGGAAAGGCTCAAATCTACATTAATGGAAGTGTTTTTTTCAAAATAATAATGCACGAATGGCTTAGCCCGGCCCTGGCACAGTTCTGAATTGTAACTTACCATGTACTGGGGATTTTTTAGCCCCCTCCCCCTTCTAAATTGAGAGCTACCCGATCAATTTTTTTCATTCAAAGTGAAATAGATAGCCCCATTGAAAATAATACCAAACATGTTATTTGCTTTCTTTAAAACTATTCGTGACCTCATAAGTCAAGTAAATATATGAAAACTGTGAGACGTTTGGTTAATTATACGCTGTTCAAATGCCTACTTAAAGCTTGACTCCCTTTATAATGACCTTGGATGAGAGCCAATTGACATGCAAGTGCTGACATCTTTAAAGATCATATATTTTAAAAATGAAACTTTCATCTTTAGGTATTTTCAGTAAGCAGAAATGCACCAGAACAGGTATCTATGCATCTTCACTATCGATTGATTATTGGGGCTTAAGGGCGCACCAACCTTAGTGGTTATATAGCGCCCAGCATCTTCACTATCAAAAAGAAATATATCGTTAGGGGTGGGATAAAAAACAAATATTATGACGTCATAATATTGGGTTTTGTCACACATCTAGGCTAAATATCACCAGCACGCTTGAAGTAACCTACAGACCAAGGCCTTTAAATGTAGAGGTAGAACGCTCCCCTCTCAAAAAATGGCAACCTCTATTACTAGAGAATTTTAGGTTTGTGACGTCAGCAGTTGCTCTCAAGGTGGAGCCGCCGATTTATTCAATGAGAATCGACTCCGGATCGTGGAGTGTTTTACGGTTTCAAGATGCATCTGGCGAGGGGTAGACCCAAGATTTATTACCCCACGTCCTCAAAAACAGTATTATTGCCCCTAACACGCAACTTATCTCCTGATAGCCCCGTCATCTACAATGCTCAGCGACAATGCGTTGCTAAGCAACTCTAGGCGATTGCTGACGTCATCACCATGGTGAATGCCAGATTTGAGGTTGCCATTTTTGGCATAGGCTAAAAAGCCGGAGCGCAACCCCCTGCTACAGACCTCAAGTACCCGAGGGAGCAAAGGAACGTTCCAATATATGAGTTTTGGCGGAGTTTATGACGTCACTTATTTAATATTTTTAATGAAATGACGTCATGAAATAATTAAATCCTTCTGATGTCATCATACGTGAAAGCACGTATGACTCTGTCGTATGAGTAAAGGAGGAAGACAGAATGATGAATTCGCAACTGGAAAATTTCTTGGCAACTATATTTATGACGTCCCTCTATGTGCGTTTAACACGCCTTCGCTCCCTGACAAAAATCGTTTTCATATAAGTTTTGTTGGCTCGTCCTGATCGCATGTCTTATTTTACGCTACCTGGCCAATGAGTGTGCCAAAATATAGTCATACGAAAAAAGTACATTTCTTGATAAACGAAATAATTGAAAACACATTCTACACTTGTATGGCTGATGACGTCCTGAAATGTTAAATGGATGTAAAGACAATTGATCAAATAATATGTCGATATAAAGAATTTCTGAAAATGTCACCCTGTTGCCCAAAAATGGAAACAGAGATGAAAAAATGAAATTTTCTTATAGCCGCAAATTTATGACCTCACTATGACGTAGGGTATGAGCAATTATTATCTGTTTGCTTCTAAAGAACGAACCAATTGTTTCTGGACAGGTAGGTACTGACAGTTTCGTTTCTGCGCCTGTAAAGACTAAGGGGATATGCTCAGAAGCGCGAAGGGGGCTAAAAAGGCCCTGTGCCAGGTATGGGTAAATGAAAGAAAACTTTTATGCATGTATTTTTATGGCGGACAAAGATTTTCGATAGCTTCACATCATCCACACTAAGACACATATTCCAGCATATGCAGCGGGTTCCATACTGATTGGTAGGTATTAGACTGCGGTCGCTTTAGCGAAATATCAGAAGCCGGTGACGAACGAAGTAAGAAACGGCTCAAGTGATGGTCCTTGCTGACACCATTGCTGCTTACCTGTTGTGTCTTAACCGAATGCCTCAACTGACGAGCCGTGACGGGGCTCAGCTGGACTGCAAAGCTGACCCGGACGGGGCTCGGCTGGAGTGCGAAGCTGACCCGGACGGGACTCGGCTGGACTGCGAAGCTGACTCGGATGGGGCTCAGCTGGACTGAGAAACTGACCCGGACGGGGCTCAGCTGGACTGCCAAGCTGGCCCGGACGGGGCTCGGCTGGACTGAGAAGCTCCTGTCCTGCTATTTTTTCCGGCGCGAGCGCCCCGGTGCAGCCTACCTTATCAGGAAGCTATTTTCATCGCCATCTGTTGGGCTAAATCTGGAAACCGCCAGGAGCTTACAGCGATATGGTAGCCGCCAACGATGGTGGAGTAACCTTGCGCCTACATTTAGGGATAGAAACGCAAGTACCAGCCTGCAGTGATGACTTTCTCAGATCGGAGTGCTTGGAATGTTTTTCATATGTGATCTTATGGGAGAATTTTAAGCGTCAAATTGCGAGATGATCTTCTACTTTACCACTCACGTCCTTTTGTAAATGAAGCACTGAAAGTGTTCCGTTGTATCGCGTTTAGCCAGCCCATGATACCACTGGAAGGGAAAGGTGAACTATGTCAAACAATTTTTCAGTCTATTTGAACCATCAGTTGTTTTATTCGCTAATGACAGGCCTAAATATTTTTGGCAGTTTGAAGCGAGACCGCCACTATTTATATCAGTCTTTCAACAAAGAGGATTTCATACAGAGGAGGGTGTTTTGTAGTAGTGTTATCTATATGTTTGGTGAGAGCTAGTGGATTCAGACGAACAAAATGAGAACTAGGGATGAATAAGTACACTTTTTTCCGGCAAGCTTTTCCACGCGTAGTTTTTTATGGATTGACTTTCCCACGCAAATCTATAAAATCATTGGATTTGGGCCTATTGCTGTGTCTGGCATTGGCTGGCTGCACAATTTTTCCGATTTCTGGCCAATCTGGCTGACACCGGAACATTCTCGGATACATAGTAGTGGGTAACTATTCCGATGCGTGTATGACCCGTGGCATCTCCACGTGGCTCAGTTGTGCCGCATCCTCCGACACACCCATCCTCTGGCGCCGTCCGAGCCGGCTGGCTTGGCTGAGGCGGGACGGATCGTGAGCGAGCTCAGATGAGAGAGAGCAGGGCGTTCCAGGCCGGCACCAGGTCCAGTTGAGATGAGGGCGATACGGCCCTCCGCTGAGGGCGTGCCCTGAGTCACACTCGTGATTTACTGAGTGGTTAGACAGTGAGGAAGAGAGCGCACAGGCTCGGCGGTTTCGCAATGTTTGCAGAGTGGGCGCATTGCCTCCGCCCACGGTCCCCTGCAGCGTCCGCCCACGGCGCCCAGGCTGCAGCCGGGACAGCATCGCCATGGCGCCAGCTGTCGCTGCAGACACGCTGCAGCGCCGCGCAGCCTGCTTCGATTGGTGCATGCTTTAGTGGAGCTCAGCTGCGCCCATTGGTTGCGAAGGCACGTGCAGGCCTGCAGGTCACCAGTACGCAGACCTCTTCAGTGAGGGAGATAAACTTAGTGGCTGTCTGGCTGTCTTTTATCTCGGTTTTCTGGTGGCGGCGCAGGATTTTCTGGCAGCCTGCAGTGACTTGGCGGCGGGGCAATGCCATCGGTGCATGGTACAAAGTGTGCCGCTCCCGGGGAGGAATGCTGCAGGCCCGCCAGGGTTTTTGCTCTCATACATTAGGATATGCGGCAACGGAACCAGCCAGTTCAAGGCCAGAGGTCTGCCGTCCTGTTGCCTTCACCCCTGCACTGCAGCAGTCAAGCACACGTCAGGCAGCCGAGCTGAGCGCAGCGCCACGCAGCGCTGTACCGCACTCTGACGAGCCCCCTGCCATCAGATGACGCTCAGCGTTTGTTAATAAAAACAATTGCCAGCGTGGTCTTCCTCATTAACGGGTTAGGGATGAGAGTAAAGCTCACATTCTGCTTCATCTTTTTAAAGTTTTCATCTTTCCGGCCACCAGGAGTCACCTAACGTAAAAAAGTTTTTTTTAGGCGGTTACACTTTTCTTGCTGGATAATGTTTCACATTTTTGCAGGATCTTGTCTTCCTCCCTCGGTAGTGTTTACCCAAAATGGTAATAGAATTTTGTGCATTGTCTCGCTGTCATTTGTTGAAAATTTAGCGATAGAAAGAAAATGTTTGCACAATGCTGAAATTGCAGTAAGGCACGGCTCAAAATCCATCCCGTGATGCTTATAATGCATTATTATGTGGATATATTACTCATAATATAGCTCCGGTAGCTCAGTTGGTAGAGCGTTGGGCTCCGGCCCGCTGCTCGACACATGCAGTGGCAGTGCATGTCCAGGCTTGGGATCGGTTCCCTGAGACACTCCGGCGCTCAATAGTTTGCCCGACGTAGGTCGGCTGGCAACTGACCGGTGAGAGGGTGACCTGAGCGGGGCGGCCGTCCCTGTGCTTTGTGGACGTTAAACTTTGGCTTCTAAATCAACCCTCCATTGAGGGAGTTGCTCTTTCGGTGGTGGGGTCGTGGTCTCCGTGACAAGTCCCTTGATGACTTTAGTGAGACTCCAACTCCAGCAACTGTACTAGGAACAACTTGAACAAAATTTATAAAAAGAAATAAAAATGATATCAATATATCCATTTTTCTTTCAGCAGTTTAATGTTCTTTCAAAATTCTGTCTTAAAATGCATTTTCGTTAGCTATTTTTTTAAAAATTATCAATTTTTAAAACTAGTGGTAATTCACAGTGGGATCTTTGATCCACGCGTTTCAGTTTTTGCAGTATTTTTTAAATTTGTATGGTATTGTCTATGCAAATGCTATTTGGGATGCCATGGATAGTTTCACGCCCTAATTTCGAAATTTGATATATTTTGCAGTGCTGAGCCGAGGAGCATGAGTAGTATGTTAATAAGATGATTGATTAGCATGATAGGATGTCGATGCAATATTATTTCTGATTATCTATACGTATGGCCCTTGGCTGCGCTGATGGTAACTTTTGAATTAATCCATGAAATTACAAATTCAGCAACTATTTAGCTTGTATTACCTTAGCTGACGGTTCCAGTTATAAGTCACTGGTCACAGCAAAATGGAAACAAAACTGGTTGAAACTAAAATTGTTTTGTGTTCATTCTGCTGTTACCAAGGCTTATAACCAATGCCGTCAGCTTACATAATATAAGTCAAATAGTTGCATAATTCATGTTTTTATGGATTAATTCAAGAGTCATCACCATTGCGTCAAAGGGCCATATGTATAAATAATCCATAACAAATGCTGCATCTCCATCAATCTTTCCGCCAACTAGTTAAGAATTATTGCTGATGCTGATAAGGCATTACGTATTAGTTATCAAATTTGTATAGCCTATAATTACTCCTCTGTAGTTTTAAATTATATAACCGTAATATTATACGGTTATATGTTTAAGGCGGCGTAAACACGTTGCCTGGGTTTCTGTGCCGGATACCAAAATCTGCTAATAGGTTTTTGACCATGATCAACCGATTTTGTTGATACCTTAGCATTTTTAGAGCTCGCGTTGTGGAGTCATGGGACCTAAAGTGTGAGGTCCAGGTATTTGACCAATATATAGGGGAATTAGCTCAAACTATTTTAATAACTTTATTTTACAGCACCCATTTTACTTTTGTATGTTTTAGCACTAGGTGTTTGACATGTTTTGTGTATGTGTTGTTTTTGGTGGTTTTAATACCTGACTTCACCTTTATGCATCAGCCTGTTGGTGATAATTTTAATAAACTAACTAAACTATAAACTAATATTTTACGGCTATATAGTTCAGGTCATCAGCCTCACGAATGACTGCTTTTCTCGGCAAAGTCTTCATTACCAAGGTGTATTTCTGTCATATTACTGTGGTGGACATGTCATCTCTATGTACCCTGCATCTTCACCTCACCCGTGCTCCACTCCGCCCCACCCCAGCGCCGCCGCCGCCGCCGCCGCGGCAGCTACCCTGAGGCCGCAGTGGCCCGTTACCCCGTTACCTGGTCCTGGCCACAGAGCTGGGAAAGGTCACACCGCCCGCCTGCAGCCGCCTCAGGCGTCGCCAGGCTCTCCTGCAGACGGCGGCCAGGCCCGGTCCTCCGCCACCGCCGCACAGTGCGGCCGCCGCTTTCGACGGATATAGCATGGCTGCTTTTCGTTTGGGCATCGTTACGTAACACATTGTGTTTGCGCGGAATCGTATTAGCAAGTTTTTTTCAGCGCATTTTCTTAATGCGGTAATCTTTATAGTAGTTTCTAGTGAAAGAAGCTCACCTAGCTTGACCTAACCAGGTTTCAATGGTTTTGGTCTTACCTAACCTAGTGCCAATATAACATTACCTCTGACATGTACACTTACAAGGAAATTTACAAAGAAGTTAGTAAAAATGTAATTAGAAGATGTATTTCCATGATATGTTCATTTAAAAATGTGATCAGCGAATATATGTGGTACAGACATATCCCGAAGCATAAGAAAAAATATGTATGCAAAAATTTTTTCTACTCAGATCTACACTCATGTAAATAACAAAGAGAATGTAAATAAAACAAATAAGAACAAAAGTTGGAGACGAACAACCACGCACAGAAAATGTTTCCGGTCTGTCATGATAGGGAAATGATCACAAAGTTTGTTCGCATACCTTTAGTGGTGGCCATTTAAGGCTCACGGAAGGGTGCTCACAGATTTTCTACGAATGGGTCCCCCGTTCTTTTGTGCTCATTCTTTTTTACTCTCTGATTAACATTGTATTTCGATGACTCATGCAGGGGATAGAATCTGCTGAAATTGGCAGAGATGAACTTAGCAGAGAAGCGTTGCGCATTACCTACCTACTAACGGCGGAATTAAAACTGTCCGGGCAACATAAAATGTCCGGAGTACCTCAGCGGTATTAATCAGTCCTGCGGTATGCCAGAAGCCTCGGATGCCAGGTAACGGCGAGCAGTGAGATTTATGAAAATAGGGTTGCATGCCGCCCTAATGTAACATAACGGACACCCATAAAGAGTGCCTTGCTACCCACCCATGGCTCTTCTGAATCCCGCTAGTAGCACCATGGTACTGAATAATTCCCGTGCGCTGTTAAGGAGCTACTGTTTCTGAGGCCAATGTGTGATCATTATAACCTACAGAGTGACAGTGATGCACCATGCATTTCTATTGTGAAGAATGCTCAAGGAAACATCGCAAGAAGATCATAAATGGCTGAAGTTGAAAAAAGTGTTACTATCCGTTCTCTGCCGCACCAGAAGCTCGAATTTGTAGAGGAAGACGAACTGAATTTGGACCTCATTCTTCTTCAATCCCCATATGTTTTCGTTGGCTTCTCTTCCGAGAGCAAAGGAAACTGACTCATAACCACTTCACTCACATTATTGATATGCACGAACAAATCTCGAACTATTGCAAGCTATACTTAAAAGCGTGTGTGCGTTGGGATTAGTGTGTTATGGAGCCCAGCAGGGTGGATTTGCGTTTCTATTGCGAATCGAAGAGCTACGGCAGCGCCTTTAACTCCATCCTGGTTGGAACGCCGCTGCAGTGCGGATCATGCAAATTGCAGGTCGGCCGCCACCAGCCCCAGTCCTGCTATCGCTCAGCCGGCCTTCAGTACAATCGTGCAGGCAGGAAGCCGGCTGCTGCGTACTGAATGCCGGGCCGCCTACCTCAATACGTTGCACATTGTGTCGACGTGGCGGCGCTCAGGGACATGCGAGCTCCACAAAAACCGGATTTAATGCATAGTTAGCATCAAGGCCACGCGGCCGAGCTGCATGAGGAAATAGGCGCGGCGCCGCTCCGCTGCTGGTTGCGTGGCACGTGCGCTTTGCTGAATTCCGGTGGGGCTTAAATGCCTGTTCTCAGTTCGAGCCACCCGCTCATTTCCCAGAGGTTCTTCGAGCTTGCCAATTAGCCTGAGTCGCCGAGACTGGTGGCTGGCGGTTTGCGCCAGTGCGTACTTTCCCGCTGCGTTTTGTCGTTTCGTGCCGGCACGTTAAGCCGCTGGATTTTGCTGTGCGTGACTCTGCGTATTCTGCGTAAACCCTTCTGCCGGAACTGCCGGGGCGTCGGGATATTCCAAAAGACTCAGAGCTCGCCCGAAAGTGGGCGGAGCCTGCAGCAGGTCGCACAGCCCACCGTTACGCAATCAGCCGGGTTGCAAAGGTTTGGGGATGGAATCGGTCAGGTAGGGGGCGCGGGGAGAGGGGGGCTGAAGCGGCGCTGCGAGCTCGAGCCGTGGTGTGGAGGCGGCGTGTCACTGTCAGCGCCGTCACTCCGTCACAGTCGTGACAGCAGGCACGTGACGTCACCATGCCTGCTGTCAGGCGGGCGGGTGTGGACGGCGCAGCGGAGCCTGTGCTGCAGCCTGCACGCACCAAAACCAATCGATAGCCAGCGCTCAAATCGGGGGCGGCTGCGCGAGCTTCATCCAACTCCAACGCCGGCAATACCTCTGTTTAAATCGACGCAGGCTCTTAGAATAAAACTGTTCCAGTCGCCTGGTTTATTCTTTTTGTTCTTCACCATGTCACCCGTCATACATTATTTGAGATTTTCCGAAATAGCTGAAGAGCTTTGTTTTGGCAGAATGATTGCTTAGCAGCCAAAGTCATTAAATGCACGTGCACTGCGGGCAGGGTGGCGCGGCGCCGTCCAGGGCAGCAGATGAGTTTCATATGAGCTGTCTTCCTGTTAGCATCACCTCAGAAACGGAACTGCAAATTAGCTGCTAATTAAGCTGGAAATAATATTTCCTCACGTGATTGATGTCAGCGCAGAGGGCGTCAGCATTGAAGCAGGTTCATCTAGGAAGACATTCAGGCTTTCACCCAAGCTAAAAGATACAGAAACATTTCCGTGGAGTAAGCCCCAATTACTATACCATGTGTTTTCTACATAAATGCCAAAAAATGAGGAATGCAATAGACAGAGTATTTGACAGTTATGCTCAGCGCTAGTGAATTTCAGAATGCGGACATTTATCTAAAATTGGCATAACAACCCAACAGTCATCAGGAAATGTATTAGTACCGTATATGTTTACCGGGTGTAATATACGGCCAGATAATACAATGAGATGCTGTCTCCAATGTCTTTTAACCATCACTCAGTCTACGGTCGGATATTTCGTTTACATGGGAGGTCTTTTAGACACTAAATGGAAAGCTATAGCTGGGACAAATTGTGGTTGCATTTGCGAGAGTGGCCTTCGCTCCCCGCCCCTCCAACCTCTGGGTTAGACCATTTCTGTTCAAACCGCCAGCGCTTGCGGGTCTTTACGAGTCTGATCATTCAGAGAAAACATTTGTGGTCAATCTCTCTCCAGAATATTATCTCTGGTGACATGTATTTATTACATGTATCATCTGTATGTATAATTTTGTTTTTCTGATTTCTCCGACCAGGTCATCAGATATCGCCATTGTTCCGTTTCTACATCGGGCATTCGTGCTCAAATTTCCAATGCACATCTCTTTAAGCAAGTTAGACGAAATTTCATATGGAATATTGAAAGCTATGTTTTAGGAGCTACTTTTCCCCGCGGCGCAGAATGATCGCGGGGACAACAAGCATTGCCTATGTCTTTCAGTTATGTATCAGTCACATTGAGATTCTCATGGCTAATGGTGCTGCAATGATTTGTGCTGGCCCTGTTCTCACGTGTTCGTTTAAGCGAGGAATTCGAGAGAGAGAGAGAGAGAGAGCCCGGAATGCATGTCCAACGGTGTCCCAGAACCCACGGTACGGCCCGTCTCGATGAAGGCACATGCTCCCCATTCTCCCAAGACGTAATCAGACCGGGTAAAAACGGCACGCGCTCACATACCGCGCTAGGGAAAAACGGAATCGGCGGCGCTAGTGCTCCTCCTTTTGCTAGCTTCCGATGGTGGCATAATAGAAATGTTGACAGCCACTAATGTGGCAGCGCGCGAAACGTTTAGCGCGCTCACGATACCCGCCGCGAACAGAGGAAGATAAGATTCAAAGGCAGCAGCCTGGCGCCATGCATGACTTAGACCTATTTTGCCGTCGCGTTGAGATTGCGGTGGCCTCAAAGAAGATCATGCTGTTGGTTTCGATGCGCTTGTAATGTTGTTGGATTTGTCAGGCGTACCAACATCGTGCTTCGGCCTGCAGATTGTCGACAATTAGCTGTTTCTGAACTAAAATCGGTAATGTGAAAAAATTGTCTTACTCTTAGCGTCTCATAAATTTGTTCATGCCGAGGGACCAATGACACTAGGAAATAGTGTTGTATTGTCACAGAAAGTTATCGGAGCTCGGGAATGTATAGGGGTTCCTATGCAGAAGCCACGTGACAGGACGGGTTTAAATTGCGCGCTAGTGGAAAATGGAGGGGTTCGGAACAATATGGCGATGCAGAAGATCTTAACTTAAGCAGAAGAGCTGTAACAATGCTTTGGGTAGAACAGCAATACAGTTACTAAAACCAGTACTACCAGCTTTGAGGTCAGCTCGTTTAATATGTCTTGTCATTGTAAACGTGAAAATGCTTATTATAATGTCAGTTCTGTGCTAGCGGCTCTCTCTCTCTCTCTCTCTCTCTCATCGAAAATCACTCAACGTTGTCCTCAGTCATTCCAAAGCCACAGAGTAACACAACCTCAGCAAGCCTAAGTTGATCAGAAAATCATTCAGCTGGTGTAGGGTTTAATCCTTGCCAGAATTTAGGGGATGTGAACACCCTTAGGGTTTATTCCAATATAGGTGGTAAAAGGCGGCGGGGGACGCCACCACTTGGCATTGCTTATCATTGATATAAATTATTCCAAAAATTTCAAATCCGGCTCTCCTAGGTCAGGTCACCATGTCAAGTCAAGTGACCTCACCTCCAAAAAATGGTCCAAAGGGCAGCAGTGAGTGTGTTCGATCCATTGATCTAAAATTCATATTACATGATAAGGTCACCAGGTACCCCAATTGGAGGCAACGCAATTCATCGATGATTAACGATGCCGATGATGGAGCAATTATCGATGACCTAGGGCGAGGTCCGCATCCTGATCGCTCCCTGGGGCAAATATGAAATAACCGAAATAGCCCCTTCCTGTTCACAATACTATACAGTCTTCTCATTTTCAGCATAGTTGTATACAAGGCCTTTCTTTAGGACCAATCTGAAATGCTTAACCTTTTCCTTCTGAGGGGTAATCTGAGCTCATTTAAGTAGGATTCCTGGCTCTTGTCAATAACTTTACAAAGAACGGCGATACAGTTGTTTGATAATATTTTGCTGGTGTTGTCTTGCGGGTCGATTTATTTGCAGGACCACCACATCTGTCCATAGAGTGATTTATCCCAGACTTTGCTCAGCTTATTTTTGTGTTTTGACCTAGCATGATTCAGATAAATTGTTTGAACCGCTGAAACGAGAGGATCTTGAATATGCATGCTTGAAAATCGGCTCTAACGTAGTCAAAAGCCGCAGCCAAAAGCTGTCACACCCGTTTTTGACCCATCATGACCTCAATACCAATCTGAGCCGAAAAGTACCTAGTATAATGTACTAATCATTTCTAACGGGCTATCTAACCTTTGCAATTTTTCGCTATCTCAGTATAAATTGGCACCAAGGGGGATGGCGGCGTTCAAGCTCCTCCCAACAACATGGCAAAGGTGGATCTTAGGTGTACTGTGGAGATTGTTAAATGCACACCGGTGATATAAACGCAGTGAAAAAGACATAGCATGCGAGGTTACTCACAACGGGCACATTTTCCCAATTACTGAAAGTATTGATGTGGGTGCTTAAAGGGAAGGTGGCACCTTCATAACGTGATTTTAACTGAGATAGCCAAGTTGTAGGGTAGAGTGGGGTAAGACGCATACGTTAAGGGAGAATTCGTCTGTACCCATCCTGCCAGAACGGAATTGCTTTATTTTTTCTTCGTTAAGTTCTTCCATCGTTTTTCTACACTCAGATAGAAATTGGTGATCCTGACACGATGCAAAGTATGCGAAATTTATTTTTCTTGAGACCATTAAAGGCGTTTTACCCCGATAGCGGGGTAAAACGCCCAAGCCCGGATTAAAAGGCCGTCATAAAACTCCCAGCGTATATTGTAACTTTTTTCACGTGAACAAATAGTAATATCATTATACTTACGTTGTAAGACAATTTAGTGACAAAGTTGGTCGGGTGAGCACATTTACATCGCATAGAGTACAATCGCAACTTTAAGATGGCTTGTTTTTTGTCCGGAGAGGCAAAAACAACAAATATTTGCTGAAAAATACCGGAGTTTACTGGGCGCGTCTAATCATGCCCAGGACCGGATCAGAAAGGCCGCTACCAGAAAAAATATTACATGGAGGCTACAGTTCTTACATCAGCCTGGACATAGAAGTAGGCGTCTTACCAGGTGGGCGCGTTACCCCACTCTACCCTAAAGCAAATCGGAAAACCTGGTACTCAATATATCATTTGTCTTGGAACTCGAGATTTCCGTAGAAAAAAGCTAAAACCTACCTGCAATGTACCCCTCTTGTACCCCTAGCAGCAGGCCACAGTTGTCATGGCTGTTGGTGTGACGACATATGCTGACGTCACGATGAGCATCAGTCAATTGAAGCCCTTGAAGCGTTTCAAGTATGGTAGTGGCTGCCAGATCATGACATCATCCGCGGGCTGATATTTATTTCTTTTTCTAGAGGAGTATTTTAAAAATCAAAATATTGAGCTTATTGTACATTTTCAGAGGAATCATGAGTGGTTTCATTATTTTCGGCTAAAAGTACGCCTAAATACACTAAATTCCAGGATTCGACCAAGGTGCCACATTCCCTTTAACCCTCGCCCACCGGGGGCCATCGATGGCCCCCTAGGTTTTTCGGGATAGCAGAAAACGACGGGCGCGCACCGCGTTGAGGGCTCTATCTCTCACTGCATATTTTCCATCATCCTGAAATTTTTACCCGGGTCACCCAGGTCGGTCCCAGACGGGTCACCAGGTCCCTCCTTCACCTTTAGGCTCTGTAGGCTACATTTAAGTCGATCGGTTTGAAACTTCCTACACTTTGCCCCTCCAGGGTCTAGGTGTATTGGATTTTTGATTTCGTGCCTGAGGTGGTCCGAGGCGACCTCTCCCATTGGAAAGCATAGGGAAAAGCTTTTCATGATATAAAAGCCACAAAATGATTGCAAATACTCAGACTGCTCGACAACGTTTTGGACACCCTTTCGGATCCCAGGGGTCATATTTGCCTTTGACTTTTCAAGGTCATAGGTCCGGAGGTCAAAACAGTATTTTGACAATAACTTTTGACCTAATTAAGCTAGAGCGGTGAACAAACACCATCGTGTTTGTCTTGTCTGGCTTTATTTGATATACGGCAAGGTCACTTTTTGACCTTTCGTGACCTCAGGTCATATTAGGTCCGGGGTGACCTCTGGCGGTCAAACCACTGGCGGGAGGTCTTTACGCTCCACATAGCGGAAAAGTACTGGCAATTTGCTATCAATGTACTTTATCGGCCTATAGCTCTAATGACATAGAGTTATGCCCGTTTGTTAATCATTGCATATTTGAGTGAAAATAGCCGATCTTGACCTAATTTGACCTCTGGAGGTCAAACCATTGACCTGAGCACTAAAACATGCGAGTATTTTTACTGAATTTACGCGGTTTTTTGCTTTGGATTTGCGCTACGCCTATTTTCGGAGTTAGGGGGGCTCGATGCCCCCGGTGGGGGTGGCCCCCGTTAAGGAACATTTCCACTGGGCCAGGTGGGACACGGAAAGTGATTTCCCTTTGTCGGAACCGAACCCACGCTAATCCATGCGACGCCATTCTGGATGCAGGCAATTGAAACTACTACGCTGCTCGAACCTTATTAACTTAATAACATCCCATTAGTCAATTCGTCACTCGTTTATAAATTTTCGGTTATAGAAAATTTCGTAACATCTGACTATTCACTCCTTCTTGTATTTTAGTACTACTATATCTGCAGTATTAACAATAATACACTTCTAAGTTCCAATGAAAAATTCCTTTCATGTTGGAGACTGCCCTGAAACGTCATCGTGACTTTTCCCTTAGCAGGATATCACTTACTCTACTCACTTACAGCATCGTTTTTACTGCAATACGCATGATTGCTTTAGTTTTTGTATTGTACAGCTATTTGTTTTAGCTGAATACGGGAGATTCTGGGCTTCCAACACATGTTGGTATTCAGTCATTGTATTTTTTAAGGAAGAGACGCGTTTCTGCTATTTCATGACGTTTCAAATGACAGATGACAGGAGTCAACCAAGGAAGCGTGCATTTTCTCTTAAGCTATTTTGTTGCGGATTCCCTAATCATCGAAGAAGTATATGATCGATTGGAAATACTTTACGATGGGCTTCTTTTCAATAGATGCCCACAAGCACAGCTAGAGTATTTCTAAAACGTCATTTTCCCCATGACTGATGAACTGGGATCAGCAGAATAATGCATTTTACAGTGAGCCGGCACTATCAATGAACCAGGTAAGATTCAGCGGTGGCTTTCTGTGTGCCTCTCCTGCTCTGTTGCGCGCCACCATAGGGTCCGCCCGCATCGGTGTGTGCGGGCCGGCCTGGAACCCACCCCTTTGCGCTGCCGCTGCTGCGTACCCTCACAATCGCTCGGCCGAAGGGTGAAACCCTATCTAAAAATCTTTCCTACGTTATCTCCAGCCATCTGTTAACGAAATATTCACAGTTGGTGGAGTCTTCTTCCCTCCGTTCGACTTCCCAGGTGGCTGAAGTAGTTCGATGTTGTCTTTCTTAGTGGAACTTCACTTAATTGGTGCAACTTCAGATAATTGCAATGGTGCAGATCGTGCCTGATTTCTAGTTATGGCTCTGCTGAGATTGCAGCGGAAAATATTGAACGCTGGCGTTCTCTCCTTAGGCCGTGGTGGGAAACTAGGCTCATTCAAACTTTTCCAAGAGCCTGACTTTACGTTGATGTGTTTAAAAGGTTTGTGATTGCTTAAAACGGTTCGTAGTTGAAAGCAAATGAGTATAGTTTTGAAATTTATTTGCTTTATCAGAAGTTACGAAACACATAATCCGCGGGGAAATTTATGACCCAAGCCCTCAAAATAATTAGGACGCTGTTTCTAATCGCCAACAGAGCTGACTCATGTGATTGGTGAAGTGCAGGGCTAATACATGCATTATAGATGTATTGCCCCAGTGAAATGTGTGTGGTTAGCCCCTACGGCCGTGTGCATCGCCTTTCAATCCATTGTCTTTTACAAGCCGGGCGCTGACAGTAATTTTGATATGTTATCTGCTACGCAACCAAGTTTGAAGAAACCTCGCTGGCTCCGGCCAAACTGAATTATTTTCTCCCTGTTACTATTAGATACAGTGCATCACTTCTGTGTCCGCTTAAATCTACTTCTAAATTGTGAATAAAACAGCTCAGTTTGAAGTTATTTCGTAGTGGATTCCATGGAATATATTTTTGAGAGGTAATGCTAATTGTTAAGCTAGTTGTTGATAAGCTGAAATCATTTTAGCCAGGGCAGCCATTTCCACGGCCCAATTTACGTTTGTTTTCTTATAGCCACGGTTGTGGTTTTAGCTCACTGGCCTCAACCCTTCCCTATTCGGGACACTTTAGTTTCATTTGCGATAAACACGGCTTATACAGGCTTAGGTACGGTTAGAATACAAGTTTTTAAATAGTTTCAGGTTCACTAACTTCAGTTATTGTTTGTTATAATGCTGTTTCTGTGTTTATACATAAGTAAAACGTGTTTATTGGCAATAGTGGGCCGTTCATAAATTGCGTAACGAAAAGACGAGGGTGGGCAGTCAGCCACAGCGATTTCACACGTTACAGGGGGACGTCGGGAAGGGTTAGACCGGAGATGGGAAGGGGTAAGAAGTGGAAAATATGCATTAAGCAACTTATGGATGGCCCCTTACTGAGCAGACGGCTCTGTTTCAAGAGGGCAGATGAATTTTGGCCTGACCTGAAACGTGCTCAGTGTTTGCTACCTTCCTAGTGGTAGTTGATTGCTAAATTCGGTTCCCAAATGTTCAGAAAACTGTTAAAAAAACAGTTTGTTTTATAGCTCGGCCTTCTTTGACTGGGCCCTGAGTTGTCTACCGAGCTTGTAGTCTCCATACCGGTCGTACGTGACGTCACAGCCCGAGAGTGAGCTCGTGACTCGGTGTCCCACGAAGGGGGACTCGGCAAACCAAGGGGTAGAGAAAGGCACCTGAATCTCAAAAGCAGACTGGCAAACCAAGGGGTCGAGAAAAATACCTGCAAACCCAAAAGCGCGCTGACAAACCAAGGGGTCGAGAAAAGCACCTGCTTTTCAGTAGATCAAATCAACTGATATTTCCAGATTTTTTTGTAGTTCATGCTGGAGCCACCCCCAAACTACTGCACTTTATTCTTTTCTCTGAGATCCACTTATGTCAAAATTGGTGGAGAAACATATCCTGCGCTTGTAAGTTTTGGTGATGCCTAGGTGTACCTAATGGCTTAGAAATGGAAGATGTGGATCCGTTTCTAATATTTCAACATCTTTGAACTTACGATGTCCTTTTGAATGTACCGCACGTTCGCACATATTTAGACTCCCACCTATGCAGTTGCCACAAAGTCAGTTGTGAGGAGGGATGCGTTTGATGTGGCTGGGCTGGTAGGAGACGCGTCCCTGGGTTTCTCTTGGCTGGCGAGGGCGCGCTGGAGAGTGAGTCAGACGGCGCGGGCCGCTCGTCGCCTGACCTTGCCCACTCTAGAACGCAGTACCCGGCGCCGACCGACTATGCAACGCTCCGCGGCACTCGGCAACCGCTCTGCAACGCTGCACACAAGAGATGCCAGTATCCAGAGCCGGCGACCCGAAATCAACCATGCTGACGTCCTGTGGGTTTAGCACAGTGGGTTTTTCTGATCACAGTGCTCCTCGTTTTGCTCATGCTATTAGCTGGAAACAAATGGATATGTACCGAGATGTGACTGCGCATCATGAACCCTAAGATAGATGGCTGATTGCAATACCTACTTATGCTCGCTTCACTGCACGCGCACGTGAGTGCTCTGGTGACACGACTGGTGATCTCAGCGGCGATTTGGCAAGGGGAGAGGGGGCGGAATACAGATCAGACCTGTCAGAGGGCACTGGACACCGACAGCATGACGGATTGTATCCGTGCCGCGGCTGTTCCAACTGTCCAGAGTAGAACAACCGTGTCGGAAACAACCTGGCGCTGTGGGTTTTCCACGCCCGCTTGCCTGGTGTCGAGAGTCTGCTCATACTCAGGTTGTGTTTGCGCAAGGTTAACTGGTTTTTACGCGCATTAAGCGTGGGTGGCGGCTCATGCCTCGTCGCATCCTATTAACTCTTTCGGAACACATTTCCAGACTCCATCATTGCTTATAGTGTAAAATGTAATAGCATGGTAAAGCGGGCGTGTGCACTGTCCATATGTTCTCTACCATGGTCCTTCCCTATTATTACACTTAAGTAGAATGCATGTTGAGAATCTGCCTAGCAATGGTCTGAATGCAGATAGCCGACCATGTGACAGTTCAGATGTCATACCGGTTCCCTGTCGCCCTTTTAGCATGTCAGACTAGGGAGTAGTCGCCATCCAGCAGAAACGCTGCTCCAGACATCCAGCGTCCAGCAGAAGCGCCGCTCGGGTGCGGGTGTGCGTATGGGCGGCTGCATTGTGCGTGAGGCGGGGCAGGGTCCTGTTCGGAGGCCTCGGCGTCTCACGCTGAGGAGTGTCCGCTACTTCGTCCTATCACCGCCGCTGCCGCCGCGAAATCCGGGGTAAACGACCCCCGCCGCCAGTGCTGCGTAACGCACAACCCGCTCACGCACAGCGGGCCGCGCCGCCACGGCCTGGATGCGTGATAAGTGCCGCTCCGCCGCTCTGCCCGCCGCGCCGCTCCTCCGCTCTGCAGGGCCAGCGGCGCGGGTTGCCCGGGTGTCGGCGCGGCGCGGCCGAGGTGCCGTCGCGACGGACAGCAGTCGCCGACGTGGTTGGCCGTCGCCGTCCGGCGGCGCTGCCGCTGTATTAGTTATTCAGGCGTTGCATCGGTGTGCGACGACGGGCGTTTGCAGGCGACTGCAGCGGCGGTGGCACGCGGCCGCCGCTGCTGCTGCACGCCGGTGCTGCTCAGGGCCATGGCGTTTTTACCGCCGGCTCTCTCGCCTCCTCCCCTCCAGCCGAGTTGGACACCGTCAAATGGAGACCGCGGCCCTGAAGCGGGCCCACGCCGCTGCAGCGGGCCGCCATTGATTGGTGGGCGTGCATGCAACAGCGCCCCCTCCCCTCACCTCCCCAGTCCGTGCGGCGCCTGAGCTGCCGCAATCGCGCCGTCCGTGACGACCTGCCAGCGTCGTCGGTCGAGCGGCACGGCGCCGCCCCATATCGGCCGCCGCCGGCGGTGGCGCAATATCGCTGCTCTGTTTAATTAATGAGTTTAGAATTAAAATAGAGGCGGCGCCGGCTGGTGCGTCGACGGTACACGGTGTGCTGCCGTTTAATTTGTGGCGTTATCCATTACACCGCCGACACCGACGCCGGTGAGCTGCCGCCTAACGACGGCCGACGGCCTCTGGCGATTTTAATAAGGCAGACCATCTGTAATACGCAGAGCGGCGGGTTGCGGCGCGCGGTGGCACTGCGGCTGCTGCCGCGGCCGCCGGCGATTCCGCCCGGCTGGCTCTCATCTGACGCTATATGAGTCGGCGGCGTCGGGGGGCGGGCTGGCGACCAACACCTCGCCAGCTGCCGGCGCCTCTCGCACCGATTCAACTGCAGCGCTATTTTGGGCTGGTCACCCCTTCTGGCGTAGCCGGTGCGCTCGGGCGGGCCTCGCTTTATGCGTGTCCGTATTTCACCGTCGGCGGCCATTTTCCTCGCCCGTGAATGTGGAAATGCTACAGTACACAGTGCGAGTACCGACAGTATTATGTGAGCGCACCCCACCCTTACCCCTGTTCCGATCGCCATCCTATCGGCCCTGCCCGCTGCCCGCCCGCGCTGAAAGGCTCCAAAAACCTCCCGAGATCCTATCACAAAGGATGTCTTTCAGCTGGCAGCGGTCGCCGGCCGGTCAAATGCATGAATGGTCGTCAATGAAATGTGGAAAATTGACAATACCCAACTGCCGAAGAGCTGCAGGAGCGATTCAGGCTGGTTACCGGCACAGAGCGAACGGACCAGCCGTCCCAGAATGCGCCAGTCAAAATGGCCGACACGGCACCACCTTCGCTCCCTGAGCGCGACACTTGCCGGCCGGCCTGGTGCCGGCGTCACCACGGCACCCGCACCAACACCAACGGTAGTGGCGCTGCCACCGTTTTAACCCAGCGCAAGGCAAAAGGGGTTCCACTGTTTTAATTGCCGCCTTCCTGGGGGGTGCGCCGACTGGAACGACGGATCGACTCCCGAGTGGTAATTACCACCAATTAGGCGCATTTCCAAAGCGCACCCGACCGATGTGCTCTCCCTCCCACCGCCTGAATGCAGCCCAGTGGCCGGCACAGCCAATGTCCCTACTCCTGTGTGGGATGTCGGGATTAGCGGACTTGCAACGCCATTGCCTTATTGTGAGTCGGTACGGCGGAGGCCGTCGTGGCCACGACCGTGGTGTGCGTCCCAACGGCAGTCCAAAACGTGCCGGGGCGGCCGAATTGTGCCGTTTGCCGGCGCGTGCTTTCTGTCGGAGGCAGTCGGAGCCCCGGCAGCTGCCGCGGTGTTCCTTTTAATTTGCGTCCGCTGGAAAACGGAGGGCTAGGCCAGCGCCCACGAGCAGCGTTACTGCCGCCGCCGCACCGGAATTGTGCCGGCCGCCACATCGATTCTCAATTTAATTCCAATAAGGCAACATTTGGTCTGACATTCTGACACCACGCTGTTTTATGTCCTTGGCCGATCAATACTTTGTCAAACAGAGCGGTGCAGCCGTGGTTTGGGCCACGGAGAGTCGAGCCGACGCCGTAAAACTCCCCCAAGCTGCAAATTAAACCAACACCAAGAGTCCACAGACGACGCTGAGTAAACCCAGCACTCGTGAAAGGATTGTTGGTCACGTGACGCTGAGGTCAAGGCACTGGCGTGCATGGAGAACGGTCGATGGATCTGCTTCAAAGAACTCAATGTGATGCTTGTTGTTGATTCAAAGTCCCCACAAGTCCATATTGTCTTTGATGTTTAGTGAGCCTGAAGTTGTGTTTTGTACTGATACTTCCACAATTGTCTTGCACCGAGTGCGGTTGGCATAAGGACGGAGACCCAGCTGCACGCAGCAAGTAATCACTTGCCTTGCCTTCTAAAAAATATGTCTTACACGTGTCTCCGCGACAAAACATTGTGGGAAACACAACAGTCCCTTCTGCCAAGCCAATCGGGATAAGTTCCGACCATCAATTTGCGTCGAACGTGCGTCTGTTTGTCGGCGGCGACCGTCCTTGTGCGTCGCGCTGCGTCTCACGCCCACGCTGAACGGGGTCGCCTTCCAGCCGCCGCCCAAGTGCAGCTGTTTCCAACATGAAGGAACAGTGGTGAAGCCGGGCATTTATCAGCCGCTTGGTTGGCGGCCGGCTTATTTGACGTTCCTGTCGAAGCCGTCGGCTGCCGGCGGCCATTATCAGTCAGCGCAGCGGCGCAGACGTTCACTCTCCGGGATCCGAACCTGCACCGGTCACCAACCCCCTCAGCAACGCCTGCTCCGTCGCACGCGAATTACAGCCGCTTCATCATTGTCGCGTGCCGGCCGGCGGCACCAAATTGGACTGCTGCCGTTGATACTGAGGCCTACACTGCCGAGGGCAGGACGATGCACTTGCAAGGCTGTTAGCTGTGTTTCGATCGTTGAGGGGGATTGTGCGCGTCCGGAGACTCTTAAGCGGTCCTGTGAAACAGAATACGGCTTATGAAGAAGGTTTGCTGTCCTGCCTGTTATAAATAAAAGTAAGCCTGACAATCTATATAGCCCGAAGTTACGAGGCAATTCCTCGCTGCTATCTACCACCTATGTTTGTATTTGATGTTGTTGGATTAACGAGGAAAAGAGTCATTGCTTGGATAGTTCTTCTGTTTGAACTGGCACTAGCCGAGACATTTTAGTAGGTCATCATGTTTCACTGATGTGCCACACCCTTCAGTGCATCCCATATCGCTCTATAGGCGGCATCAGTGAGAGCCCATTTGCACCGCAGGACTGCTCGGCGGCCGCGGGCCCGGCCGACAGCTGGGGTGCCGCCATTACTCCAGTCTCGGGGGAAATCGCCACTTCTGTCACCATCCGGCCACCGCCCCGCCTAGTGTCGTGTCAGACGGGTCAACCCCACCGCCGCTCATCCACTCAACGCTGGTGGTCTGTCGCGCGGCCGCCGCTGATGACGCACCGGCGGCCGTCTCTGGCGCCGCTGATGTGCGGGCTCTCGCCGCTGAAGAACAGTGGCGGCGGCTGCAGCGGCGCATTACTAGGCGATAACTGACGGCGCCATTCTCCGCGTTCCAATCGACTGCGCCAGGAGCTGGGCCGGCCGGGTGATAATACCACAATACGGCGGCTGCATGGACGACTGGGCGCCGCTCCCCGGGGAGGCGGCGGCGGAGGAGGCGGCCGGACGCGGTGCCCCGCTACGATGGAACCACGCCGCCTCTCACGGGCCATCGCCAACGGCGTACCCTCTCCGCTTAGTCGTGCAACAGTTTGAAGATCTGATGTATTGCATTATTCGATTGGTTAATCCGTTTTTTTTTTCTCAGGGGACAGGGACTCAACCGGCCTGAATCTGTGTGGAAACGTCATCCCTATCCCAGTCACAGGATAGAGAGACTGTTCTTTAGGTAATGGTGGAGAAGGGCCGGCACGATCAGAGTGGGGTCAGTTGGGAGAGCGGCGAGGCTGAGCGGCGGTGCTATCTCAGGGTCAGCTGTGTGACAACTGGTGCCTCGGGGGCTGCCGGCGTGCGCTGGCACCGCCGTCGGCGGCCGCTGCCAATGTCAAGGCGCCGCATGCTGCTCTCTTGGCAGCCGCCCCAGCGTCAGCTGGCGACCTCGTCTGGCCAGCCTCTGCAAGCATTCGGATTAAAATGAGCCGGTTGGCAGTGCGCGGACGGACGCAGTGCCCGCTTGCATCATGATTTACAGCATTTGAGTTAGATTTGCCAGTGCTGACATCGTGCCGTTCTAAGATAATTTGAGCAGATTATTAAGGCGAGATATTGAGGAAGCTCTGTTGCGGTGGCCCAGCTAACTGTAGGTGCTGCAACATAGGCGGATCCAGGATCTTCGATCGGGAGGAGATATGGTCGGGGGCGTCATCCGCACCAAAGGGCAACCAGGGGGCAACACATATCAGGTGGGCTCCAAATCCTATCGCGGGGGCGCCGATGCTTGCGTTTGGAAAGAGGGATATCTTACGCGGCGCCATCGACTTTTTAGGGGGCGACGTGACCCATTTCAGGGAGTGCCGATGTATGTATTGTATTAGCTGCGCACACTTCCACACAGGTGGTGGCTTTTCAAGTGCTGTTGTAATGAACATGAAACAATGGAAACTAGGGAAGGAGACGGGAAGGATAAGGATAGATGAGGGTAAAGGAAGGTGACATACCACCTGGAGGGGTCGCTGCTACCCAAAGCACATGCGCTGCTGCCTCAGGCGCCGCATCCGCATGCACATGCACCTACCCCTCCCATCTACCCCCCCCGATGGTAGATCGGAGGGTTAAGTGCTTCCTTGCCCTCCCTGGATCCGAATATGTGCTGCAAGTATCAATTGTGCGGTTAGACAAGGTATGAAAAAATGGTTTTGTGCTGCTTGCACAGAATCTTTGATATTTCAGGATTCTATCCATAATTTTTTATCCTGAAAATTTTCGTATCTTTGATGCATTACAGCTGGAAAAGTTTCAGCTTTTAAAAATAACTGTGTAGCTGGGAAAAACTCCAGCCACCTCATTTTCTATTTTCAGCTCTCAGTTACTGAGCGAGCATTCATTCAAGATAGATTCACAATGAATGGACGTATAGAACTAGATAAGACGCATTCACCCGTCGAATTCGTCGAAGACCTCGCCGCACGCACAGGGGCGTATCACATATCTGTAACGAAGCGGCTGCTCAACATTTGTTTGGTTGTATGCGGTGCAAAATCATGTGCATATTTCTTGATCTCTTTACGTTGTGGTGTACTATGGAATTATCACTTTTGTAGCCTCGCTTTTCCCGAGTTGCATCACATCGCCCTTGGACTGAACACGTTCGATGTCGTATGCCGGAGGCGGCTGGCGGTCTGACATGTCTGGATTCTTCTGGTCACAGTTTTGGCAATGCCAGAGCGGCGGGAGGGCAGATTTAATTTGGATCTTTGGATTTATACGGCACCACCGGCTGCCGGCGGCCCACCGGCGGAGGCGGCAGTGGAGGTGGCGGTACGGAGCTGGGATGTCGGCCGATACTGTTGCGACCCCCGGCACCTGTTGGACACGAGGAGCAAGATGAAACTCCGATAAAAAGCCCGGTAAAGCAGGAAAGAAATCCAAGCGGAGGCTTTTGGTCTGCTCGATTCCAGCTTTTGCTGAAAATCAATGCAGCGATCGGAGGAACTAATAATGACTTGAATTCCAGCTTCGAGCCTGAAGCATACTGCCTTATTGACGTTAAAGCCATCCGATCGGTATCTTTCCAGTTCAAAATTTGCAAGCAACCGTGCAACCATTTATCAATGCAACTAAAATCTCTATTTTAGTTATTTCTATGCCATCCACGAAAGTCTCGCCCAAATATTTATACTGCATATTGAAACATTTAAGCCGTTGACTTTTAACTACAGCAGAAAGAAGTGGTATTGATAGTAGGTCCTCCTGTAGCCCCTCCCTCTTTTCTCAACAGCTCTAACCGAGGAATGGGTATGTCCGAGTCACACTGGAATCATAGTTATGAAGCTTACAAGGCTGCCAAAAACGTTTGCTATGTTTATGAGATTACTAACATATTGTTGCTATGTTGATGCGGAAATCTCTGCGATCAAATAAATAGCTATTAGTTTGTGAGCAATGTTTTTTCAATGCCGAAAGTATCATATTTAGCCTTTATGCATCTTGGAATTAATTTCACTGTCTTGTGTACTTGCGCTCCTCGCAAAATAGATCTGCTCCTCCCTGTTTGACCCTTCATCGCTTTTGGTTCAAATCGGACCCCCACCTCGGTTTTTCGCATATATTTTTCGTTTTTTTCGCGTTCCAAGCCGATTTAAATGAGAAGCTTGTCACTTTGCATACCTCTAGGGTTATCAATTTTTACAACGTATGACCAGAAATAAGCATCAGGTCAGGTCAGGTCAACGAGTTATGTCGTCATTTCTAAGCCCATGTAAGGCGATTATAGTCTTCATAAACGAGGCTGACAAAACCAGGGTGTAACTCGGTGTCTGGAAGTGCTAGATCAAGCTTTTTACACCATCTGAAAGTTCTTGAAAGAAAAATCAGCTTGCAGTGAGTTCAATAACAATGTCGCCAGAGGGCATCAAATGTCACGTTTTTCGAAACATTTGTGTCTATAACGTTTGAACGAGATAAGACACAGCAACAAGTTTAGTATCACAGTAACGAACATGACCAGAAAGTTTAAATGATGTGCAATATGATCCCGAAATGACATTTCTTGACCTTGACCTAAGGTCAAGGTCATGATATGACTTTTGAAGGTTATGTTGCCAGTTATTAGAATCCTTGGGTCAATACGAACATTTTTTATATTTTTGGCTTTGCTCTAGATCTAATGATTCCTAAGCTATAAAGGATTTCCTAAATGGGTCAAAATTTGACCCATTTGACCCATTTTCTGCAGTTCACGGGTGAACAGATACGGTTCAAACCCGGCTTAAGAGTAGAAGATGGTAAGGCGCTTTCAGCACCGTTTCTTTTTTCCGTATCAAATCCGGTTCCTGAGATCGTAGCCCCCGTGCTCTTTTTGGGTGCTTCATCCTTGCATCTTTAATCTGCATTCCTTTAGTTCACTTCTTAACATTTCACAATTCAAGAACGTATAAAGTTTGTTTGTGTCTCCTCGAAACATTAAAAGCCGGCTCTTTCGATGTCTATGCGCATTCTTCCAGCTGGCGGCGTTCGCCTTCTGCTACCCGGCCGCCCTGTCTTGACGATCGGTGAGCCTGCCCGGCCGCCCTGTCTTGACGATCGGTGAGCCTGCCCGGCCGCCCTGTCTTGACGAGCAGTGAGCCTGCCCGGCCGCCCTGTCCTGACGATCAGTGAGCCCTGCCCGGCCGCCCTGTCCTGACGATCGTGAGCCCTGCCCGGCGCCCTGTCTTGACGAGCAGTGAGCCCTGCCCGGCCGCCCTGTCTTGACGAACAGTGAGCCCTGCCCGGCCGCCCTGTCTTGACGAGCAGTGAGCCCTGCCCGGCCGCCCTGTCTTGACGATCGGTGACCCTGCCCGGCCGCCCTGTCTTGACGACAGGAGCCTGCCCGGCCGCCCTGTCTTGACGAACAGTGGCCTGCCCGGCCGCCCTGTCCTGACGATCGTGAGCCCTGCCCGGCCGCCCTGTCTGACGATCGTGAGCCTGCCCGGCCGCCCTGTCTTGACGAGCAGTGAGCCCTGCCCGGCCGCCCTGTCTTGACGAACAGTGAGCCCTGCCCGGCCGCCCTGTCTTGACGATCGGTGACCCTGCCCGGCCGCCCTGTCTTGACGAACAGTGAGCCTGCCCGGCCGCCCTGTCTTGACGAACAGTGAGCCTGCCCGGCCGCCCTGTCCTGACGATCAGTGAGCCTGCCCGGCCGCCCTGTCCTGACGATCAGTGAGCCCTGCCCGGCCGCCCTGTCCTGACGATCAGTGAGCCCTGCCCGGCCGCCCTGTCTTGACGAGCAGTGAGCCCTGCCCGGCGCCCTGTTTGACGAACAGTGAGCCCTGCCCGGCCGCTGTCTTGACGATCGGTGCCCTGCCCGGCCGCCCTGTCTTGACGATCGGTGACCCTGCCCGGCCGCCCTGTCTTGACGAACAGTGAGCCTGCCCGGCCGCCCTGTCTTGACGAACAGTGAGCCTGCCCGGCCGCCCTGTCCTGACGATCAGTGAGCCCTGCCCGGCCGCCCTGTCCTGACGATCAGTGAGCCCTGCCCGGCCGCCCTGTCTTGACGAGCAGTGAGCCCTGCCCGGCCGCCCTGTCTTGACGAACAGTGAGCCCTGCCCGGCCGCCCTGTCTTGACGATCAGTGAGCCCTGCCCGGCCGCCCTGTCTTGACGAACAGTGAGCCTGCCCGGCCGCCCTGTCTTGACGAACAGTGAGCCTGCCCGGCCGCCCTGTCCTGACGAGCAGTGGCCCTGCCCGGCCGCCCTGTCTTGCGACAGTGGCCCTGCCCGGCCGCCCTGTCTTGACGATCGTGAGCCCTGCCCGGCCGCCCTGTCTTGACGAACAGTGAGCCTGCCCGGCCGCCCTGTCTTGACGAACAGTGAGCCTGCCCGGCCGCCCTGTCCTGACGATCAGTGAGCCCTGCCCGGCCGTCCTGTCTTGACGAACAGTGAGCCCTGCCCGGCCGCCCTGTCCTGACGATCAGTGAGCCCTGCCCGGCCGCCCTGTCTTGACAATCAGTGAGCCTGCCCGGCCGCGCCTCGCCAGTGCCGCGGTCGGGCGTTGGCCTGCGCGGGCCTTCCCTGTCGGATATTGGACTTTACCGGAGCCGGCTGCAAACGTATTGAACCTGTCGAGGCCATTTGGGTGCTGCTGTGAGAGTGGAGGCAGAGGGCCGAGACCACAGCTCCCGAGCGGGCCGCGCGCCTGCCGAATTATTCATCAAGCGGCACTCTGACGGCGGCCGGCCGCCACGGCCCCCACCCCCGCCGGCGCGGGGGCCCTGCTGCGGCACACCAGATGAAAGAAGTTGGTGAGATGGAATGGAGAGAGCTGAGTTTTACCGGAGAGCGAAAGGAAGCCACCAGCAGCTCTGCCTTGAGATAACTCAGTGGCTACCGCTAATCGAATGAAAGGCTTGGAATGGAGAAAGTGCGGTTAATGGATCTGCCGGCGCACAACATTGACCGCACTTTCTTGGTAGGTATTTTTTAACGTTTGCTGGAAAAAATATCCAGCTCATAGGGTAAGAAATCATCTCCTGTACTGATAGCATAAAGCTCCAGAGAAAGGCGAAGCAGATAAATAGCTGTGGAACTCTCGTCTATTAGGTATAGGTAAGTACGTACACCGATTGAGCCTGATTGCCTCCTCCGGTGCTTACAGGCCTGCTACAACTATCAGACTGCTTTCAAAGCACTACAATGGTAGGTTAGACATCAATGCTTACAAAATATGCTTCAATACTTAAAAACTAGGCTTTGGTGATTGTAATTTTCCGTGATTAATATAGCTACGTCGTATTTTATTCTGATGTGATATTTAAACACAGGGGGGTGGGTCTTGGAGTGGTTTTGGGGTAACTGTTTGGAGCGGGGCCAGCCTCAGTGCTGCGGGCTTTAGCCTGGCGCTGTGGGGTCTAATCTGACACTGTGGAGTCTGACCAGGTGCTCTGGGGTCGGACCCGGTGCTGTGGAGTCTGACCAGGTGCTCTGGGGTCTAACGCGGCGCTGTGGGGTCAAATCGGACGCTGTTGTGTCGGACCCGGAGCTGTGGGGTCTAATCTGACGCTGTAGAGTCTGACAAGGTGCTCTGGGGTTGGACCCGTGCTTGTCGACCAGGTGCTCTGGGGTCTAACGCGGCGCTGTGGGGTCAAATCGGACGCTGTTGGGTCGGACCCGGCGCTGTGGGGTCTAATCTGACACTGTAGAGTCTGATCAGGTGCTCTGGGGTTGGACCCGGTGCTTGGAGTCTGACCAGGTGCTCTGAGGTCTAACGCGGCGCTTTGGGGTCAAATCGGACGCTGTTGGGTCGGACCTGGCGCTGTGGGGTCTAATCTGACACTGTAGAGTCTGATCAGGTGCTCTGGGGTCGGACCCGGCGCTGTGGGGTCTAATCCGGACGCTGTGGAGTCTGACCCAGCGCTCAGGGTCGGACCCGGCGCTGTGGGGTCTAATCTGACGCTGTGAGTCTGATCAGCTGCTCTGGGGTCGGACCCGGCGCTGTGGGGTCTAATCTGACGCTGTAGAGTCTAATCAGGTGCTCTGGGGTCGGACCCAGCGTTGCGGGGTCGGACCCGGCGCGCTGGGTCTGGCGCCGATGGTGTGGCCACGTACCAATCCATTTGCGCTCATTATAAATGCACGCCAGTCGTCGGCGGCCGGCACGCTACCGTTTCACCAATACTTCCCCCGGGCGGCTCCGCTGCCGGCTTAATGCGCCAATGGTCACCACTGCCTTCAGCAGGCCGCCCCACCAACCTGCCGGGAAGTTTTTGTTGGTTGTAAATTCGGGAAGTTGTCGGGAGCCCTGCCTTATCGCACAGGCACTTTGTTTAACAAGGTGTGCAGCTCAGGCCGGTTCGAGCGATGACGTCACCCTATTTATGGCTAGGCATTCCATTCTGCTAGGTCTGGGTATTAAACCCTTTCCGAAGGTGGTCCAGTGCTACTATTTTACCCGGATGTGGAATAGGATGAGTAATTTCTGACTTCGAACGGTATACATCGTACCTGGCCTCTGAAAATGAATCAAGTGTCAAACATACTATTTTTGCCGGAGCTGGTGAAGTCGTTTTTAAAGAAACAGGATCCAAAGGCGACTCTGTTCTTCGTGAAGGAATGACAAAACAAAATTAGGAGTATCCATTTTTAGTAGCTCAAGGTCATCAGAACTCCTTGGTAGCTTCTGGTTCTGATATTGGGTCTTTCAAATAGGGCGATATCATAGATGACATATAAAGGATGTACGAAAGTAGCTTCTTTTTTAACTCGTAACGAACTTTTAACTGGATTCCACCGCATTTTTCCCAGCCATTTTATTTTACTGAGTGAGAGGGGCTTATATTTGACCTCCTTACCATTGGCAAAGGCGGCCATACCCCCATCTGGGCAAAGAACAAGGGCCATGTAGTTTTCATAGTTATATTTTATAGTTCGGTTCCTTGGTTAGGCTATAATTTGACGGTATGAGAAAACTGTACTTACAACTGCCAGTGAAATTTTTGTCCTTTAAGACCTCTTGGCCCGTGCAAACTTGTCGTGGACTCCGCCAAGAGCCTGCTTTACAGGGATCACTCTATGATGGATAGATAAGTATCCAGTGAATATTCCTAAATCAGACTGTAGCTAGACGCAAATTTGGTTCCGAGCTGGCTCTCCATTTAAAGCAGGAATTCTCAAAAAGATATAATAAATCTGAATTCGGTGATGTTGAAACTGGATGTGATCCCTACTTGTTTCTGCAGATTACCACACCTTGAATGAGGTCATCCCAATTATAAACCGGCTTAAGAAGCATCCAGCTGTTGGAAGCCTTCAGCTTTCTGCTGTTTTGCTGTCCACGCCACACACTGTAATATTTCCGATACCTGACGGGATGGCTATTGCAATATTCATCGGCAGTGCAGTCATGCTCAAATGCTGGAGGCAGCTGGCAAACCTGAAATCGCCTTTATGTCTGTAATTATCCTGGTGCAGGTACCCTGAATAATGATTATGATAAGGCTCGTGTTGCACTGGCAAATCTGTATGCTGCTCCGTGCCTGAAATGTGACCTCAGCCACAAATGATTCATTCTTAAAAGCCTGTTGATGCGATGACGTGATCCTGTAATTCAAAATAAATTGAAAGCCCACGTAAGACTGCAGAGGAGTAACGAGGTTGACTGCAGTATGTCTGCCAGCGGGAATCGGCGGCAGAGGGTCCAGCTGAGAGTCGGCTGCAGTGGGGCGCTGCCAGATTGGGTTGTGCAGCTGGCATTTATGACCAGACCACGCACAGTTTCGGTTGCGTAAGCACCTGTGGAAGGGAGCTAAGCCCGTCCGGGTACGATGATTGAGCAGCCCGTCTGTTGCCATGCTAGCTGCAAGAACCACTAGGGGACCTGTGGCGTGCTCTTTTGCCCGGTCCCGGAAATAGTGCACCTGTGCTCGGCATTCTGCAGGGTGCATCGGCACAAAAGGAGAGTGAATGGCCAACACCTTGCCGCATAAAAACGTAGCTAATGAAGTGGTATACACTGGAGGCAAGAACGTGGCCAACATTTTTCTTTGAGATACTATCTCTGGCTGTGGCTGTCTCCTTGATCCAGTAATTGTACCTCATTGATCTTAAAACATATTCTAAAGGCATTCATGCACTCAGACGTTGCAAAGTTGCTTGCGTGTCGGAGGTCCAACCGATGACTGGGCCCTCACGCCCAGCTGCCTCGCCGCTGCTGCGGTGTTGCAGACAGCGGCGGGGAGGCGCCGGGGTCGCGCGGACCCGTCAGCAGCAGCGCCGCGCTGGGGCAGGTCAGTGCGGCCGCCGCCCTCAGTCTAGGTGGCGCCAGCAGCGGCCGGCTCAGCTGGTCTCGCAGAGCGCCGCGGCAGGGACGCCATCAACCGGCGCATGACCCAATTATGAGCGCCCGGGGCAGCGGCGTGTATCGGGGCCGACGAGATACGGCCGGCCCTGCCGCGTGTCAAGGTGGCGAGGCCGGCGGCCGCCGCTGCCGCTCCTGTTGCAGGCCCTGCAGCCTCACCTGTGGAACTGCTGAGACTGGACTCTCGTGACGCAGAGCGGTCATAAATACGAACGTGACGAAAAACGCCTAAATGGCTCCAGAAAATCTGATAAGTAAGGATGTCTACTTGGATTCGGTATATGGCCTACTACATTGTTTTGGTTCGCTTTTGCTGCATTGATGTTTTGTTCTTACAAGATAAATCGTGCTCTGCTGGGATTTGACTTATGATCTCGAGTCCTTCAGCAAATGTTCTGTCTCTCTCTTGGATGTTTGCCGTGTCAATCGTCGTGGATGGAATTTTATCAAGTTAGCTCAGGGGTTTCCCCGACTTTGTTCCGATGGAATATGGCTCTCGATGATTTGTGGTGTGGTGGAATATTGTTTTCCGGTCACTTTAACTCTTCAAATGCTGCATTACATTGACACCTAACGCCCCGCCATAAGTGCAGTTTACAGGATAATTTAAAAAGCACAGCATGACAATGTACAGCCTGGCACGTATGCTGGCCATGCCAGGGATGAATTTTTGGGGCAATTTTAGTGATAGAGCTACAGTGCGAAAATCTGTTACCTCATTCCGAAAACTTGCGTTCTTTAACCCGGCACCGCCTGGGCTCTTTTTCATACACGCCACCGCCTGGGGGTCCAATCAGACCCCGTCTACGATTCCGGGGACCGAAAGTGATACGGAAAAAATAGAAACGGTGTTGAAAGCGCCTTGCCGTCTTCTACTTTGGAGCCGAGTTTGAACCATATCCTTTGATCCCGTGACTTGAGAGTGGAAAAAAATGGGGAAAATTTAGATCCGTTGAGGACATCCCTAATAACTCGGGAAGCATTAAAGCTAGAAAAAGAACAAAAAAAACATTTATATGTTTGTTTTGACCCAAAAATTGAAATTATATGTGTAAGACATTTTAAGATCACAGTTAAGTTACAATATGACCTGGATCTTAGGCAAAGTTCAAATAATGACGTTTCGATTTCATGTTGCATATCATTCAAATTCTTGGGTCATATCCATCACTATGATACCAATTTTGAAATTGTATAACGTTTCGTTCAAACGTTATAGACTCAAACAATTTCGAAGATCATGACTATTGGTGACATTTGGTGACCTTGATATTGACCTTACCTCAAAATGGATGGCAGTCTGTATATCTTTATTTTCAAGAGCTTTCCAATGATGTTTGGAAACTTGATCTATTTCTTCTAGAAGCTGAGTTACACCTTGGTTTTGTCAGCCTCATTTTAGAAGAACAGAGTTGCCTTACATGGGTTTAGAAATGACGTCAGCCCGACCTTACCTGATGCCAACTTTTCGCCATAAGTATGGATGACAATTATAATGTTAATGTGTATCTAGAAGAAAATCTAGATCAACCGACTGAGGAGGTGCATTTATAGGAGAGCAATTAATTCAAATAAAAGACAAAGACCAGAAGATCACAGTTTTCAAAATTAAGCTTATTCCCTCTGCATGATAAACGCGTCTATAGAGCTGCATTTGGCTGCGGGGGGTGATCAGCTTTCATGCAGATTTAGAAGCGCCGCTGGGGTGCCTACAGGAGCGGAGAGAGCAGGGACGTGGGGGATGGTTACGCCAGGGTTCGGGGACCGGGATCGGTGGGCGCTGCCAGCTCGTCCGAGGCCCGCCGCGCGGCTGCGTTGTGCAAGCGCTAATCACCGACGCACTGCCCAAGGTCGGCCCAAGGTGGCTGGGCGGCCCGGTTTCCTGTTGCATTGGCCCGCGCCGTGGTGCCGCGGCTGAGCCGACCCGGAGCCGGTCTCACGACGCAGCGTCGGACCGACGGCCCAACTGACTGGGCCGGCGGAATTCCCGCCTCCGGCACCGTCCCCACCCAGCAGCCATTTCGGCTGTAGCGCCGCGTTCTAGTGGCTCTCTAAGTCTCCGCCGACTGAAGTTAGAGGCTGAGGTGCCGGGTCCACTTTCGGTGCTACGCTTGCCTTGGATCGAGCTGGCTGCGATCAATCTCCCCTGCTGCTGATAGATTCCAGTGAGGCTCAATGATATGCTGCATAGCCTTCAGAATGCAGCGCGCGCAGGCGAGCCCGTGTACCCGCAGCTTGCTCGGTTGATCTTGCACGATGTAATTTAAGCGGTTGGAGCAATGCCGACGCCTAAGCCTGCGGTGGTATTGCTTCTTAGCTCTCAGATCCGCGATCTCTCAGCAGGAAACTCACATCATTCACAAGCAGTTAGACTTGTGTTTGGATCAGACACAGTGGGAGAACGATTTTGATGGATGGTCTGGATCGAACTTCAGCGAACCTTTTCTCTTCTTTTTTATCGCTAGCTAAGCTTGTTTCTTTCTTTGTATATATTTATGGCGCAGTCAAATAGTAACTCAAGAATTGGCCACGGCACAACCTACGTTTCTCAACATAAAATAATTGTTCCTAATCCCTCTTATTCTTACCATTTGCACTGGTTGCGGTTTCCTCCGTTCTTAGCGCTCTCTGTCGACACACATCCTAAGAAATGCCCTTTTGTGTCGTCCCTGCTGTCCCAGGAAGATGTTCAACTCTTATCAGCCTCTGTGATCTATCGCGGGTATAGTGCTAAGTGAATCTCCATAAGTGAGCGGATATGTATTTTTCCGACTCGATCAGGTTTCATCAAACCAGCTTTTCCTCTCTCCGCTCATCCATCATCAAGGACTATTTTTTTCATCTAGCTTATGACAATATTTGAATAAGCTTTTTTATGTTTTTATCCATAATCGTGTCAGTGTTATATGAATAAAAAGTAATTATTACGAGGGTAGTCTCCACCTTTGCAAAAAAACCCTCAGCTTTCTCCAAACACTCTGCAGGCGAAATTTCAGCACATCTTTGTCCCAGAGTGAGGGAGGAGTTTTCCGGTCAGAGGCCAGGGGCGGATTGAGGAGAGGGGATAAAAAAAGGCATTTACCCCCGAACCCCCTGGATTTTTCCGATTGATTTCTAAACATATGTTTTTCACGATTATTGACCCCGTTACCCCCCCCCTAACCACTGGCCTGGATCCAGCGCTGTCAGAGGCTAATTTGGCCAGTGACAGCAGTGTAGTGCGCTTCACAGCTCGGGTAGAGCCGGGACGGCGATGCGAGCCGAGGTCACATGGGGCCTCCCACGCAACAAGCGACGCCTCCTTGTGGTCTATTTAGAGAGCAAAAAGAAGCAACGCAAAGGCGTCGCTACCGACAGCAAAGTGAAGGGGCCAGTCAATCTTTAATCTTTTGCTGACAAGAGGATATCCCTTTGGAACCAAAAATTCATCGTATTTGGGCCCATTGTTGCTTTTTACACTCGCAAGTTATATATTTTTTATTTATTCCCCATCGGGTGAAATCGGGAAGTTCTTGGATGAAAAATGGGGGTTTTCCCCTCCCCCTCTATTCTAACAGGCATGGAGTGGCGAAAAAGGTCCATGTCTTTATGCTCGTAACTGCTGGAGAGAAGAGAAGACCGTAAAACCATACACCGTGGTATTTTGGCCGAAAAAACTCCTGATAGGGTACTTATTCTTATTTTTGTTTATAAATTTGCAGCCAAGCAGTGCCAGATTAGCGTGCTTCCTCTTATATAATATAGATGTATTTAACGGCGAACCATTGGGCTGCCTTCTTTCTTCGCTCAAGTTTTTTAAAGCTAAATGTCTGTAATTTTAGGTTTGAGCTACTTAAAATCCATTAATTATGACTTAGTCGAAAAGGTATTACCTTTTCTTTTAGTGTAGTTAAACAAACTTGCTGAAGTCCAAAATGACTTGTTTGGTTGCTTAAAGTTAATTATAGTTTTTATATAATTTGTGCTGAGAGGATGAGAGTGTCATGTGGCCTGTCCCATCGAGTCAGAGAAGGATAATTGAGTAAAATCAGATATTGTATATTTGAGGACAGCCGTTCTTCAGATTCCTGACACAGTTGGTTGCAGAAAATGGTTTAAGGCATTTAAAAAGGACAGTAAATAAAGCGAATGATCGCGTGGGTTCAAATTCGATGACAGCGATCATATCGAGGAGATGCGAGCCAAAGTTATGCACCATGGACCAAACAACACCTTGTCTTCTGCTTCTGGATGCCATGCCCTGGAATATATATATATATATATATATATATATATATATATATATATATATATATATATTTTTTTTTTTTATTTATTTATATTGGAACCAGTAGTTCAAAGAAGAAAAACTTTATTTTGTGGGGTTTTCTTAAGCTATGCAGAATATTTGAAAACTGGTTATCATGAGCAACTATCACTAATGAATAAGTGGAACCAGCCCTTAAACGGACAACAAATGGTTTGTTCTACCTTAAACACATAGTTGCTTGGATTTTCAACAGTTTCTTCGACGAATCTGTGCGCACGAACCAGGAGAGCTGGTTCATTTTGGTTCTCAGGGCACCCGGTCGGGTAAAGGTCGTTTCCGGGAACTTGTCTGAATACCACCACGTTGATAGCTCGTTATCAGTCGTCGGGCGTCGAGGAGGTCAACGAAGGACAGTTGTCGCCGCTCAGATCATCGCCATCGCGCAGTGTTGTAAGAATGATGCACGGGCAGACACGCTGGAACTTTGCGGGGGAACACGCTGATACGGGGTGCGCTGACACCGCGTCAGATCTTATCTGGACGGCACCCGTCCAGATGTCTGCCAGGCAGCCAACATACTCGGCACGGGCGTGCGGCGCGAGTGGCGTCGGCTGGCCGCCTCCCGGCCTTGGTGCAACGGTGCAGAGATGAGGCGATAACGCGCCGCCTCAGCGCGCTGAGACGTGACAAAACGGCGGCGTCACGCGTCGCGCGCGGTATGCACCGTCGCGCCGGCCTGTGGGACTTAGGTCCAAGGCGATGCTGCAGGTGCTTGAAACGCAATGGCGCGCATAAGTCGACGTGTGCAAATGTAATCGCTGGATAACGGCCTTCGTATTGTTCTTACGAACAGGCCGCCTGACTCTGCCGGAGATCCCTGAAGTGTTTATCTTGCTAGGCTTGCGTTTTTTCCTGAAGAATGCATGTTTATCGCTCACTCAACATTCCGCCTCTTGTAGGGGTATGTGAAACTATTACAAGATTTAGGAAACTGCGCCCTGACCTTTTCTCAAAGTGCAACACTTACAGTTCCAAGTCTGGCACTGCCTTGCGTGGTTTTAATTCAATTTAAACACGCACTTATCGTGCTAAGTCCTTCCATTTTCTCTATTATATTCATGGAAAAGTGTTTCTGGCAGGGATCTTGAGTGCCTAACGAGGTTCTGCCCTAAATTTCACGTCATTTCTTTTTATGCATTCTTGTGAACAACTCCTACGTAGTTTCACTAGATTCACTTGTGGTAAAATGCCTGTGGACAATATATATATATATATATATATATATATATATTTTATGTTTTATTTTTTTATTGTGTTTTATTGTCTGGTGTGTCTTATATTTTTTTTTTTATATATATATATATATTATATTTCTTTTTATATATGTAAGAATACGTAATAAAAGTGACATTTTTGTTTTCCTTTACGGGTCCATTAATGGCTCCTGACATTCGTGATTTCTTCTCTCTTACAGAATTCCATCCGGCACAACTTGTCGCTGCACAGCCGCTTCGTCAAGGTTCAGAACGAGGGCACCGGCAAATCCTCCTGGTGGATGATCAACCCGGACGCCAAGACGGGCAAGTGCACACGCCGGCGCGCCACACTGGAGACCTCCAAGTACGAGAAGAAGCGGGGAAGGGCCAAGAAGAAGGTGGACGCGTTAAGGAACGGTGTAGAGCACACGCCGTCTCCGTCGTCATCGCTGGGCGACGGGATGGACGTGCGGTATCCGGAGAGTCCTCTGCATCCGGCTCAGCAGGCCTTCATGGCCGGCGAGTACCGCCAGAGGGCCAACTCGGCCGCCTCCTGCGGCCGGCTCTCCCCTCTCGCCGCCTGGCCCTACCGGCATCGACTGGAATCCTTCCAGCAGGAGCAGCTGGCCGACTCCATGGAGGCGGGCATCAAGTTCGAGCCGGGCGTGCCGCTGGCGTACCGCGGCCTGAATGGCTACGGCATGTACCCCGGGCCCTTCTCGCCCAACGGGCACCCAGCGGCGGGACTGTTGCCGGGCCCCACCGGGCACCCGCCGGCGCCCGACGGAGACCACCCGGCCTTCAACGGCATTCAGGTGAGTCTGAGCAGTTGAAATTAGGCTGATCTCTTGAAACTTAGTCAGCTTCAATTTCAGTGATTTCCGGGTGTTGTCACACTGATCTTTCTGTCCCCTGCAGTCCATTGCTCCTTATTCCCTGCGCGGACTCTGAGTGTTTGATGGTTCTGTCTGGTATGAAGGAAGTTTCCTGCTCTGTTAATATCTGCTGACGTCTAGTTTCCCATTCTGGTGGCCCTGACGTCCTCTCCATGCATGGCCATATTGCAATAATTTCCATTGGCCTCGTCGACAATGATATCTTTCGGCTTGGAATAACTCACAAAGGCGAGGACCAGCACATTGTTAAAGTTCCATGAACGGAAATTCTGTCTGAACTCTGACTCGGGACTGGAACAGTCTGGATAAGTTTTTTGATAAATCGTTTTTGTTTCTGTATTTACTGTCAGAACCAATTTATGCAGTTTTGGGTGTTAATTTTTGTGTTTGTTTCCATGAAATTTCTTAAGACTAAATCTGTGAATCGTGGTGTACAAAGAACAAAGACAATCAAGCATCTCTCGGTCACATTTTTACCCTCTAAATATAGATTATTTAACAACGTACCGATCGCTTAAATATATTTTTAATCATATTTCAAATTTCAGGAAATATCTACAAAAAGCAATTACTTAAGAAGTGTGCTGAACTGAGTTGGCCTAATCTAACTTTGCCTAGCACTGTAAGTCGAGCCCTGAAGTAATGCTCTTTGGCATGCACTGTTGTAAGGGCCGTAAAGTTTCAGAACTGCGTCAGACCACTCGGAAGCTATTTCCAGAGAATAGACAGCCAATTCGTCCTCCGGATAGAATACACCATTCACCATTTTAGTGTTCTGCTTGAAATGTGTTGCATCCTACCTATTTAGGAAGTTATGTGACAAAAACATGTTTACATTGCTAATGCGGTAATAATCACCGCAAATAGACGCTGCAAGCGACTACCTACGTGACGTAATACACATTACTTCGTTGCTCGAAGCTGGCTAGCTGACATAATGTGCTTCTTGTAGCTGTTGAAAGCACCTCGTGCGGCTGGTACTTTTAATGATATAATGCATGATAACCCCGCTGTATGTACAAGCCTGCCATAATTGAGCCAGGGCTGTAAGTTAGTACCACCACTAAGATTTTATGCGGGCTGGACCCTCCCAACGTGCCCGCCCCCTGCTGTTAGAGACTGGTGGGCGGGAACCGGGCATCTATCGCCTACTGTTACAGCTGGTTCCCCGTACTTTTATGTGACTGAAAAATATCCACAAACTCACAGCATTCCAGGGCTCGCTGGAAACGCAATAGCATGGATTGAAATCGAATCAGCCTTCTTTCGGTAGGAAACTGCATTGGAAGTGCACTCCTGCAGAACGCGCAGGTTAATGGCCTACTCTGCAATGTTGCTGCTACCACGCAGGTGCTCTTGGTCAGCTCCCATTTTCATTCGATCACTGGCGGAGTCTGCAGAAAGCAGGCCAGCCCACAGCTCTGGATTTCTTTATGATGACCTATACGTTTCTCGTCAGCCAGCGACGACGATAACTCAGCCAGCCGTAATATCCCGCTCTGCCCAAAGTAATACGAACAGACATAAAAGTTATTAATGTCGGTAGTTTGTAGAATTGCGCGCGGCCTCCAGTGGCAATTTCGGATTTACTGAGGAGAAGGCGATGGGTTTTATTGGCTGGCAGATGGCGCAGAGCCGGGCGCTGTGCTTTGCAAACGTCTCATATGACCCAGCGGCGCGGCGGCCGGGGCGACCTACCCCAACCCCAACCGCCGCAGAGCGGGGCGACCTACCCCAACCCCAACCGCCGTGGAGCGGGGCTGCTGGATATGCGACCGCCGCACCCGTCTGCTGCAGTCCCGCCCGCCTGCTGCAGTCCCGACTGCTAGTCCCGTCTGCTGCAATCCCGCCTGCTATAGTCTCGCCTGCTATAGTCTCGCCTGCTGTAGTCCTGCCTGATGTAGTCCCGCCTGCTATAGTCTCGCCTGCTGTGGTCCCGCTCGCTGCAATCCCGCCTGCTGTAGTCCCGCCTGCTGTAGTCCCGCCTGCTTTAGTCCCACCTGTTGTAGTCCCGACTACTGCAGTCCCGTCTGCTATAGTCTCGCCTGCTGAAGTCCCGCCTGCTGTAGTCTCGCCTGCTATAGTCTCGCCTGCTGTAGTCTCGCCTGCTGTAGTCCTGCCTGATGTAGTCCCGCCTGCTATAGTCTCGCCTGCTATAGTCTCGCCTGCTGTAGTCCCGCCCGCTGCAATCCCGCCTGCTGCAGCCCCGACTGCTAGTCCCGTCTGCTGTAGTCCCGTCTGCTGTAGTCCCGCCTCCTGTAGTCCCGCCTCCTGTTGTCCCGCCTGCTGTAGTCCCGCCTGCTTCAGTCCTGCCATGCTAGACCACCGTGCGGCGCATGGCAGGAGCTCCGCTGGACGTCTAAACAAGCTGGCTCTGGCACCAGTGCAAAGGTGAAGCTCATGGCTGATTCCATTAACATGACTGACCTGTCACAATGACTGACTCTCCTACGGAGTTATCCTAACTCTGCTGAGTCTGTGGCCCCGCCTGACTGCCTGACCCTGCCACGGTCTGACTGTCTGACCCTGTCCCTGTCTGACCCGCACTCCCGGCTAACACAGACCCGTCTGCCGCCAGTCGGTGTCGCCTGCGGCCAGCGTCAACTCCATGTCACCCAGCCAGTCGGCCGTGCAGGAGCACTACGCCCAGGCGGCGCAGGAGAGCATGTACGGCAGCCACGGCCTGCCCACCAGCAGCGCCGCCTACGCCCCCTCGCCCTCCAGCTACCACTCGCCGGTATCCTCCTCCTACACGCCGTCGCCGTCGGCACACTTCAGCGCCGGCTCCCCCGCCAGCTCCGGCGGCAGCTACGGCGGCGCCTTCGCCGGGGCCGCCGGATTCGCCCCGCCGCCGCACCTGCCGCAGCCGTTCGGCGGCGCCGGCAGCAGCTCCGGCGTCTCCAGCAGCGCCGCCATGCGCGTGTCGTCAGCAGCAGCAGCGGCGGCGGCGGCAGCGGCGGCACGAGCAGAGCCCGAGCCACAGACGCCCTCCCAGCTCATGTCCAACCTGATGGGCGCGCTGCAGCAGAACCACATGCCGGTCGACCTCGACCTGGACACCTTCCAGGGCGGCTTCGACTGTGACGTCGACAACATCATCAAGCAGGAGCTAAGCATGGAGGGAAACCTGGACTTCACCTTCAACCAGGCGCAGGCGGCGGCGCAGGCGGCGGCGGCAGCGGCGCAGCATCACCACAGGGGCCATCCGCCGGACGGCAGGCACCACCCGGCCGCCTACGTCACCGCCAACGGCCACCGGCTCTGGCAGCAGCAGGTCAACGCCTCTTTAGTAGACTAGACATTTTGTGAGTACTGGCTTACTTTGCTCTTTGCATGCTGCATCCGGGAAAGACATTGGGTGGCGTGTCGCGGGGAAATGTATGGCGGGGGGCGCGGCTTTCGGCGCGTTAATGCGCACAAATTTATGGCTAAATGGACGTTGAAATTTTTTTGGCTAAGGTGAATACTATTTATCAGATTTGGGCCTGTTTTATCATTAAGTCGCATTTTTCATCCCTTTAGTCATTGCCATTTTCATTTATCACCCAAGTTTTTGTTGGCTGTATGTCATATAATACACGACCGCATGAAAGTTTAGTGCAATACTGCATGTTTAATAGTTTATCAAGTTTAGACCTATTTTTGGTGATGATTTGTGTTTTGCTTCTTTAGACGTAATTTTTAGCATTAGGCGGTCATTTCTGTTTGGCTGTATGTCACTTTATCCAAATCTGCATGAAATTCTAATAAAAGAGTGGCATAAGGTGCATGGTGTGAAAGGGTCAGCAACCGTTGTGCCGTCTGTTTACTTGCAGGAGTGACATTGTATCTGTGCACATCATGCACCCATCTAAGAGATCAATGGTAATGCTGGTACAGACTTATTGTGAAGCATCTTCTAAAGCCGCCGCCGAGCAGCTTGCCACTTCCACCTGCATTGTGTTTGCTTTTGTCGCGAGAGCAGTTGAGCGGGCCTCGCCTGGTTTGTTGGCACATATTAGGTCGATTTATCCCTCGCCATCCGATTAATTGTATGCCTTGTCGCGGTGGCTTTGAAGGCGCAGTGTTTGCGCTGCGCATCAGCGGACCAGCCATTCTCGCAGGCTGCCGCTCTGTCACTGCAAATGGCTCCCCGGCTCCTCAGAACCAAACGCTGAATAATTTAATCAAACTTAACATCTCACGGGATCGAGCGCGCTCCGGCGAATGCCGCCAATTTCCCGCGTGTGCCTCCGGCGCCGGTGTGGGCGACAGTAACTTGCCACATATTCGGCGGAATCTGCCGTAAGTTAGCCGGCGACATTTCCGCCGCCGCCGCCTGGCGGCACCGCCGCCGCCTAAATCCTGGATCTCATTTCCTGTCGAAATTTACGGCTCATCATTGGCGATTTAAATGAACGGCAAATTACGTGTAAAGGTTTTCCGCGGGCCGAAATTAGTTTCGTTTGAGGAGTGGGCGCGCGGCCCGGTGCTGAAGCCTTTTTGATTTTAATCATCGCCACTGGTCGAGCAGGAAGCGGGGCCTGCGGTGGCATCGGCCGCGTGGAAGTATTGATTCGCCTGCACCCTGGCAAGGTGTCTGCTGCCGTTGCCGCGCGGCCCGTGCATGGCCGACCCCCGCCCCTCCCCTCCCCCCGCTCTGCCCCCGGCGCACAAAGGCTGGCGACCCCGCCGCGCTGCCTTTGGAGAGGCCCAATTTAAGGCTCCACTGGCAGAAAATTAGATCAGAACTAGTCGGTTAAAATGACTTTGAAGGTATCCGTGATGCATGCCAATGAAGCAGTGATTTTTTCTTGGAAAATCCGCCCGTCAGAAAAATGCCTGTCACTGTGCGTTAGTTTCGCCGGAGGCAGCGGCTGGCAGATGATGGAATTCAGCGGCGCCTGGCCCAAGGCGCCGCCGCTCCGGATATATTTCACAGCTGGAGGCGCGGCGCGCGCTTTTCCACTCGCCTGGTTGGCGCGCCGGCCGATCGGTCGGAAGTGAACGGGTCTCGTTAGCCGTTGCTGGCCGCGGTCTGCCCGCTGGGTCGCAGCAATATGTGCTGATTGGCTCCTGTCCGCCGGAACTGCCTCATCTCAGCAGTCCAGCGGCCAGCCAAGCAGCTCATCCCCACCCGCCAAATCGGCCTCTTCAATGCAACCCTTTAGCTGCGAGGGCGTGTCCTTCGAGGAATCGTAGAAAGACGAGGTCTCTTTTCTTCAACCATATTACTTCGAGAGCCAAATCATCTAGTACGTCTCTATTTGTTCTCTTGCCTCGAAGAGCCAATGAAAAGCGCCGCCTTGTTTTTGTCATCAGCGCCGAACACGTAAGTGCAGTCAAATTGTGGAAACTTTGTCGAACGAGCGTAATAACAATGCTTCAGCGGCGAGTCCGCTGGTGGAATGTGGGTGCCGCGGCCGTATCGGCGAGACAAACGCCGGGTCGGCGCTGGCCGGACTGCGGCGGTCAGTGGAGCGGCAGCGCGGCGGTGCGTTTTTACGTCCCGCGCCGGCTGCGGACGACTGCGATTCTGCCCGACTGTCAGTCGCAACTGACGAAATTTCCGCACGCCCTTCCGCCCCAACGGCCGATGAAACTTTTATTCCATTATAGGCGGATGGTCGTCAGCGGGCAGCTCTCTCTCAGATATTGGCAATAAAGGCGGGCGACGATCGCCATGCAGGGGTAGAAGTGCGTATTCGGCGGCGGACGAACTTTCCAGATCGACGTGGCTGTAAGCGAAGCCGCTTGGACGCGGCGCACTGCCCTGGAAAAACGCCGCCGGCGACACGATAACACCGCGAGACGGCAGAAAAATCGCCGACATTTGAAGCCCAGCTGCCGAGCGACGTTGAAATAGCGCGCTGGTGGCGAACGGCGCTGCCAGTGGCCGGGTCGCCGGCTCGCAATGGGCACAGGTCAGCGGCAGGGAATTGCCGGCCTGGGGGAGACGGAGCGGCCGACGCCGCCGCCACCAGCCGCCCGGCCGCCACTTGATTGCCTTAAAGTTGGCTTCCGGCGCAAATGCAGCTGGTGCGCAGGGAAAATGTCAGCTTTGACCGGGTGCAGTTAGACGCACGCCGCCGCTGAGAACGAGGACCTGACTTTTCTGGGAGTGGAAAACAACTTTCAACTGACCTCCTGGGGACTTATTTCATTTGGAATCTTATATTTTATGTTAATTTGTCTAATTTAGTGAGGACTTAACTCCTAAAAGTTCGGAGGAGGTAAGTGGAAATAAAGGTTCTAAATCGGAAACAGAGTAGGTGGCGACCGAATCACGTACAAATATGCAGCTCAGCCCCATAGCACTTTCAGTCTTTGCCGTTTGATCAACCTTAGTTCCGAAAGCCTTAGCTCAGAGAGCCTCTGGTCAGGGCGGTTGAGTTCTGGGTCACGTAGTTACTGTGTGGCATTCTGTATGTGCAGAGTATCGCTGGTTAGAGGCAGGATTTGGTGCTTTGCCCTAGCTTAAGCTTAGCTTAGTCCTCTTCCCTACGATGTCATATGACCTCAGCAGTTGATGCGTCGTTAAACCCCCAAAAATCCTTAATGGCCAGGGTGGTTACGGAGCTATCGCCGGGTCAGTGTAGCCAACAGCGTTACCCTCACGAGTTCAAGGTACGCTGGTTACCACAGGTACTCTGTTTCCTGTCGTGATGTCCTGAGCTAGGTACGTATATTGCTCCTCCCTATCTCGTTTCTTAGAAAATGCTCGAGGAAAAGTTTGAGTGGAATTCTAAATCTCTTGACCGGAAGAATCGGAATAATGGGAATATATTTTGACTTAGGTCAATATTGGGACCGGGAGAAGCCAAAGGACGTTGCAGACAACTACTATATGGTCCTGCAGATCGTCTCCTGTCAACGATCTACTTTGCGCGCAGGAACTAGCTATGAGTCAACGTTGGAGTGTTCTCATTGTGTCCAATCAAATTATGATATAGCTATGCCAGATCGAATAGTAAAAATAGCATGACCTCAAGCTAGGTTACGGGCATCTGTTAAGCTAGTATGCTTCATAACGCACAAAGCCATCTCCCAGCAAGAAACCAAATCCATCAACATAAAATATTCGTCAAAATAAAATAAACGTCAAAATAAAACAGACGTCAAAACAAAACAGGACGTCAAAATAAAATATTTATCTCAGTTTTGGTGAGAAGGCATTTGAGAAAGAACTTGAGCCAATGCAAGTGACCCAAAATGAGCTCTGAGAGGTCAGTTGTTTCAACCTTCGATTCGATCCTAAGAAGTTTTCCTAAGAATACATGGAACAAGCCTTCATAATAGGATGGTGAAAAATTTACGGAATCTTAATTCATCGATACAGAAATTCTGCGGTGGCGGATTAGCAAAACCTGATGGCCGGTTGTTGGTGCAACTTCATCGTATGACGTAGGACGCCCGTTTTGAAACGACCAGCTTGCAGACGACGCTGACGTGTCACTTAAAACTCACGATATTGGGTTTCGATACTGATTGATGACCTTGGATAGTTGCCTGATTCATAGGCGGATCCAGGATTTCCGATTGGAGGGAGGGGGTGCATATGGCCGGGAGTGTGCTATCTGGATTAGGGGTCGCCACTAAATTGGGCAGCAAACTAGTAGGTGGGCACCAAATCCTATCGCGGGGCGCCGGTACTCGCATCCTTGGGGCAGTGACATTTCAGAGGGTGCCGTGACCATCTCAGGAAGCGCAGTAGGTTGATGGGGGAAGGGGGCAGGTTTCCCCACTTTTTCTTCCTTGGATCCGTCTATGGTCTAGCTTGAGATGAACTAATTTGACAAAAATCGTGAAAACGTATCAAAAGAATCAGAAATAATGCACTAGGAGAGTAATCTGTCGTGGAGTTGTCCTGCGTCCCTTTGTTGATGTGTTACTCTGAAGAAACCATGAGTAGTTATTATATATATATATATTTTTTTGGGAGGGAAAATATATATATACATATTCTTCAATGCATGTTTTGTTAACAGATATAGCATATCTTGTTTTCACAAGCTTCTTCCTCGTCTTCTCCAATGCTCGAAGAGTGCATTTTTGTAAATCTGATATTTGATTTAGTAATTGGCCGAATGTTGGCATCTTTTAGGTATACATTTAACGTTGCGACGCGTTTCGGAAGTAACATCTTCCATTATCAAGCACTTAAAACACTTATAAAAACACTCCTTATCATATTTGAAATCGATCTAAACTACTTTGAAATTACAATTATTTTCCATTCAATTATTACGACAGAATAGTGACACAACTAGACGGGCTCTTCTTCTCTGCAGCGCTAGAAGAAAAGCCTCAGTGTAATGGTTGGGTTGCTTTGTTTGTTCATCTCCGGTTGCATGCTTCTGATAAGTACTGCTTCGTGTATGAACAGTTTCGTCCGGTTTGGTTCTTGTTTCAGGATAGTGGTGTTCTCTGTTAAGTCTTTTCGGGTGAGGTCGTGGTGGTGTTCTAACTTCATGTGGGTTTTGGGAGCTCCTTCTGCAAGATGCATAGTGAGGCGTCTGGATAATGTCGTTGTTGTGGCACCAATGTAGCTACACTTTACGAAGCTTACAATCTTCGTGTGGGCATGAGAACTGGTAGACTACGTTGATGCTCTTCAAGTGATCACGTTTGGAGTTGAGATTATTCTTCATTATCTGGTTGTGAACTTTTTTGTTGTTATAGTAAACGATGAGGTTGAGTCGATCTTCTTTGTTTTTTGGTTGAACATTATCATGCGCGATCTTCTGCAGTACTCTTTCATCGGTTTTGTATGATGGGCTCATCTGGTTTTGATAGTAAAGAGTTATTCTTTCTTTTCCGGTCTCCTGTTTTTCTTCTTTCTCTTGCTGAGCCACATGGGAGGTCATTTGTTTGTTAATCTCTTGGTCGACAATTTTGTTAGTATAACTGTTGTTGACCAAAACTTGTTTGACCTGAGTCAGCTCAGCGTGAAGGGTTGTCCAGTCTGATGAGAGTTTGATGGCTTTGCTGACGTAAGATCGGATGGCGCTGATTTTGTACCGGTCAGGGCATTCGATCTCGGCGTTTAGATACCGACCAGCATCCGTAGGCTTTTTATAGACCTTGGTCTTGAAAAGTCCGTGCGTGCTTTCAATCTCAACGTCGAGGAATGGGAGCTTGTTGTCTATGCTCTTCTCGGTGGTGAAATTGAGGACAGAGTTGGTTTCAAGATTTTCCTTGAGTTTTTGTAGCTGGTCCTGGTTGTCAATGTCCAGGAGGATGTCATCCACGTAACGGCAGAATGGATACGGTGGGCTGTTCAGTGATTTGATGATCTTGTTTTCCACTCTGCACATATATGCGTTGGCGAACAGAGGGCCAAGTGGTGACCCCATCGCAACACCATCAATCTGGCTGTAGAGCTGGTTATTGGGGGCTCTAAACAGAGACTCGGACGTGCAAGCCTTCAGCAGGCTCTTCATGATGTTAGGAACCAGGTTTGGTGGTGGCAGTTCTGGGTGGTTATACACGTCTTCGAGGGTATTGTCAATGGTTCCAGTAACCGGAACATTTGTGAACAGTGATTCCATGTCAAGTGATGCCAATATTCCCTTAGGGTGATTAGTCCTCAGGATGTTTGTGAACTCATCTTTTGATTTCAATGCGAACTCCATTGGTAAATATGGAGCGATGAGTTTGTTCAGTCTTTTTGCGATGTTGTATGTAGGAGTAGGACACTGTGATATGATTGGGCGCAGTGGGTTTCCCGTCTTATGGATCTTTACATTCCCATATGCGTATCCGGGCTGGTATTCACCAACTATCGGCTCAAAGTGCACTCCACCTGCCAAGGCATTGACGCTTTTTATGATTCTGTTTACTTTGGCTTTTAGTTGGGCTGTTGTGTCCTTTGAGATTGGTTTAAGCTTCGTTTTATCCGTCAATATCTTGTCCATCTTCGTCATATATTCCTCACGGTCTAAGAATTACCGTGTGACCGTGAGGTCTAGAATGACAAGAATGACCGTAGAATGACAAATATATATATATATATATATATATATATATATATATATATATATATACATATATATATAACTATACATATAACTATATATCTATCTATACATGTTATACGTAACTCACGATACGGGTGTATATGTCGGTAGGTACATCGCGCAATGTCCAGTGATATTAGATATAGTGACATATAGTGATGCATATACATAATGATATTCACATTCTATTCGTTGTAAGACATGAAAAATAGCAAAAGAATAGGTGGAAAATCCTGCTATTGCATAAGTAACACGCTTAGCGATTACATACTACGGTAACGATCTTTAGGAAGATCGCATGCACGTGAGGGATTAGTTACACAAGAATGAGGTGCGCTAGCTTTGCATTCGGAGGAATGTGAAGAAGGGAAGGTGCTCGGAGTGAGCAGAAAATTGAATAAAAAAGTATTGAATTCGAAGCCTCAACTTGCGGAATTTCGACCTCGTCATCATACAACCAAGTAGAAGCTGGCTGTGGGGACTACACTAGCTTTGTAAAAAGACACCACATCAACCCCTCATAGCGTTAAACACGAAAATTTCAGAAATAACAGAATTCCATAAGCAGGAAACGACGCTGAGAGGACTTTACATGGCGGATAATAACACCAGCTGTTGCACCGCATGAAAAAACCTCGAGTGTTGTTACGTCAGACGTTAACGTGGGTTTAGAGGACTGGAAATGTGCATACTTCCTACTGAGAAATCAGGAAACAAGAAACCACTGGGGTAGCTAGACTTCCACAAACATGACAATATCTGACCAGTTCTGGCGTTGGCCTATATGCTACTTCTTCCGGACCGCTTGTTGCCATCTGTTGGGCTTTGGGACAGAATGATACTTTTTATTCACGACTGTTCAGTGTCCTTACCACCAGAAGAGATCAACTTCGTATTCACGTGTGATGTATGTGCAATAACGTGGGGTTTGACTATGGCTGTCTAGAATGCCACAGAAATATCTGGGATATGTCATTAAATCCAAAACAGTAGCGTTATCACGACGGACGACGGTCTTGAGATTGTCTGACCTTTGCACCACCTTAATTGAACAGGAAAATTAAAGTTGTGCTTACTGTGGCAAAACGTGCCTGTCGAGTTCTGTGGAAATGCTCAGTTGGAGTTTTTTCACAAATATTCTACGAGATCATAATGCTGCAAATTTGAATATCGTGGACTGACATTCCCTTCCTGACTCGTCCGAGTTTTATCTAAGAAATATATTTATAGACTTATGTTTTGTTTCAGTTTCAGTTTATTATACCTACACATTGTCGACAGGTGACCCCAATTATGGGAAAAGTCATATAACAAAACCAAATTTTATTTGCTTTATAAAAAATATTTTGTTAGATTACTTGCAGGAAGTTTTCACAGCAGAATGAAGTACCGAACCTTTTATTTGTGTTATTGAGTGAGCTTTTCCAATGGGCTCATCTAAAATGTAGCCCCGATGTAAAAACTGTCGAATCTTTATAGGTCTGTATATACCTCGTTCGATGTCCATTTTAAATCTCCTTGGGAGGCTATTCATACATAAACCAAAAACTTAACTGTTGCGTGATGAGTTCGGGGCGTAGTTTTATATGAGCTAGCTCTCTCTAGCAGCTCAGGGTTTCCTATCTGTAAGAATACTCATTCCCCCATCTCTAGAGAACCGTTCAGTGCCATTTTTCATCACATATTATACTGAGGTGCGGCCGTGATATCTCTCATTATTTTAGTGTCCTCTGCCACTGCGTTTATTTCTGAGCCGGTGGCGGTGCGGCGTTCCGTTGAGCTAGCGCGTCGTTTGCGGTAGGTCAGTCCGCCGTCGCTGCAGGCAGGTCAGTTATTCGCCGGCGGGTCAATAGGCGGCGCCGCCGCTGCCGCTGGAGCGGATCTCATCGCTGTCGAAATTGCCGACCGGAGAGTTTACGGGGCGGCGGCCGACGGGCGGCGGCCTCCCCAGTCGAAGGGCCGCGCCGTCGCGCCGCCGCGCCGTGCCCGGCAGAGGCCGCGCCGAGCCACCAAGTTAGCGGCCGTCTCGCGGGAGGACCGGCGCGGTCCCGTGCAAAGTTGGCGGTCGCGGAGTCCCCGTGCGGCTGTCGGGGGATTGCTGTGATGGCGTCACGCCCGGCGCGGTGACCAGTGCCGTGAGCTGCCGCTCAGGCGCGCTACCAGAACGCTGTTGAGCCGGCCAGCGGCGACCCCATAAACTGAAGAGATAGGTCGGTGCAGCTGAGTTACGGGCGGCCATAACTCAGACGGAAACATAAACTGGTCGGCCTGATAAAAGCGCTGGTGAAATGGACTGGCGTCCCGGCAGGCCGCGCCTGTCCGCCATATTGATTCGGCCGGGGTCGGCCCGAGTGCCGTGGCTCGGCCTCTAACCGGAATTGAATGGCCCATAACTCTCCGAATGGAGGGGAAGTTGTACGTAATATGGGTAAGTGTAGCATAGTGCTCATATACTTTTTAATCAATAGATAGTTCTGAGAAAGCTTAACTGACAAGTGTAGCTAGTTTATTTACCTTAGTTGTTGAAGACACGCGGGCTCAAGCGAAAGAAATAGGAAATGGAATGAAGAGCTTGTTCTTGAAGAGCTTTTCGCTCTTCATTCCATTCCAATTTTAGCTCTATGTGAACTTGCGTTTTTTAAGGTCCGCCACCCCATTTTAAAAGGCAGCCAGGCGTACCCCACCGCGATCCCAGCGACAACAGCACCCTTACGTTAACATCAGAAACATAAAATTAAACAAGTCCCGGCACGCTCTGCTAGGAAATGAAGCAAAAACATAAGATAGTAAAAACAACTGTGTTACTATTTAAGTTATTGTTATAAAAAAGGTTGCTTAAAGAAGGCTTCTGTGAACTGTTACAGAAGCCTCGACCATTAACCCACTGTTAATAAAAGAGAGAGACTGGTCACACATAATCGTATAGTGTTAGTGCTCATTTCCATGCAGACTACCCCATGCGGATCTAAGTTAGCAGTTCCCTGGAATCTAGCAGACAAGTAGACGAACTAGAGACATCTACTAGAAAACAAGGGCTGACCGAGGGGGATTTTTTTAGACGGTGAGGTGAGAGTAACTTAAGATGTGAGCATGATTTTTTGCGAGTCCCACGTGGCAACACCACAGTGCGGACTACCACCGCGTGCTGAAACACTTTTTATGATGATGAGGTAAGGGTGACTTAAGATGAGAGCATGATGTACTGCGCTAAGATGAGAGCATATGTACTGCGCTCATTGATAATTTATTACGAACTTCTATAGATCGCGCTCTATGCATGAAAACACTCATCTAGACCTTCAAAGAATCATTGGTCAGTTCTCCTGTGAAATCTTGTAGAGTTTAAAGTGTGCAGGTCTGAAAAAGAAAGCAGATAGAGCGGTAAAACTCGTGCCAGAGCCTTGCGTCAAAACACAGATGCCGCTTGGTACTGATTTTTTTGTTGTTGGCCAGGTTGGCTGGATACTAGATTTTTCTACTTGAATTCCGTGCTTAACCAGGTTGACAATCTGGCTTCCATGCTATTGTGTAGGGGACATAAACACATACGAGTTTTTATTTGCCCGGCACCAAGCTTCACGCGGTGAAACACCATACATAGGTAAGACAGGGGCAGATCCAGCCGGTTGGTTTGGGGGAGGCGAACCCATGCAGGTGAGGAAAAAACGCCGACCGGCAGAGGAGGCGGTCAACCACCGGGATCAAACTGGCGCAGTGAATCAATTTTTCGCCTTCAAAGAAGTCCTTTGCCAACGGACAAAAGTGCTCAAGCTTTTTTCTGACGGACACGTCCTCCTCAATTGATCAAGTATGATACACGGGCTTGCTTCGGGGGAGGGGGGGCAAAAGAGGTTATTGGTCCCTCTTTTTCGCTTTGGGGGCCGTGGTCGGATTGCTCCCCCTCCATTGCCAAATCATTTCCATTGCCAAATAGCTGTAAGACGAACATGTATTTCTATTACTAGTGCTTATTTATTTTGGGAACTCGACTGCTAGCACCTACCACATTTAATTGCACTTTTCAATCAGTTTTAAACCGTGGAAATGTTTTAAAGAAATGTATTATTCTGATGTTTATTTTCTTCAAACGTTTTACGAACCTTTAAACTAGAGCCTGCACAAGAAAACACTTACAAAGCGAATGTTGCCCACTGTCATTGTCATAAGAGTCGATCACCAAAGTTCTCAAAACGATCCAGTGGATGGATAGCTCAGTGCAGGCTTCCCTTTTTGCAAAACTTTGGGGGGGGTTGGAAGCTCGGCGGAGTGAGCGGGTTCGGTGGCATCTGTTCCTCCTGGCTCGGCGGCGCCGCTGACGCCAGGCATCCCTGCACGCTGGAGGGCGGCTGTGTCACCGTCAGCGCCGGAGGTCACCGCCACCTGTCGCTGGTGTCACCATCAGCGCCGGCGGATGTCGACCATGCCTGGACCGGCGCGCGTCTGACAGTGATGTGCAACCCGTCACCGCCTGTCGGCTGTCAGGGGCGCCGACATCGCGGTCAAGGTCACGCTCACCTCAGGCTGCGGCATCCGCGTGGCGATGCGTAGGTGCTCAACGAGAGGGTCTTGGCACGGGTGATGCGTTAGGTACTGGCGATGTTACACCTGAGGTAGTAGAAGTACAGCAGAGCCAGAAGAGGCTGCTGACCAGTGCGGAATGCGCACAGCTCTGTTGCCTCTTCCTTGGCTAGTATTCGGAGCGGGCGTCGGTGGCACCTGTTCCCTCGGTGCGACTACGGCGTCTGCAATATGCCAGACGCTGACCCCTGACCCTGCGGGTGAAAGGGTGTCGGTATCGTGACTACATCTGGCGTGCTAAGGTCAGATCCACCCGCCCTGCCAACGGATAGAGCTAATGCTGGGAAATATATGCAGCAGGGAAGACAGAGAACCATCATTTGAAATGAGGACTTCAAAAGCAATTTTATGTACGATCTATAAGAAAACTTGGCTGATAAAGATAGACGCAAGTGAAAGAACAAACGAAGCAGAACAGCTGTCAGCAGTCCAGAGGATGCGGAAGAGCGCAGAAGGGGCTAGGAACATGTGCGTTGATAAATACTGTAGCTCGGGTCGCTCCGTACCTGGAATGTTTGCTGCCGTGGTCACGTGTTCATGCGCCTTGGTTGCCTGTTTTAACCGTGAGAAACCCGTCGTGGCCTGGGTTAACGGTCAAGGTGCCCGATCTTGCCTGAATCTGCCTCTACTAAGAGTCTAACACGGTATTAGCTACCAACCCGATGCACGCATCATCCTCGATATTCGCGACAACAGAGGAAATAGCCTTTGATGAGCTGCTGGGCAGAAGGCAGCCGTTTGACAATGACGGCGAAAGGGTAACATGGAAAGAACAGACAATGGGTGGTGACGTAGGGTCGAAATAGACACGAGCATCGCCACCACCTCAAGAGTGAAGGAGCGAGTGTTGACTAATCTTGAACTCCTCTTCTTGTCTATCAGTTTCTCTCGTTCAGCTCTTGCCAACCCAGCGTTGCCATGACGGACACTGGAGGCAAATGCATAAGTGACTCATGCTGAGCCCCAGCAACAGCTGAGAGCTCGCTTCAGTCCAGGCTTCTGGGGGTCTGGCGGCAGGGGCAGCCGGGCGAGATCGGCGGCGCATCTCTCCACCCCGCGTCGGTGGCTCGTCACCGAGACGCCTCGCATGCAGCTAACGACCGCCTCTGTTTCCGGATTGCAAGCGGAGTCGTATCATTGAAAGGCAGGGTGCGTGTCATGCAGAGGCACCACCAAGGCCAGCGCGGCGCCATTGTTGGCGCAGATTGCACGCCGGCGTGCGTTACCCCTGCGATGCAGTGCGGTTTTTTGGCGGCGCTGCGGCGGGACCTTGGCAGGCGGCAGCGGGGCCTTGCTGCAGGCTGGAGGAGTCGGCAGACGCCTGGAGTGTCAGGCCTGAGAAAGCCGACACTGCCGAAGATGGCCGGTGTACCGCTGGGATCACGCAGTGGGCAGAGCTGACGCCGCCCAGCAATGGCTTAAAGTGAGACACCAGAGGAGTTTCCTGGCAGATCTCAGCTGATCATGGAAACCCTAGCTGTTTTTCATTTAGCTTCGGTGTTAATAGTTTTGACTAGGATGGAGAGCTTGCTCACTGAAAAACCACTTTACTTCTAATTCTGTCAAAATGCATCGTAAACATACTTCTTACAATGCTCATTTGCAATGCATTCATCAGGCTAAACAGGGTAGAGCTAATACCAAATACACGACAAGATGTTTCTACACATTACCATGTTTCACCTCGTTTGTTTCCCCCAGCCATCTATCTGAGCACCCGAATTCTAAAATCATCCAAAAACGATAATCCCACCAACCACGTAAGGACTTGATTCAGCCTGATGCCACATAAGCATCACCATCGACAAGCAAGTGAGGGCGCTTGTCTATTTACAAAGCATTCTACTTGTCTATATACAAAAGCATATTCTACTTGTTGATTTACAAAAGCATTTCACCTCCCAGAGTCATAAGCTAACCGAAGCTAAACTTATTTTGGCCTCCGCATCGGCTGGTTACCAGAGTTGTGCGACTCGCAATTCAGAGTCTAAGTTTAACTCAAATTCCGACTCATTCGACTCCGAGTTGAATTGAGTTGAGTCAAAAAAATTAGACAAGTGAGTTGAGTTGAGTTGAGTCGGTTCACAACATGTCAATGAGTTGAGTTGAGTTGAGTTGTGACGACAGCGAGTCAAATGAGTTGACGAAAAAAGTTGGCTTAACAGGTAAACATGATGTCAAGTAAAAGTGTTTGAATTTGCCTACCTTTTGCAAACCTCCTTTAACCTCCTTTAAAGACATTTTCCCTCCAACGTTTCAATTGTTTAAATCAAAGTTTCAATTTGTTCCAATACATCAATAATTAAATGGTTCAATTGCTTATCTTAAGGGCCCATCCGGTCTGCAGAAATCCCTAGGCACAAATAATACATATACTCGAAAAATTAACAGGTTCCTATCACTGGCATTATCTTAAACATTTGAAGCGGTAGAACGCACTACAAAATACATTTCAAATCTCTCAAGAACTTCTCATCTTCAATATTTAACATTAACGCTTTACTTCAACCACTCCAACAACACGCGTCGTAGTCGCTGATTGTTTCAGTGGTCGTCGTCTGAGAATAGTGTGCGCCATTGCTGTCTTTGAAGAACAAATTCAACCGAGTACCTATAGGTTCAAGCTTAACTAGCCCCAAGGCAAAAATAGTACACATCACGTGATAATTCATAAAGTCATGCAAATATATATATACCTACTTGTTATACTATTTCTTTTGTCCTAAGCGCGCCGTGTGCCGCTGCTCTTTTCATTTTGCCTATTAAAAGCAGATACTGCTATCAGCATAGAACAATTGGACCCCTGATTGAACCGAAATGTTGAGAGGCCTTTATCGCAAGAACCAGAGGAATTATTTCATGTTTCTGTTTTTGTCTGGTCAGAGACCCTTGCTTGGCGTCTGTGTTTTACTTGGCAATTATTCTACATAATCAATTTTACATTAGCAATTTTCTATGAAATCGTGCTCCAGTTTTGAAGAGCGCCAGGTATGTACTGTATTGGAGGTTCTCAAGCTGAAAATAGGATTGGGTTTGAAATATGAATATATTAAAATCCAACACGTTGATAGAATTTCCATTTCTATTGTCCCTTGTCATATATGGTATACTTTTTCTTAGGGTTTACTGTAGTTCTTAGAATTAGCAATTCCAATTAGGTACTCTGGTAATTATTGCCTAAATTTTGACTAAACTCATGGCATGTTAATGTTCATTTATAAAAAATTACCTAGTATCGTTCTTTAACAGAAAAACAATACCTATACCATCCCTACAAATACAGTTTATATCATGTTTTTAGCCTTGCCCTTTTTTACAGTACGGAGGCTCAATTTTTTGCCTGTGTTGTTGTAACCTTAGCCCTTTTAGGTTCCTTTCCATTCCATTTACCCAGTTTCATATGCAATGCTCCTTTTAGAAATAATTGCAACATGTGGTAGCTTTTTTGGGCAGTGACAGTCTGGAAGAATTACAAAGTTATTCATGGTTTCTGGCTAATTGTTAAGCAATTTTTTAATGCCAATTAATTAATTTGCTTCCATCAATCTTCTGTTTGCTGTCAGACTTTCTGAACAGCTTGTTTTTTGCTGGTTTATTGACTTATTTCTGAATGTTTTTAATATTATTTATATATTTATCATTGATTTATTTTATTTTGAAAACAAGTCGAAGTTTGAGTTGAGTGGAGTCGTGAGTTGAGTCAGAGTTGAGTCGGATGAATTTAGCCTTGAGTCGGAGTTGAGTCAACTCACTGCACTCTTGATCATGAGTTGAGTCGGAGTTGAGTCAACCGCTCTCAGCACTTGAGTTGAGTTGAGTCTACTCAAGAAAATTCTGAAACGCACAACTCTGCTGGTTACAACGTTGTACGATTTCTTTGAAATTTTGCTGGAGTTTGATTTGTTTCCAGAAATGGGGGCCGGAGCCCCTCCCTTGCTATTCTTTCTCGTACGTTCAGACCAAGTGCCATCTTGACAACGTTCAAAGGTACTTCAACGCTTTCCCTCAGCATAGGGGGCTATTTTTTACCCAGATTCCCTAAAGCTCAGGTGGTGGGTCCACCCTATCGAAGGAAATGCTGAACGATGAGCTCATGTGCTATGACGCTAATTTCGGACCCATGAAATCGCCGGACTCCGGCTTTCGGACCCATAGATTTGCCTTTGTACGAAATATCTAGAAGCAAATATTTGTGTCTTTAACCCAGAGCATAAGGTAATTTTTGGGGAAACGGCACTCAATAGATGATTAAATGAGCATCTACGCGAGCGTATCGGGAGATAGCCAAGTCGGAGAGGAGATTCGCTGGATGCGAGGAGGGTTTTAAAAACAACGGGCTGATTTTCAAAAGGAAGCAGTCCGTTGTAACTATGGCGCCCCCCACACCCTCTCTGTCCCGGAAAACTGCCATCTTTGATGGTAACCCCTCCCCTCCCTCGGGAAACCCCTGGATCCGTCCCTTCTGCTAGAAGTTTTCATATGCCACGCAGCTAACGGGACGGAAAAGGTCGGCCAGATCTTTGCCTCAGAGCTCAGTTGCAGCGACTGCGTGACGTCACTGGCGCCAAACGAATCTCGTCACGGTGACGGCAGTGGCGCCAAAACACTGGTCCACTGACGTCACTGGGGCATAGCCTGCCCCGATCACTCCATCGTGTCAACTTCTGGTCTGGTCAATGACGTCATTCTCTCAGAACCGTGGTAGGGGAATGTATTGTTTAACCCGATGCCGCCTGGGCTCTTTTCGCACGCACCCGCACCTCGGTTTTATCAGCATCATTTTAGAAGACCATAGCCGTCTTACATGTGTTTAGAAATGACGCCATAACTCGATGACCTGACCTGACTTGATGCCATTTTTTGTCATAAGTTTAAAAATCAATGAGCCTAGAGGTGCGCAAAGTGACGCGCCTCTCATTTAAGTCGGCTTGGAATCATTTGCCAAAAAAACGAGAAAGGGGTCAGATCAGACCCCAGGCGGTGAAGGGTTTGTGATGGCCTTAAAGAGAAACTCCTGGACCTCGGTTGTTTCCGGCCCAATTACTTGTTACTACGAAACTAAAAGTGACATGTTGGTAAGATGTTATTTGGTTTATCTCCTCGAATCCGGGATTGAAATTGATGCAAACTCACAGTAATGATATACTCAAACATAGCTCTTCTTCAGAATCTAAATGTACCCATCAAACAGTTAAAAACAGGTCACCATGTGAGCAGGGACTACGAATTGAGTTCGCTATTCGCGCTCGCTAATCATGCGATGGCGAAGCGTTTTTTAACGATGTATTACATTGATATTCTGTTAAAGGTCTGTGTCCAAATAAAAATCAATTCTCTGAATTTGCTATATTTTGCATCCAGATGCAAAGAGCATGGGTGGAGATCCCGGGGGTTGGGTGGGCGTTTTGGATCTCCCATTTGGCTTTGCACCGGGCTTGTACTGCCGTGCCAGCATTAACCCATCTAGGACCCCCTTCCCCTGGGCCGAGAAGAGATTTCCAGCCTTAGCGAGGAGATACACCAAATGACATCGTACTAACTTTTACATCCTGCTCCTCGCTGCCAAACCGCAGAATCTATCAACCTTTACAAGTGAAAAGTCTTGGGGAAACTTAGCTGGATGCTAGACCCCACTTATTGTTTGGAAAATCTGTCCAGTTTGGGTAAGTCGGAGTGCAATACATTCATCACCACTTGCAAAGAACAACGAATACATATTTTGTTCCTATTTTTCAAAACGGGATTCAAATCGGAGATGAGTAAAAGTGGAGCTTTACAAAAACTTCAAGAGATCAGTCCAGCACTGTTTTCAATAATGTCTGACAAAGATCGACTGAAGCCCAATGTGTGTAGAACGTTTTGAAGAAAAAAACTGACGCTGAGTTTGATTTTGGAAGAGCGCACCTGCAAGATGAGGCAAGAGCAGGGTTTGTCCAGTTTTCAGCCAAATTATGAGTTCCAGTCTCATAAAACTCCGACTGGTTTTGCCAGTGACAGACTAGGATGTCAATAACGCCGTCAAAACCTAAGAAGGATTGACTATATTACACGAGGGAAGCTCCTTATATACTCCAGGGGGTACCATATCGGCAAGTTTTTGTTTTAAGGAATGGTGGGGCTAGCCTTATAGTTCCTCCTCTTCTAGTTTTTGTTCCTTCTTAGTTTCTTTTTAAGCCTTTAAAGAGGAAAACATTGGTCTCCATTCAACCTTGAAACATTTGCACCCGCCACGTCCGACGTAACCTGTAGCACAATATCTTCTGGTTGAGCTTAACGCAGATCTACGGCTGCCACAGCGAGCCAAGCTCTCCACTTCTCACCATTCTTAAACGATGCATTCTTCTTGCTTAAGTTGCCATATTCAGGACTTATACGGCTTAGCAATCCACATCGTAGATGCATTAGTTGGCGGCAGAGGCGGAATGCTATTAGCTCTGGTTCGGACAGTTGAAGCATTCTTGGCTGGAGAAGTCTGCCACTCACGGCAAAGTTCGGTGACAGGCCGCCAACTTGGGCGGCCGCGGCTCCTACCAGCCTCATGTTTCATCCGCGTCGCTGCAAACGGCCTGCACTTGGAACTTCGATCACCAGCAGATACGACAAAGTTAAACATGTCAGGCGAAAAGCGAAATTGTGTCACATGCTAAGAGCTTCTATTGGTCTGCGTTCGGTCTATTTCTACAGTGGTATACAGGAGGTATGCGGACTGTAAACATGTTCTGCATTATTCTTGTCTCGCCACGCTGATTTGAGGGTTCTGATGCATAGTACGAATGGGATCAGTGGGCACTCTCTAAGTAGACCCTTTTAGTCGACTTTTTGCGTTCTCTTGGTATGACTTTTAAAATGTGCACCGTCCACCTGCATAACGCACCTTCGCGCCACATATTGACATCACCGTTACTAAATCAACCAAAATGCTAGGTCTCGTCATACGCAGCAGGCAAATTCCCCCAAAAATGAAAAAAATTCATTCGAGCTTATTATGCCCATATTCGGCTCGCTCTGGAATACGGATGCGTTGTATGGTCGAAAGCGGCTGTAGCCCATCTTAAGCGTCTAAAACGGGTACAACATGAATTATTGATCTGACCAGCCTTTTTCTCGGACCATCCCCTGGTCAGCATGGATTACCATTCTTTTTTAACATATTCTTTAGCACGTAGCGTAACATCTCGCCTGACTCAGCATGACCCGACATTTCTTCATAATCTTTATCTTGGAAAGATAGATTGCCCGGCTTGCTTCCGTTGTTGGGCGTGCATGTACCACGCCGACCCTCACGTGCTCTCATGTTGTGTACTGTTTGCCGAGCTCGTGTCAATGCTGTTCAGCCTAGCTTTTTATCCGATTGACTTTTGTGTGCAGTGCTTTAAAGGAAATGTGACACCTTGGTGTCATTTTAGCCTGAAGCAGTTTCAGGGCTTTATTTATTGAAAGATATTATTTCGGCCTTATTTCTGTTTAAAAGTGAATAAGTAGCCCAATACTTTGCATTAATAAACTTTCCTTCGCAAGAAGTGAAGAGACCTCCACATCGACGTGACACGATATGGTAGATACGATACTTCTTGCTGCCATATACAATAAACTTTACTGTCTGGTTGCGCCAAAAAAGAATACCCATATAAATAAAGTGTTTTTAGCTAAAACAGACTATTGTTAGGGCCAAATGTGACACCTGAAGATATTTTTTTTCTTCATATATTGAAATACCTTAATCGTTTGCAAATAGTCATTGAAGCAAGTTATACGTATTCATTATCGCAGGTACTAAAGTCACATTTAGCACGTAGGTTTAAAAGAGGACCATGTGAAAAGGATTTGTCTGCGCAGCACACGCAGTGCGGCTTGAGAGAGATGTCACTTGCTAGGTTTAGCTCATGCCAAGTGATCACCGGCAGGATAAGGATGTCGCTAGGGGGTAATTTTTGTCCCCGCGACCAGAATATTTTGTGGCAAATTAAATTTTATTCTTGTGATCTTTTGACATGCTCTGTCACGTGGTTATCTCAGTTCGAATCCCATTATGTATATGCCACATTCCCTTTAACTCCTGGAGACCCGTCAACCTTTTAAAGATTCGATGTGCTCTTACAAAGTGAATGCCATCAAATGCTCTGGAGGATGCAGTGGTGCAGTGGTGGCGTGGTGGGCCTTCATGCTGCTGACGGGTTAAAAACCTGGTCGGAAATACTGAATAATGACTTCTTGCTTGATACTTTATATGCCCTTCCAACAGGATGAAAGTTAGTGACACCATATGACCTCAGCAGTTTATGTGTCGTAAAGCACCAAGGTTTTCTTCCGTCATCAAATGCTCGTTACCTTGGCTCATTTTTATAGCATACAATCTAGTAGGTACTTGTAGACCAATAAAACCTAATGAGTCTTTGATGATTCCGCCACAATATAAGCGGGTTTTTATTTGCGAAAATGCTAGCATACCGACTGGACCCGTAATCGAACCAATTGACCTGTTGATGCTGGACCGCACAAACATACAAATACACACAAACACAAAGACACAAAAACAAACTTTTGGCAGTGGGTGGTGGAAACGTGAGTCCAACATGTCTTCAAAGAACAGGAATTATTCCAAATAATATATTGTCCCGCAGGGTAAAAATACTCCCCGCCCGAAAAATACTATTCATGAGATTGTTTACGCACATTCCAGAACATATCTTTAAACCGCACTTTTTGTAACGCTTATCTGTCGATACGAAATTTTGGGGATCGAACAAATGGGTAACAAAGATAATGAGCAACGGAATGATGATGTTCGAAAAATGCGTAAACAATAATTTGCACACGGATCAATGTACATTCTGATGTTTGTCTTTGCATGGGAATAGCATCAGGAGACGCTCCGTGTCCGGGGGAGCTGTGGCGTCTCCCGTGGGTGACACCTGTTGCAGCGGGCCCAGTCTAGCTTCACGTCCTGGTCACGCGCACAGACAGTGCACCATCCCACGTTGTCTCCAGCAGGCCTGCAACCGCCTCAGGGGAACTGGGGCCTGGCAGAACCACAGGGCTACCAGAATCAACGGCGTCTCAAAGAGGTATTCCATTTCAACTGAAGCTCTATTCGTTGTGTAGCTCAGTTCCATAAGATTTCCATAAATTCCATAAGCTTATCCGTACCTTATATCATTGTGAAATCCATACGTTTTTCATATTAAAGTTCAGATACACTTAGCATTTTCTTGGCTGTGATAAGAGCTTTCTTCACTGGCACAAGTCCACCCTCTGCTGGAATGTTTCACCTCTGTTGGAAGGTGGAGCCATCGCTCCCCGCTCTGCCGGATCCTCGCAGCACTCTCGCCACGTCAGGGGCGCCGGCGAGGTGAAAGGAGCAGCCATTTCAGCCGGGCCGAATGAGCAAAGTTACGGCTCGCCATTTATTCTCATCGTCGTTTTTTGTCGTCAATTGCGATCGCGCCGGTGGAGTTTAATGATTCCATCGATCGCGACTGCCGCGGCCGGCGCGGGCACCGCCAACTTTGGCGGGTCTTGGTGCATATGCTCAACGGCGCACGCAGAGCCAAAGCGCTGCAGACACGTAGTCGGAAAACTGCAGCTCGCGACGTGCTCCACCAGCTAATGCAGTGAACGCCGGCCAGGCGAGGCGAGTCGACCGTGATGAGTGCCATGCCCGCCGGGCATGCTTCCAGGCCTTCGAACGATCGAACCCGGCCGCCTGACACCGCCGCGCCGCTGCGCCCAGAAATCTGACTTGCAAAGCGGCCTGCAAGTTAGATGAGGCAACTTTTCAGAGGATTTAACTTTTCGCATTTGTCTTGTGTGAGGCAGTTGGGGCTGGTCTACCTGACCTGACTCAATTAGAGAAGCAACACGCGCGGTCGGAGCCGACGGCGCGGCCGGCCAAGCCACAGAGCCGCAGCCTCCATCTTAAACCTCCGCAACAGTTGGCGGCTGAAATCTCCAGGCTCGGATACCAAGAGATGGGGATAAACTCGGCCATTATTTTTGTGTAGAAGAAAAACGAGGCAATTTCCTGTTGGAGACCTGCCTCGTGGCCAGTTTTTCGGGGCAAGAATCTCTCACATTGGCAGGTTTCGATTGCATTTTTACACAGATTCTTGCATTTCTAACAAAGACCTCATTGACGTTGTATTCTGAGAGTAATTTTGGCAGATCATTGTGCTGGCTTAGCACGTAGCTCTCATCAATGTATAGACCACAAAATAGCCTCATAACCAATCATATCGATTCTTTCTGCGTCTTGCTACATCAGACCGGCGCAATAATCCACTGCAACTTTCAGTAACACCAACTATTACAGCAAATACAGCACTAACGAACGTACTGCAAGAAGAGCAGTGCTGCACCAGAGTCAGCTGCAGTGCGCACGGCTGGCCCTGCTGGGCGTTGCTCCAGTGCGTTGGTGCCTGCTCCCATTGCTGTGGGCCGCACCCCTGCACACCTCCACTCGTGACGGGCGGGGCGGATTAGAGAGCCGCTCAGCCCTGCCCCAGTCGCCGGCGGCACCATCCACCCGCCCAGATGGCCGGTTTGCGTCCGGCTGCGCTGGAATTAAGCCCCGTCCGGCCTGGTTATGCCTACAAACGGATGGTGGCGGGGCTCTGCCGCCGATCCGGGCTGGTGGCGGGGCTCTGCCACCGATCCGGGCTGGTGGCGGGGCTCTGCCGCCGATCTGGGCTGGTGGCGGGGCTCTGCCGCCGATCCGGGCTGGTGGCGGGGCTCTGCCACCGATCCGGGCTGGTGGCGGGGCTCTGCCACCGATCCGGGCTGGAGGCGGGGCTCTGCCGCCGTGCCGAGGTGGTGGTGAGGCTTCCCACCGTGCCGGGTTGGTGGTGCTCTCCCACCGTGCCGAGGTGGTGGTGCTGTGCCGGGGTGAGACGGCCTCTGCCGCCGTGCCGGGTTAGTGGTGATGCTATGCCGGGGTGGTGGTGCCCTGCTGGGGTGGTGGTGGTGCTCTGCCACCGTGCCGGGTTAGTGATGATGCTCTGCCGCCGTGCCGAGGTAGTGGTGGTGCTCTGCCGGTCTTCGGGGTAGTGATGGTGCTCTGCCGGGGTGTTGGTGCTCTGGAGCCGTGCGTAGAGTTGGTGGTGGTACTCTGCTGGGGTGTTAGTTCTCTGGAGCCGTGCGTAGAGTTGGTGGTGCTACTCTGCTGGGGTGAGACGGCCTCTGCCGATGTCGACGCTGCGGCTGCTATAGTGCAGATAGCGCGCGGCAATGGCCTCCGCCCACGAGATTGGCAGCGCCGGGTGGAATCGCTGGATATGGCAGCTCTGCCGCGGCGGGATTGCACACGATATGGCAGCCGGGATGAGATGGCTGGAAATGCAGAGCCTTGAGAGTTCTCGGGGTTTTGACCCGAGGTGGTTTTGTGAGATAACTGGGTGCCAGCAGATGGATGCGAATGAGGCAATCCGGCCTGCGATTAAACTCAGGGTGATGTGTGACTGTGAAGTGTATTTGCTGAAGTCACTCAAGGACCTTCCCGGCTATTTACCGGGGACTCAGCATATCTGACTCCCTGCAGATTTTAAAACAGTTAACTTGTTCAATCTCCATGCTCTATTGATTGATTGAGCGGCTTGCCAACACGGCAGCCCATCTGAAAGTAAAACTTCGGCACGTTGCTGAAGCAATATCAGGTTGCGTGCGGCAGCAGTTGGGGCGCGGCTGCCTACTGACGTTCTCAAAGCTCTCTCCAGTGTTACTTAGCATATAAATTGTACGCCCCAGCGGTGATCACAACGTTTCTAGCGATTAAATAAGATTTAAAGCTTATCTGACCTCGATTGGAGTAGACAGGGAGGAAAAAGTGGAGGAACAGGGAAATGGAACGGAAGAATGAACTGGACAGGCTGTAAGGCCTTGCAGATATGCCGAACAGAGATGGAATTGCCAAAAGAAATGGGATGAAGATGCTGGCGATGCTGCTGTCAACTCTATGGCAGTGCATCTGGAAACTCCTCAAAAAGAAGCGCCGAGCAAAACTTTGGTCTTCTAATGTGTGGACTTAGTGGGAGGTGCCACAACAATTATGTTGTTTTTGTTAGTTGAGATTGTATTTCTCACAACCCCTTCTCGCAAAATCTGTTTCCTAGAATATACTTTTTTCCTATAGCTTCTGTGTAAAATGAGCGAAATATTAGAATTTTGTTCTTTTCGTCACGAGTGAGATTACAAGTTTTGACAATACATGTGGTCCTGCCTGGATGAAACATTACATTTCCTCAGGTAAGAATTATAAAAAACTATAGTAAGTTTACCATTTGTCCATTTATTTGATATAAGTTCGTTCTCCGTACCAAAAGCAAAAATGCCCTTCTGAAGTTTTGTTTGGTTCGTTTATTATAGGCTAAGCCAAACGCCAGATTGACCAGTTCAAGAAACAAATGAAGTTTATTGCACGGTAGTTCCCAGCGATAAATACCAGAAGGGAACCAGCAATCATCCAAAGATAATGCAAATTGGTTCAGTAGTTCCAGAGAGGTAAGCTTCGAAGTTCTCATGAACACAGTATTAATCAAAATGTGCATTCAAATTCAATTCAAAATAGAGCGTTCAAACGAGATATCGAGGATCCAAAACCTGACGGCGTAAAACTTGTTTAACTAAATTCCCCAATTTCCAGCTCTAACGCTCAATTCTATGGAATACCCCATTGCCCTAGCACGGTGGGCCAGTCAAAATTTCGCGGTCAAAACTCTCTGCTTTCTGGAGAATTTCGAAAATTTGTCGATAGTTTGCTTTGGCATCATTGGCTTCCAAATATGTTTTTTGTCTAAATGACTGCACATTATTTGGACCCACAAGAAAATTATGCACCCCTCCAAGCCCCCTTTTACGGCGGAAAAGTTAAGAGTTTTGGTTCAAAAAGTCATGTCTGAGGTCACAGAGTGACGTGATCCAGGCAAAAGTGGTATTTTGGATTCCCTTCAAATGAAAGCCCATTCAATTTACTTGTTTTTTCAATCAATCTTTTGAGAGCTTTCATTGCCACTAGTGAAGCCTATTTTGTTTGCCAGGGGAGGAGGGCAACCCAATACTTTCACGAGGGTACGTGGCAAATATATGTCTGGGTGGAATCGAACCCGTGACCAGTTGGAAACATGGTTACAAACTGTTGGGTTAGTAGCCAATACTATCGAATACTATCACTCAAAGATACCGTTTAGTTATGTCCTCGGATAACTCTTTATATTTTTAGCGTAAGCCTTACGACAAGTTCGATACATATAATCGCTTTAAATGTGTAAATGAAATATCATTGAATATAAAAAATATGTCTAACCTATTTGACCTACGAAGTTTTGTATGGTTTTTAGGTGTAGTTTGTGATCACATTTGGCCTTAGCGATCCTTAGCGATTTAGGGTTGGCGATCCTAGATTAATAAAACCCATTTGGCACTTGTCTGAGCTGCTGGTCGGGATGGCGTGGGGCTCCCTTGGCGGCGAACATATGAGTATAAAGAGAGTAGACAACGCGAAAGGTACCTCGTAATAAGTGCATATATATAGCACTTTTGTGCCAATCGCCTGTTTATGCTATGTGTTGCATACGTGTATTGGAAAAAATATATGTCTGTCTGTCTGTCTGTCTTAGCCTAATAATGTTCAGACAACTAAGGCAATCGCAAAGCCATTGATGATAACAAAATACAGTTTTTGCTCAAGTTTCGGAGTGTTTCGGGATGATTATTTAAACATTTATATGTCTTCATTGTTTTCATAAGAGTTATGAAAAACACCCAGATACCACACGGGCACACCTGCTGATTCTGCTCACATTGTTCTTTCTCCCATGGTTACGTGTCAAAGTGAGCCAGAATTCTCCGGTTCCAGCCTTCAGAGACAAGTTTATAACGTTAACGATTTCTGCTACTGAAGGAAAGGTAAGACCGATGTAACTGCAGCTGGCTGGCTCTGAGAGTTCCGAGGACAAGTCACTTTGTTCGTGTTGTTTCTGGGAGTCGATTGATATCGTCGTGACTATATCTGGTTGACACGTGACTTCGACCAGGCTTTGAGTCAGGCTATTTTCACCATTTCACCTGGAATGATCATGCGATCACTTCACTCAGTCCATTTTATTCACCACTATGTAGGGACTCCAATGATATCCACATATTCATTTTAGCACCGCTCAGTGGGAATATGTTTAGGAAAACCCGTAGTGCCCTATTGCAAGTTATCTCACATTTTTGTTTTACATCCAGAAACCTCAATATTGAGATATAAAATACTATTTGTCCCGGCAGTACCTTAACTAGTCTAGAAATACTCTTCAACACTTCCCTTTGTTTTCGTTTTTTTCTGTTTCGTTTTAGAATGACTCTCGAAAGCAATTGCAGGACATTAGACGGGGAAGGAGGTAGAACACGCGTTCCATCAGGGCGTGCTAACTGCTAGCGTGGTGCGTGATTACGGGTCATGCCATATATTTTGCAACATTCTCGGAAATATACACACGAGAGTTTTTGCTTGAGCTTGTAACATCAATAGGTGCAAGGGTGCCGGCTGCAATGTGCAAGACTACCCGAAAAGAAACAAAATTATGAACTGCATTAAGTAATATGGAAATTTAAGAAATAAAGAAATGTGATTTTTTTTAGCGAAAAAGATATGAAGCTTGAATATGAATTGAAATGTTTGTTTGTTTAGGTACATGAAGGATAATTTCGTTTGAATTTTTTTCATGAAATTTGATCAATATATCCTTCGCCCGGGTGGGGGTCTTTTTAGACCCCCTCCGGTTTTTCCGAAGTGACCAAAAAACGACGGCGCGCAGCGCTGCCAAACTTAGTCTAGCTGTTCCTTCATCATTTTTACATCTTCCCTTAAAATTTTAGCTCAAGGTCATGTCAGGTCAGGTCACCAGGCCAGGTGAACTGACCTCACCCAAAAATGCTTAGGACTGCATAACTAAAAGGAAGGTTAATCGATCAAGTTGAAACTCATACTACATATTGGGCCCATCAGGAGCTACAACATTTGTTCCGGGATTTTTGATATTGGTGACCTAAGATCATGTGCAGAGCATGACCTCCCCATTGTAAATACATGGGGAAAATCACGAAATGAGCTTTTCTCAGTGAGTATGGATGGAATCAACTTCAAAAATTGGTTACGACTTGCTTTTTAGCCCATTTCTGAAGTTGATGTCAAACATTTTGACTTGTAACCTTTAAAAGGTCACCTTAGGTCAAATAAGCATTTTTTGGTGTTTTACTCTATAAATTTGGAATAAACTAAGATAAAACTTTTATTTTGTGACCAAAGTGTTTGTATAGTCACTGGGAGTCAAATGATATACATCATGACTATACCAGGCCAATTTAAGTCAGACCGTTGACCTGGGTCAGGTCAAAGTCTTAAATTTGACCTGACACAACAATATTATATAGCATTCGATTTGTATTGACGAGAGGATTGCAATGGTGCATCAACTATGGCTATATCTTGTTTGGTTTGGAAGTTATTAGCGAAAAAGGAAACGCCCTTTTGCATGGGTGGCTATGGACATTCCCAAGAATATGCCCGACATTCAGTGACATGTAGCTCCCTAGGCTTTGACCTGACACGAAAATGAATGGAATCGTAATGAAAGAGCAACTCAAGAGCTTTCGAATGGTGTTAGAAAATGTTTCTAGCTATCATAGTTTCTGAGATATGTGAGGTTTTCTTAGTACACCTCATATTAGCGATTTTGACCTATTCTGACCTCTGGTGACCTTGATATTGATCTGACAAGAAAAATGACTTAAGTATTTTCGATATAATTTTTGAAGAGCTTTCGATTGCGGTTTTGCGCTTTTTTTCTAGCTCTCTTAGTTTTTGAGATCGTGGGGGGTCTTTTTTAGCCCCCCACCAGGACGAAGGTGGCTCGTACCCGTGACTGGGGCAAGGGATAAACGGCATTATTACTATTTCACATTTTTGTCAGACAGCTTTGTTCGACATCTCATAAAAATAACAGCAATTTAAAGTTTGATACTGTTTTCATTAGGCGTTAGGATGATATTTTAGGTTTGACATGAAGTTTTTTTAGAACTCTTTTAAATTTCCTTGGCCAATATTTCAACAACCGTAAATGTGTGAGGTTTTTTGTCTATACGGCGCGATTGTAGGTCCCTCACAACCGGACAGGCAAAAAAACATTACAATTTGAAAAATTAGGGGGTATGGTGTTATCGATCTGTCGTGGAGTTGTCCAGAGCAGACAGGTGGTGAAGCACCAGCTTTGACGCATTTGCAGCCCGCCCGTTCGCGAACAAAGTCTGCAGGGGTAACGACTGGGTCTCTTCAGTATCAAGCTATTAAGCTCCCCCATAATCCTATATGTGAAACGGGCCATATGATACTAAACCCATCCAACTACTGCAGGCGCCGTTACCAGGTCCGGCTGTTCCGGTACCCGAGCGGGCGGCGGCGCCCCTCCGCCACCGTCGCCGCCGGAGAGTACTTGGGTCGGCCTGCCTGGTGGCCGCGGGCGCCTCCCGGACGCAGTATCACTGCGGCTGGCCCTCCGGAGCTGGGTGGGCGGCTGTTATCGCCGCTCCGAGCGGAACGACGCGAGTCGCCAGCGACGCCCCCCTCAACCCCGGCCGTCTGCGCGCCACGGACCATTGCACCCAACCTCGTTCTGCGCGCAGAACGCCCTGTCAAAGAGCGGCCATAAATTAGACGATTATAGTGTGTCGCGTCGTTTGGAGACGGGTGCGCCAGAAACGTCAACGCTGTCGACGAGACGCGATGCTTGTGCAGCTAAGGAGTGCGAAGGACGTTTGATACAGCGAGGCTGTCGAGTCGGCAGCACACAGGACGGCTGCAGGAGTTGGTGGGGGCGAATTCTATTCCACCAGTAAATCATATTTCACCCTCCTGAAAACGGAGAACGCAACGGCTGAAGTCGAGCCGCTAAACACTCGTGTGCTTACAACTGTTCATAAAGTCTGTTTGTTGCTCTTGACATACGCTCACCCGTCATAAAATATTTTTTCGCGAGAAAAGCTAGATTCAAAACTGCGACTCCATTCTGCGGATGTTATTTTTCAAGTGAGCTCTGGAGTACCTCTCTTGAAGATGAGTGTATGTTAGTGAGGAGGGTGGATATGTCATTATGTTTGTTAGGTGAGGGGGAACTCAGGATGATACGGGCGTCTTGCCAATTAACCCTTCACTGCCTAGAGGGGGTCTGATCGGACTCTCCCTCTCGGTTCTTCGCGAATGATTCAGAGGCGATTAAAATGAGAAGCGTGCCACTTATGGTTTCTAGAGGATAATCCATCATACATTGGACGTAGTTTCTAAGCCCATGTAAGGCGATTATGTCTTCTAAAGTGAGGTTGACAACACCAGGGTGTAACTGCGCTTCTAAAAGAGCTAAATCAAGTTTCAAAATATATGGTAGAGGAGAGGGTGGTAAGACGGGCATAGTTGTGTTTGAGACTGTGTGTCTCACTCACTTTTCATATAACGGTGATGAGATTTCGCTTGTAGCTTCAGCAAACATTTATTTGTCCCTGCGCTTAAACATACTAGGATCCGTGCTTATTCCTTTGAGCAGTAACGTTTACCGTAGAATGCTGCAAAAGTCCATCTTATCCCAACAGGTGGGGTAAGACAGGCTTTTGAAAATAGTTCATCATATGCTAGAAGTTTTTTTACAAAGACCATACCATATGGAGCAAAAATGAGGTCTGAAACATTTTGCAAAGCATTGTTTCGATAACACAGCCGGCAGGCAACTATTTTGCGGAAATTGCATAAAATGATAATTTTTTCATTGGATTCAAAATAATCAATAATTTACAGCTCCTAATCCGGTTTGCAGGACCTTCTGTGATTGATCCCTTTTAATCATGTAAAAACAGCAGCGATAAATGTTATATACTTTATGGTAATATAATATTTCCTTTCGTGCCCGTCTTGTCTCATATCAACATTCTAGAAAATTTCATCGTTGGTGATCATCATGCAAGGGTAATATAAAACTTTAATCACCTAATGCATGTTAACGCTCTTCCCTGACAGATTTTGCATATTTGACATTCAAAATATGACCAGTCACCGACAGAACGCTACAAACAAAACTACTAACAATGGTATATTGAGCTGGACATTTTTGGAAAAACAATAAAGGTTAGGAATTCGTTTTTTGGCTCATGATCAGGCACCCAAACACACACTTTGCAAGTAATGGGATATCTATACCATTGCTGGTTTGGTCCACAGAGCCTGTGCCCGTCTTACCTACCATGCCCGTCTTACCACCCTCTCTCCTATCTTCCTAGGTTCAAGCTGTAATTTTTGACCTGTGACATCTCAGGGATCATGTGCGACTACCTAAGCCACTTTTCATGCTAGGGAAAATAACTTTTCAGAAAATGGCGATTGAGCTTTCATTATCTGAAAGTAAGAAATGCCGCTGAAATTGTGTTGTTATTTTGAGTCGACTTATATGCATATCAACCGTATCATGTCATATGGTGACCTTGGCCTGACCTAGGGTCAGGCTATATTTACATTTCGACCTGTTACGGTCAAATTACACATGATTGGATATGTTGTAGCAAAAAAAATGTGAATGATGATTAAAAATTGGCTCTAATTCAAGCCAGTGAGGCGTTCCGGTAGGCCTTCCACTTTCCTTGCCCTGTCATGAACTCAGTGTTGACCTGATAAAAAGCGACTGATATTTGTTCGTTATCATTTTTCATCGGCTATCTACCACTATTTGTGCTTATTCGCTATCATGCTAGAAACTGCGACAAACATGGAGCATTTGAACTCTCACACTGCGGCGAAAGGTAGATCGGAGACTCGCTCAGGCGGGGGCTAACTCCGTAGGCTCCTCGTATTCGGATGGGAACCAGAACACTGATGATGAACACTGATGTCAAAGTGGCTCTATTTGTGAACCGGCGAATCAACAGCGTTCTGATTCAGACGTGGTTGACACTGCTTGCATGTGAGGCATGCTTATTCAGGTGAAGGGCTTATATAATGATTCCCTCACGTAATGCTCAATATAAAAAGATAAAAACTTAACACTCAAGGTCGATACGAATAAATACTTAAAACTGTATTGTGGAGAAGGCGCGCAGCGGCCGCTCACATGGATAAACTTGGGCATATGAGCAGCACAGCCCGGCCCGATCGCCGCACTTATGGAAATCTTTCTCTAAAACGGTCTAAAATACATTGAAGGGATTTTAACCATGTCATAGCCCGGTAAATTCAATTTCTGACTGAACATATCAAGAGGATGGTTGGGGTCTTGGCAAAGCTCGTGGCACACGCAAAAGCAGGGGCATGTCAAAATATCACATTGCCGTCACTTATTACACCATAACTCGGTTTTGGCTAATCTGAATATACTCAAACTTGGTGTGTAGCGAGCACCTATGCTGTGAGTTAAGAAGTCAAAGTTAATTTAATCTAACTTAATTTCAAATCCAACTGCTTGCGCACCTTTGCACAGGAAAGGGTTGAGCAGCCTTCACCCCATGCTACAATTCAGAAGCTATGCATCTGATGTTCTTATGAATGTTGGCCATACAGAGGATACTACATCGCGTGGGCACGCGCATCTAGCATTGGCGTAGAAAACTTCACCGAGGAGGGAAATATGATGCTAAATTCTATTTTTTGTTCGCTGCTAAAAAATTGGGTCTTAGCGACACAAAAAAATCACCACAGGGTGAGTCAAATGACACACTCCATGATGCGGTGATACCATATGACCTCAACAGTCGGTGCGTGGTAAAGCCTTCAAGCTGCTCCTTGGTGCACAATTTTCAAAAATGTCTTGGTACCACAAAATTTTTCTTACTAAAAGCTGCAAAAATGTGGTAACTTTGGAATTCACAGCGAGATGTGTATATTCCAAAATATTGCTGCGTGGCCGTGGCCACGTAAAATCTGCAGCGTACCGTTTCCACGATGGAAATAAGACGAAGCTCTGGCAGGCACCTGCCAGCCCGGAGGACGGTCCGGGGAAGACACTTTCAATTGGTGGATTCTGCACTCTTCCGACTGTAAATCGCAAATAATAGCCGGAATAAGAAGACCAAATGAAAATAATTCCATTCTTACAGTCATTGCAGGCTTTTTTATTTATACCAAGTCGGTACGAACGATTCTTAGAAACGTAGCTAGAAGGATTAGGACGCCCGAAAATCGTCATCACAAAGTTTTTATTTCTGCTTTACTATCGAGCCTTAGTATAAAATTTTCGCTCTAGAAAATACGACATTAGAAAATTCCAATGCGTGGGATTCCAAAATGAAACTTTATTTTCCTTGTAAACAAAATATTTTCCAAATTATGATGTAGGCATGTGTGGATTTTGGTACAAATTTAGCTTTTTAGATATGCATAATAGCTTTACAATTGTCCATGTCATATGGAAACTGAAAATCACACGTCCTTTATTAGGGGCCACGCATTCTTAGGGGTCCGCCACACCAAAGACTCGCCCATTATGTTTCACCTTCAAGTTTTCGATGTGAAGCACGCGCACTTTTTTCGCCTCCACAGGTGTTTTACTGGAATTTTATCACTTTTCAGGAGGCTTTAAGTCAGAATTGAGTCGACTAAAGAAAAATTGAGTCATCAACAAGTTTGGTGTGGGAGGGGGGACAAATACAGGCCTCCATGAAGACGTACATGCTCTGACGAAGCCCAGGGTACCTGCCGTTTTTCTTGTGTTCCCTCTTCCCCACTGTTTGGGGGGGATGCTTTGTGCGCAGTGGGGATATATCGGGGGCCGCACTGCTCCTCGCCTCACAGTTCAGTTACAAGCTCAGCAGGACTGCTTCGCGGCAGACGTGTACGCTCGTCACATGGCTGTGTCTGGCAAAGCGATCGGCCACTGACAGGCCCCTGGTCTGTGTCTTAATATGTGCACACGTCTTCTACAGTGTCCAAACTCCCCTGCATTCTTCACGGCTTCTGAACATGGAAATGATTATTTCAAAACCTGCAATCGCGCGGATTTTTTTTTTATTTTGGGCTATTGGCCAGATGGAGTGTGGACTGGGGTATGTTCAGCGCCCCGCCCCCGCACCCGCCCCGCGCGCTCCCGCGTAAATCCTCTGACGCCCCATTAGTGTCATATCTGAATTCAAATTGGAATTTATAGCGGCGGCGGCGGGCTGGCCGCTGGCGGCTATGGCGCCCCAGGGCGCCTCCGGCCTCCAGGGCACCGGGCCACGCCCCTGCACGTCCTGGAACGGCCCGGACTGACGCTAACTTCACATTACTGACCCGGCCGCCCGCGGATGATTCGCGAAACGCATGCAATGTTTAATGATGGCCGGACTCTCAGCTTAGCTCAGGATGCAGGGAGAAGGTCGTGTAATGGTGTTTCATCGATTTAACTGGCATGGTGCTGTTAAATTCTTCAAAACTCATACGCGTCGTCACCGGCAAAAAAGTGAGGGGCTAGTCAATATTCAACCAGATGCCGACCCGAAAACATCCCCGTCTGGAATAAAAAACTCATCCGTTCCACATACGATGACAACATAAATTTCCTATTTATCTCCAATTAGGCAGAAATCCGAAAATTTTGGGATGAAAAATGGTGGCACATCCTATCGGGTCCCACTATTCCGAGGCGTATGTAAAAGCAACTTGTTTAGACTTATCGACGCGCCAACTGGACCAATTCATAACGTCTATAGAATACTACGTAGCTAGCTAGATTTACTAGCACCATTCATAAAACGCTGCTCAGTAAATACGGGTCCTCAGTACTTACTACGTTAGTTAATAATACGTAGCTCACCCGAACTCGCGCTCTGATTGGTTGGTGAATTTCTGAACGCCGCTGAGTAAATACTCGTAGTTTTACACATAGGTAATCAACTGTGGGTAGCATAGTTAATTAAATTTAAATTTTTATTATTATTAATTTGACGATTATTTTCTTCCATCGGTTGGAAAATTACTGCTTAATTCATTTACCGTTCTCTTGGTCTGGTTATTGCTCTTACCCTATTTTGAATGGTGTTGCCGTAAAGTTTGAGTGGCGGGGATGGAGAAGTACGTACCTAACTACCTAGACATTTTCCATTTCTTACAGCAGCATCTTATTTACTTTCAGTCGATTTTGGTTATGTATTCAAAACTTTTGCTCGTTTTCACCAACTTTTGCTCTCCCGCCTCGAAATTTTCCCATGGATCCACCATTGAATATGAATCCTATTCTGATTTATTGAGTGGTTAAGTCACAACATTTTGGTAAATTGCCTGGACAGTCCAAAGTGGAGGTGAGTCTAGTTTTCAATGTTAAAATATGGAGCGTAGCCAGATTTCTAGCCGGAGGGGCAGTATCGGTAACGAGGTAGCTGGCTTCACATGTTGCCAGATAGAATCACAGCAAGCTAATCCACATCATAAGTACCACAGTTCAAAGCTCCTATGAATCAAAACTTCCTTTCAAACAAAAGCACCACAGGTTGATCCGAAAGCTCCCATGAATCAAAACTTCCTTCCAAAAAAGCGCCACAGGTTGATCCAGAGTAGTGCCACTGTTCAAGCTTCCTCCAGTGAAATATTCCAGTGGTCTAGCTGTTTTGGCGTTGCTGAAACATCCTTCTTTGAAATGTTCCTAGTGCCAAAACTGCTTTTTTGCATTGCTGAGTGGCACTTTTCAAAACCTTTGGTAATTCTTTTTAATATTTATACATGTAGCACAATGTAACCAAACCTGACCTAATCTTTTCTCGACTCAGCAAGCTGGCCTGTGGCGCACCTAACCTCCTGGTGGCACTTTGCCTTCATCAGCTGCTGTGGATACGCTTGTGCCCATAGACGGATCCAGGGGCAAGGGCACGCCCCCGATCACCCTCGGCGCCCCCTGAAAGGTCGATGGCGCCCCCTGAAATGTCGCTTCCTACCACCCCCAGGATGCGAAGTCGGGCCCACCGATAGGATTTGGCGCCCACCTGTAGCTTTTGCCGGTCATAAGTGGCGCCCCTGGTCCTGATGGCGCCCCGGTCCGAATGGCGCCCCCGGGAAGGTCCCCCCGATCGGCAATCCTGGATCCGCCTTTGTGTGCGCCTACTTAACCTAACCGAGCCTAACCTAACCCAACCCAACCCAACCCAACCCAACCTAACCTAACCTAACCTAACCTAACCTAACCTAACCTAACCTAACCTAACCTAACCTAACCTAACCTAACCTAACCTAACCTAACCTAACCTAACCTAACCTAACCTAACCTAACCTAACCTAACCTAACCTAATCTAATCTAATCTAATCTAATCTAATCTAATCTAATCTAACCTAACCTAACCCAACCAGTTGTGGTCAGGCCAGTTGTGGTACTTGGAATATTGCACTGGATGAAGTTTTGAACAGTGGCACTTATGATATATATTAACCTGTAGCAATTCTAATTAATGGAAGTTTTGATCCCTTGGAACTTTTGAACTGTGGCACTTATCATACAGATCAACCTGTAGTTATCTGGCAACATGTGTGAAGCCAGCTACCTCATTACCGCAGTATCTCCAATCCCGCTCCGGACTTACCCGCAGTGTTGAAACTGATTAGAAAGGATAAATTCATCCCTTGAGAAAGCCAAGATAATATAGGTAACCACCACTTAAACGAAATCTCTTTGGCCTTGATCTAATCTCTACTTAGGAAGCTTCCTGAGCAATTTTGGCACTGGAATTTTTTATTGAGACGGGGCGTGTTTACATATTTTGTTCTGCTGTTAGCTACAAATCAAGATGATTTTAAATAGGTCATCGAATACTGGATCTCGGCGCGTATAGCCCAGTTGCTGAAAGCGCCCTAAAACACCAATACACCCCCGAATACTGGATCTGGCCCGATGATTTGGTTTGGGGATGGTTCAATGATTCCAGATTTATTGAAAAACACATTATTTTTAATTAGATGAACAAAAATAGAACGAATTGGGGGATGGAATATCATTCTCCTGGAAACACGCCACAAGATTTTGCTGCCATCTATATAATAGCGGCAAAACTTCTGTTTCGAAACTACATCTATAGACTTTCTTGGTTGGTCCTTCCGAGAAAAAAAGATGTCGCTAAAAGTATCTGTGTCGGCTCTTGACTCTTATGTTAGCATAGGCATTGGCGGATGCAGGGGAGGGGCATTCCGGCCATGCCCCCACCAAAGTGCTGGAGGGGGACTTGAACCCCAGGACCAACTCCTGGGGCCTCCGAGACTAACTCTTGTGACCCCTAGACTAACTTTCGGGTCGTGTTTGGGCTCCCGGAATGCCCATCAGACATCACTAGGGGTGGCTGCCGCTGCGGCGGGTCCTTTGCGAAGCTTAGGCTCAACCCAAGGAGGCGATCGTCCCCCCACTGCCTCCCTGAATCTGCGCCTGACTGTAGGGTTGCCGAGAATAATCTCTTGAGGGCACTGAAGTCAACTATGCCCCCTTCCAGAGATCAACAATTGGGACTCCTAAGAATAACAATTGGGGCCCCGGGGTCAACTCTGGGGGCTTGCGTAATCAACACTGGGGATAAAACGGACTCTTGGGGCCTCTGACATAAACTCAAGTGGTCCCCAGTTATATCATTAGGAGTCCCGAGCTCCCCATTTGAGTCGGGGTAAAGTTCCTCAAATCAACTTTTAGAACAATTATCGGCCATCCGGAGTCGTTCTTTGAACCCTCCAGGTGCCGTTTCTGTACAGTGCATAGGCTCAGCCCTCCCCTTTTCTTGGATCCACCCCTATCGCTACCGCCTTGAAAAATTGGATTCATCACTGCATTTAATTTTTTCAGCTTCGAGAGGTTTCACGTTCATTGAATGAAAAATGTGAAGCGCCAGGCCCTAAGCGTGTCCTAAAAATGGGAGCACCTGAGGCTAACACCTGCCCTGCCCTCTCGAGAAATCCCGGATCCGCCCCTGCCGAGGAATTCACAGGGACCTGAGCTGGTGGTAGTGACGGGGGAGGAAGAAGTCGCAACTTACCCCAAAATTTTGAAAATAGGGTTTTCAGGAAATTGGCACAACAAGGAAGATACAGCGAAAACGCCTTCCTTAGATCGGACCCTGAATCCACTTGTCCGATTAGGTACGCAGCTGTCTTTCAAGAACAAGAAGTGGAGGAAAACACATTGATATCTGAGAGTTTCCCGTGTACTGGGCTATTAACCAGATACAATTAAATTAAAAACAAAATAATCGATTTACTTGCGGATTTTAACAAAGCTATTATTTCATAGTTTTACAGAATTGAAAATACTCTTGTGTTTCGGTCAGCTGACGCAAGCTTTATTTACTACGATCAGCGAAATCAACTACCTAACTTTCTAATTAACTGCTTAGCTCGCCTTCGATTTATGAAACTGAGTTAAATAGTTATTAGTTCATTCGAAGTGTTGTGGTAAATAGTTCATACTATTTACTACGATGTTTATGAAATGGCTTCTGCAGGGCATATATGGCGTTGCAAATTCTTTTTCTGTTCAAAGGGTTTCTCGATACCCAGCTTGCTTCTCACTCAAGGCATCCGCCGGGCCTTGAACCCGGGTCGGCTGCGTGGAAAGCGAGCTCGCCAGTCACTGCACCACCGCGCCCCCGACGCGTATGTCAAAATCGTATTAGCAATTGCTGCATTTTTGCCATGTAGGTACCTTAAAAGGTCTCGCTTACCATATTTTCCAGCACCGAATATCTATTGTTAAGAAACGTCACACTGTCTAATACTAAATCTGTTGCTAGATTATTGATACGTTATCACTTTAAGTGTCATTTAACACTCATTAATGTGCATTTGAATGTGGAGTAATGACTTGGAATCAGCGTATCTCAGGAAAGGCCAGCCCAAGACTATGCGAGGGTCCGCAGGCAGCCCTTCAGGGCGTCCCCACTTGATTATAATGGCTGGTCAATAATTCAATAGGAGGGCGACTATGCCGCTGCGTGTATGGATCGCCTGTAAAGTCGTCATAATCAGGCCTGGCAGGCGGACCGGTGTCGAAAAGTTGAGCCCTTTCCAGCGGTATTGATCGATCCGCGCCGGCGCGAGTGGCGACCCCTGTAAAACGGCCCCTGGTGATGGACGAGCGGCGTAACGGCAGCGCGGCACTTTAACTTGCAGCCGCCGCCCACTATTGCCGGCGGCCAGAGGCGGCTCCAGGCCCAGCTTCGGGGGCGGTCAGGGGCGGCTACAGGGCCGGCTCCAGGGATCTCCAGGGGTGGTTCCAGGGCCGACTCAAGCGGCGGCCAGGGCGGCTCCAGACCCGGCTCCAGGCCCGGATCCAGGAGCGGCTCCAGAGGCGGCCAAAGGCGGCTCCAGGTTGAACGCACCAAAGGTGCTAGCACTAAACTGGAATGAAGAGGGAGATTGGTGCAGAATGACTAGTTGAATTTGGGTGGCATTCACTTTCAGCGAAACTATGTTGCAACAACTCACAGAATGAGTCTGTATCTGGAAATTTCGACAGTTTTCGTGAAGCTTCAATGAACATTTAGTTTGAAACTTGCGTAATACCTTGTAATATCCCATAAAAATAAGGGTTATTTCTCATTTTAGGTTCTGCATTGAACCTACCTGCATATATGGCATACCTATATAACATACCAAACTCCTTTGGGAATTTGGTATGGTAACAAAAAAGATTATTAAAAATTATGCTCCACAGGAGAGTTAGATCTAACTCTGCGCCACTCGCGCGAAATGTTTCGAGGGGGTCTGGAATACAAAGTGAAGTGAAAGAAAGGGGAATGTCTGGGACAATCAATCCTCCTTTGGGTCTGGGACTTTAGGCTTTGCTTCAATAATAGATCTATGATTTTCCTAGGAGGATGGATGGGGGTGGCAGCGATATAGGTAGATAGTTCCTGCATGGTGTCGTTTTAGCTTTAAGAGGGCAAATACTCTCGACGCTGATTTGGGCTGTTTTGAGAGAGCTGGTGTTTAAAAAATGAAATTAGGAAGCAAATAACACATTTGAGTTTATCAGAGAAGCGCTGCTTTCTGGAAGTTAACTTGAAAGCATTAACGCCGCAAAATATCAGAGTTTTGTACCAGTTTGACCGTCCGTGTGCGAAAGCACGATGAGTACCGGGGTGCCTTTGTGGGCCTAAGGGGGTGACCTCCTCTCCCCATCCCCAAACCCCGATTTTTCCCAGTAATCACACTGGGCACCGCAACAGTCTGCCCACAGAAATAAAGGTGCGAAACTTAAAACTGTTATTGAAAATATTACATGACGAGGAAAAGTTATTTGTATATATTATGCAATACGCCCTGCGATTTTGGCCAGCGTAAGGCGATGGAATAATCACTTCGGCTACCTGGTTCATTTTCCGCCCACTCACTGCTATAAGGGAGACGTACGTTTTTGTAAAGTGTAACGACGTTTTCGTAAAATTGGACGTGGTAAAGACGGAGTCCCCTATGATATTTCTTTTGTGTACTCCAAGACTGTGGGTGATAATTCAGAACTGCGCCTATCATGGTAAACAAAGTAAAAACCAAAATATATTCCCTGCTAATAATATTGCATGTTCTTAATTTCTCAAGTGGGAAAAGGAAATATCTGCTAACAGCGATTCTTTTCTAACACATTTCGTTTCGCGCTCTTCTACTCCCACTTTGCTACTACATACTTGACATTGTTCGCCATTTCACCAGCCTTCGACGATCCCTGACCCGCCACGGACTTCAGCGGGTCTTCTTTTCTTGACAACGACCGTTCTAGCGCTGTACCGCGCTTATAGGCCTCCATAAGAGCCTTAGCTCCAGGAGCAAATTGCGAGCTGTATGAAGACATGTAAAGCTGATGGAATTTTTCCTTCGTGGCCAGAACCTCCTATTTTTCACTAGAACCCAGCAGCACTGTTCAGGTTCCATGCGGTGGTGCGTCAGTACAACTAGGGATGTAGTGACAATCAAACAGAGGCTATTGGAGACAAATATGGGGTACTATTGACCACCACCTCCTCCCGAAATAAAACTCCGGATCCTCCACTGTACTAACGGCATCACCGACCGCTTGGAACATTCCCCCAAGTGAGATATGTGGGCAGTTTTCTGGAAGTCGTCCATTCGCCGCCTTTCCGTGCAGCGGAGTAGGCCCTGCTGCCCGCGACAGTACCCTGCAGCGCACACTTGGCAGATGTGACGGCTTGGCCGGCGACTGAACCTGCCCCAAGCTGCGCGCCGCACCAGCCACTGTTACGGCAGGTCAGGCGCCTCCGCCGCCGTGGGGGGAGGGGATGGTGGCGGGGAGGGGGCGGCGCCGCTCGGCCCAGCCTGGGCGTTGCACGGCGCCGCGCAGGTACTGGGGTTTCGTCTCAGGGCTGGCAGTGTTCCACTTCACTTGGTGTTTCCACGGCAAGCATAAAAACTGGAAGCGGCATAGGAATAAAGAAATTGGCTGGGTAGGCCTTCTGCATTATAAGCGTGGATTAAAACGTTTCAATTGAAAGTGTGTGTAGCTGACAAGCTGAACCTCAGAACCTGGACCTGATCTAATTTGGCTGTTGACTTCTATTTTCAGAAAGACGTATTCGCAGAGCTATTTTTATACCTGGCTCCTAAATTCGACATTTGCTGACTTTGTGCTCATCTTTCATCCTATTTCAATTTTCGGACATCGTCGTATGCTCTGCCTTGCCTCACTGTTCCAGCTCAGCCTCGAGCCGGCAGGGCAATTCGGTTTTCGACTGGCACAGGTTCGAACGGCTTTCGGATGCAGATTAAGCATCGTGGCGAGCCGGCGGCATATCTTGATCTGGAAGCTTGTCGAGCTAATTTCACACTGGCGCAGACACGTCGGTCCCGACCTGCAGTGACGGCTCCGCCGGGGCAGAGCGCCGGGGGCTGCTGAGGCAGAGGGCGGAGGAGCTGCCACAGCTCGGCTGCCGACCGCCGTCGGCCCGTTTCCATTTTCTTCGATCAATACTACCCTGACAACGTATCATCTCTATTCCTTTCTTTTCCGCTGCCAGTGCAGAAAATCCTCCCATCCAGCGAGATGAATCGTGAAATTTTCCTGGATTTTTATTAGAAATTCTAAATTTATGTGCCATCTTGGGCAGACCCCATCGTCTTTCGCACCCGTGAATCCCATCCATTATGCTCTACAATGGAGAAACATTTATCAAAGTGACATAATCGTAATTCGATGGCGACGCCCTAATCAGGCAGTGGCTGGCCGATTGCCGGGTCGCCGGAGAGAGACAGCCAGAGACTCTGAGAGAGGAGAGAGGATTCAAATGACGGTCTGCGGAGCGAGCAGCGGCGGCGCGCCACGCCGGCGCTAGAACGACATGGCGCTGGCCCGGCTGCTCACTCCCGGCAGGCCTACTTATCTTCTCCAAAGTTCTCTAGTGGTCTCTGGACAGTTTTTATGATGAAGTCTTATCCCTGGAAGCGGCGGCCGTATTTCGGCGGCGGTGCGATTTATGTGATGGAGCCGGGAGTGCCCCGGGGCGCCGCCGGTGCCACCACTCAGCTTCCCTCCCCGGGCCTTCAGCTCCGCCGCACCACGGCCTCCACGTCTGCACGACTGAGGTGTGACGCTGTGACCCACCACGCGACCCGCTCCGATGTGTCGAATTTTGTCCGCTGGCGTAGTCTCACGAAAACCTAGTTGTGGCAGACGGACACGTTCTTCCACCTCCGATGGTGTCGTTGATGGTCGTAAGTTGCACATCTGGCAGCTCTGGCAGCGCTCTGCCACTGGCGAGGCATTTGGCAGCGCTGCGTGCCTGGTGATGGGTATTTTGGATACGGCTGGCTGTCGCTAGGAATAGGCGGCTGCCGGTGGCGTTTGACCTTGAACACAAGCCGGCGCACGGACCTGCAGTGCTTTGCATGCCCCTTAAGCCTTTCCCAATCCCCGACAGTGCCGAGTGTGCAGTGGCCCCGCTCAGAGTATGCTGACCTTCAAGTAACCCCCACCCCTCCCCTATCGAAACGAGTCGTGTAGCGAGACGCCTGCAGCGGGGTCATCCGTGACCTGACACTGGCGGGGCCGGCCACGGCCAGGTCACACGTGCAAGGTCACCCGACTCACTGGTTTGCGGGAAAGTCTCCCTCAGGTGTAAAACTGATGCAGCTTATAAGATGCAGCCTGGCATAAAAATATGTAGCCTACAAGAGGAGCACCTAGTAATATCCCAGAGGGAAAGAGATGGCAGTACTTGCACCCTGGGGGAAGCGACGTTTCAGGGGGCGCTGGTGATGGTTCCAGGACGGCCAGGAGACACGGCGGCGCAAGAAGTAGCACGTTGAGGTTCCACGCCGCTGAGCCAGGTTCAAAGCCCCGGTGAAACTACAGAACATAGACTTACTGGTCCCCCAATATACCTTTTCAACAGGATGAGTGTTGGCGACGCTATAGGGCGTCCTCCTAAAGCCCTAAGAGCTCCTGGGGCTCTGAGGCATACAGTTTGGGGGCACTGAGCTGGTCAATTGGAGAGGGTGGGGTATCCGCTGCCCCTATGCCCTGAATTCACCTATGTTCAGAGCTACACTTCTTCAGAAAGCTGCAAGTTCTTCTTGTCGGAAAATTTAGGCATGGGTATAATTTTGAGTGGGTTTAAATTCCAGATGAAATGTGTGCATTTGCCACGGTCCTTAAAAGGCAAGATTTACCTGCAAGTCGTAATCAGCTACATATTAGAAATAAGAATAATTGGAAAACTTTAAAATAATTTACATATTTGAATTGGCAAAAGGAGCCACTCCGGAGACAATTCGCCACAATTTGACTGGGATAGCTTTTCCGTTTTCTAGCACCGAACTTCACGCAAGACCAGTCAAAAACTTAAGGACCCTATGTCACTTATCAGACCTTTGCAGCACACATACCTCGCTGATAAGTAAGTTTGTTCACTGGGGAGCGCGTCACAAACTTTATCGGTAGAGTGCACGCCCGAAGGCTCGCTTAAGAACCAAACTCTGGAAGTCGGCATTTCTCAAGGGTCCAACATGAATGGTGCTCCGCAAAGTCACGCTTAACTCTATCAGTGTATGTAATTCCATGTTGTCTTAGCGATAACTTTGGATGCAATTTCTCCATATATGTTTTTGGTAGATTTAGTATCACAAGCTTGGTGAAGTTTTACTCGGCTGTCTGTGCAGCAAATTCAGCAGGATAACGTTGGATTACAAAGTAAATAACATATTTAGAATAGTGAAATTTTTCTGTCTATGAAAATGCTACTGGACAAGCAGCTCTAGGAAACAGGCTTTCCCTTGGAAACATATTTCAGGATATGACGAATTGAACTTTACGTTGGAAAACGCTGCCGTTATGCCTTTGCCCGAACTTGGAACTTCAACAATACTTAGCAAAAAAGCTTCGAGCTTTGATCTTCTCTAACTCTTTTAAAGCTCGGGGTCTAGTCATGTCGATCGTTCCATGGTCATTAACTATCGTCATCATCATTATTTTGTAGTTTTGGTGCGCGGTGATCGATATATTTTGTCATTTTGCGCTCCTATCGTTCTACATGTCTTCGTTGTGAGAAGGCTGCTTCACCGTTGCCTCTGCCTGTCGGCGCGTCGGTACCTGGCCACTGGTACCCCCTCAGCTCAGTGGTCGTCTCAGGCTCCGGCGGTCGCGGGCTAGTGGCTCTCGCCGGAGGGCTTCGGGTGTCTAGTTGTCTAGGTGGCGCACCGTTAGACGCTTCAGGTCCGAGGTAGCCGTGCCGGCGCCGGCGGCGGTGGGCCTCGCCCGGCCTGGCACCGTGGCCGCATCGACATCTCAAACTGCCACAGTTCGCGTGCCGGGTCGCACTTAATTCCAGCTCTCCATCCTGGTTCACTGGTATCGACTGCGTGCCGCGGCGGCGGCAGCACCAGCAGCGCATCCGCCTCAACAGTCGCATCCCTCACAGACAAAGAGCTACTCCGCGATGTCTTACACGGGATGATTTCAGAGCAGGAAAATCTGTTGACTATTTAATTAGCAGCCTAGCTCTGTTTCATTCAATGTATCGCTTGTGTTGTCTTCTTGTATTTTGCTTTGGTATCTATGCTCTACTTCCATCATCTGTTGTATAATATGTTGTATACTATATGATGGGCCTAAGTAAGGTCAGGTATACTTTAAGATCTGCCAGATTTCGTCAGTGCACCGGTTAAAGTGCTGCAGCTCTACCCACTCTATCTTTCATGAAATCGTCACTTATTGATGGAAAGCAAAGTAGGGGAAACCAGAGCACCATTGGCAGCGTCCAGGCTTTCCAAGCCGCCCGCTTACTCCTGAATTTACCGAAAAACAAACAGCTGTAGACTCAGAGGGGAACGAGTATATTTTCAGAGCACTGGGACTCCATGTGACGTCCCCATATTGACATTCAAAAGATGTGCTGCAGAGTCATTTCGTTGTTATTCTCACAGGGCAGAAAACCCTTGATCTTGTCAATATAGTCGGCAAATATTTCGGGATCCAGAAGACTTAACCTTACAAAACTGGGACTAGTAGGGGCGAGTAAGTCCTTCGTAATTGTCTAGTGACAAAGTCTGGACTGTGGCCTACTCATTCTGTGCGTTGGGGATAACCATTTATTCTTCAGTTCACCTCCCAACGTCCCTTTCTTCTGGGAAAACGTTATTAACACGAAGAGAACATTTGTCTCCAATGGGGGAAATAAATGCGCTTTTTATCACAAAAAGTTGAAACCCAAAGCCAAGGACCCAATTTAATACGTACTTGGGTCTTTTTTATACATTTTGGAAGAAAAAAATAGACAGGATTTTATCATAGCCATCACGATTGAAATTTCATTTTTACATTAAATATATTATGTAGCTTGTGCATTAGATCATTCATTTTTAGCATCAAAGGTGTCGTGAGTGCCAAAGATCCATCGAGCCGAGATCAAATATGTCAACCGAAGGTGACATATTACCATAGGCGGCTCCAGAGGGGGCAAATGGGGTTACTTTCCTCTCCCCTATCAACCTTCGGCGCCCCCTGAAATGGTCACAGTGCCCCTCGAAATTTTGTAGGACATATGAAGAAATTAACAATGAAGACCATACTAGACCATAAATTCAGCTTCAGATTCGTAATCAGGGCACTTTTCTACACTAGGAAAAATATTAGTTGCCTGCGGAAACTTGTGGTCTCTCGAATGATTTGGAAAAATGTATCTTGCTGTCGGCAGCTGTGGATTTCACAGGTGACGGGTCACAAGTGCATGCGTTTTTAACATCAAGGGTGTTTCCTTTCAGAGTTTTTAGACAATTTGATTAATCTTTGAAAGTAGAAATATTACAATATTTTTGGAATCTTTTCAGCATTTTGATGTCTGCATTTCACATTAGCACGCGGGAAATGTGCTCCCAAAGACATCAACTTTTTTAGTGCATATTAAAGAATGGTGGGGTCACGTCATGCAGCCAAAAACACATAACTGATATGCATTGAAAATTTGGGTTGAGTGATGAACCGCCCAGTACCTGTGGCGGTTTGGGGACGGGCAGGTAAAAATTTCACCCCGTCTAACTCATACCTAGCCAACATCATCTTGATTTGTTCAGCGTGTGTTCCATAGCAGTTTAATCGATATTTGCAATAAGCTAGGGAGCGCTTTTAGGATTACTTATTGACGTGTGTTTTGCAGCTGCTGTCCCTGAAGCGGCCTTTATTTGCCTACCTCGATGCTAAGCTGTGATTTACGATGCGTTTTTGTGACATTTCAGCTGCGATTCTGATGGGATATGTGCTAAATGTTGACCTGAAACCACGTTGTTGTTACAGTGAGCTTACACCGTATGTAGTGTATTTTCAGACGTAAGCTGTACTGTGATTTCAATCCGAAACCACATTGATTCCTTGTTCTTAATGGTGTGCTTGTGTTTGTGTTTGTAAAACGCACTGGTCGTGACGAAACTATTTACTATCTCAGTCTTCCTGTAATGCCTTGTCGGAGGAAAAAACATCAAAATCAATTCAAAGGTTTCTAGAAAACTACTTGGGGAAAGCGAGCGAGTATAAACCACACCACCAGAAGACGACATCTGCGAAGCCTGAGGCTAAAATAAAATTGTAGAATATAGTCGAAACAATAACCCTCCCCTCCCTATTCCGAAACCAAGAACGTTTATGAGCACAGTAATGTCAAATGTTGTTATAAAACCAAAATTGGGTGTAAGATATGGATGCTGAAAGCCTTTATGTGAAGACGCCTTTTTATCACTACTGCAACAGGCAGGGCTAAACATACCCCCTTTTGTCTAGTCTTAGAACAGCCCCTGTTCAGCATTTTGTGCTAAAATTTACAATGAAAATGTGGGGAATTCAGTTCTCTATCTGTTTAGAGCAAGTCATGAACACATAAGTGTTTCCATTTCGGAGATATGAATAATGTAGAACCATCGATTAAAAGCAGAATACATAAAAGCAGAATAAACCTGCTAGACTCCGAAACGTGCCACAATGGCCGCACTTAATGAAAAACGTATTCAGCTTTTTCTAGAACGAAACATTCGTGTATTTCAACTCCAGATCAACTTAACGAACAAAAAAATGTCAAAATTTGGGAGTGAAGTTTCACGAGGCCACTTAGTTAGAACCTACCCGGCACGATTAATGAGGAACCATACAATATTCAGGTTGTATGGTTACCGCATTGGAAGCATCCTATAAAACTCTGCGTACTAAACGAGATGTAAACGCTAAGCAGTGTTTGCTCATCGGTTGAAACACTGCAATACAATGTATCATATTGTTCAGGCGTGCTGTAGGCACCTGGACTAAACTTTTATTTGTTACCTCCTTTTATATTCTCTTCAATGATTTCATACCGTATTTGACAGAGGGCCCTGAACGCAAAACAATGAGACACTCGTTATAAAGATGCAGGGCGAAGTTATTTCGATTTCTTACGAATGCTCACTTCCCAGGCATAAACGTCGAAAGTAGGGGGAGGGGAAAGGGGGAACGTGTCCCTCCTACTCGCAAATCAAAGAGGGACGCCCCCTCCCTCCAAAGAAAATTGGACCCCTGGTTGATTTTTTTGCATTTCTTCCTCTTACCTACATGAATCTGAAGAAGTGTGTTGGGGAAGTGCATCGTCCTTAGCGTTTCATATTCAGCCAACATTATCAGAATTTTCCTCCCCCATCCAATCATCGCCAGTCTGGGGTCCGCTCCCCTCCCCAGTAAAAATTCCGTGACAATGCCCCTGTTCCCAGGCGATTACCAAATTTTAGAAGACTCTTGCGAGAAGTATTGATCATATGTGACCGGTTATTTACACAAGAGAGCGGCAGACTATGGGCAGGGCTGGCATTTCGGGTGACGGAGCGTGACGTTTTCAAGCTGGGGAACGTTGTATTATTTGCAGGAGTGCCAATTTGGGCGAGAAGGCGGCACACCAGGCACAGGGCAGCCTTTGTACATGGGGGCGGCCAGTTTTCAAGCTAGGGAGCGGCACACTTTGGGCAGAGGCGACATTTCCGGTGAGAGGGTGGTATTTTTTCAGGCTGAGTAACAACACACCAGTTGCTGGAGTATCCATTCGGGCCAGGGGGCGGCTCACTAGCTACAGAGGCAGCATATATAGGTACTCGAGAGGGCGGCCAGTTCTTCAAACTAGGAGGCGGGACATCATATGTCGGAGAAGTACTAAAGGTGACGGAGAGAAAGCTTCTTTAGGCTAAGGGCGTTATACAATAATTAGGATTTATTCCCCTAGTGAGGGGGTATCTCCTTTAGGAACAGAGGCAGGGGCCGCCTATAGCACAGTAGTACCAGTTTTAAAGGCTAGGGGCGACATGTCATGCACAGGTACGGCACTACAAAAAAGTGAAGTGGCAACTTCTTTGGCTAAGGTGCGGCCCTTAGCCAAAGTCTTAAACAGGATTTACTCTCCTAGGGAGGGGGCGGCAGTTTCGGTACAGGAGCGGCTGGAAATATCTGTGGGATGACTGGTTCCTTACGCAAGGGGGCGGCACGCTATGGGCATGAGTGGCAGTCTTGGTGATGGAGCGGAAACTTCCACATGCAAGGGGGCGGCACGCCAGATGCAGTAGTGCCACTTTGTGCAAGGGGGCGGCACACTATGTAAGTACAGTCAGCATTAATACTTCAGGGTATTTGTTCTTCAAGTAGGCAGGTGGTACACCATATGCAGGGACTTGGGTAAAGGGTCGGTAGTTTCTTAAAGTCAAGAAGCAAAAACTCATGAGCAGCAGTGAGACTTTGAGTAAGATGCCGGCACGCTAGGTATGGGAGTGTGCTTCGGGGGCAGCCTTAACACGCGAACTGGAGGGGGCCTCAAAGACCGCCCCCTCCCCACCAGTCTTTCCGAGGTGGCCGGAAAACTTTTCGTAGCCGAAAAAACGTTACTGGGCCACGTTTGATAGAAGTCAATTGTGTGTTGGTTGATGGAAAATTTTGGAAATCAGTCAACATTTTTTTACTTGTCGGCTTTCAAAGTCCGACCTGCATTTTGAGATCGCCACAATAGCGTGGTCGGACTAGTTACCCTGCATTACAGACCGAGTGTTGACCTTATAACACCATATAACCTTCGCCCGGGTGGGGGTCTTTTAGACCTCTCACGGGTTTTTCCGAAGTGACCGAAAAACGGCAGCGTGCAGCGCCGCCAAACTTAGTCTAGCTGTTCCTTCATCCTTTTACATCTTGCCTGAAAATTTTAGCTCAAGGTCATATCAGGTCAGGTCACCAGGCCAGGTGAAGTGACCTCACCTAAAAAAAATGTTTAGGACTGCATAACTAAGAGGAGGTTAATGGATTAAGTTGAAACTCATACCACATATTGGGCCCACCAGGAGCTACAATATGTGATCCGGGATTCGTTGTATTGGTGACCTAAGGTCATGTACAGAGCATGACTTCCCCGTTGCAAATGCATGGGGAAAATCACGGAATGAGCTTTTCTAAGTATGTATGAATGGGATCAAGTTCAAACCTCGGTTGCGACTTTCTCTTAGCCCATTTCTGAAGCTGATTCCAAAAATTTGGACATGACTTTTGGAAGGTCACCTTAGGTCAAATAAACATTTTTCGGTGTTTTACTCTGTAAATTCTGAATAAACAAAGATATAACTTTTATTTTGTCACCAAAGTGTTTGTATGGTCACTGCAAGTCAAATGATACACATCATAACTATACCAGCTCAAGTTGGGTCAAACTGTTGACCTGGGTAAGGTCAAATTTTAAATTGGACCTGGCTTAGCAATATTATACCTATATCATTGGATTTGTATGACGAGAGAATTTTAATTGTGCTTCAACTATGGCTGTATCTTGCTTGATTTGGAAGTTATTAGCGAAAAAGGAAACGCCCTTATGCATGAGTGGCTATGAACATTCCCAAGAACTTTCCCAATGTTCAGTGAACTGCAGCTCGCCATGCTTTCACCTGACCCGAACACCATTGCCAGTGTAATGAAAGAGCAACTCAAGAGCTTCCGAATGGTTTTCAAAATTTTTTTCTAGCTATCTTACTTTCTGATGTATATGGGGTTTCCTTAGTACACCTCATATTAGCGATTTTGACATATTTTGACCTCTGGTGACCTTGATATTGACCTGACGAGAAAAATGACTAAATTATTTTCGATATTATTTTGGAAAAGTGTTTGATTGCCGTTTTGCGCTTTTTTCTAGCTCTCTTAGCTTTTTAGATCGTGGAGTCTTTTTTGACCCCCCCCCCCCTCACCAGGGCGAAGGTGGCTCGTACCCGCGACCGAGGCAAGAGATAAACGGGATGACATGTCAAGCTCACTTCACACGAAGGTCAAGGTCACCGGTTAAGTTCATGCCAGTATTTTCAAGGTCATTGGCCACAGTGCTTCTGGTCAAACGGTGCTACCCAGTATGACGTCATAGTTAAGGTAATTAAACGTAAAGGTCAAGGTCGAAGGTCAAGATCGAAAGCCATGGCTAAAGGTCAATCCTCATCTTCCGCCCAACGGCTGCTATAGTGCTAGTTATAGTGTAAATTATAGGGAGCTTGCCATATTTTGACGTCATAAATCAATGACCTTGAATGGCCTTGACCCCCAAATTTTTGGAAATATTATTCGCGATCTTCCCTCTGTGAAACTGGTTAGCCTTTAGCATATTCCCGACTTTTCCCCGCATCATTACGGCATTTCCCAATAGGTCACCAGCACGACCAATATTTGACCTATATGACCTGGTTTGACCTTGAAGATATTGACGTAGGTGAATACAAATTGACTATGATTTAGATATTCATAGCCCCAATCCACCTCAACCGTCGTTATTCTACGCCTCCTAGTTTCCGAGATCTTACGGAGGGGGCCTACCAGGCCCCCTTCCAGAGTGCGTTAGTGCCAGACCCTCTCTCCAGTGCGGGTGTTAAGCCTAGGTGGGATCATTTGACTTGGCGTGGTGACCTAAGCTGAGATGACCTGAGCCTACAATTTTGGGAAAGGCTGTATAATTGGCAGCAAGATGGCCACACTAGATTTACTCTGACCTCTGGATAATACCGGGCCTGACGCGGCTTTGGATTTGACACATTTTCCCGCGGCACTTTCGCTTGAATGATGGCAAGCGGACATGCCATTGCCTTGCCACTGGCTTTGCAACCAGCACTCTTCATTTGATACTGACACTGACACATTTCTGATGCCTATTCCAGGAATGATGCTAGTGTTTCGGAGGGCACGGCTCTGGGTGGTGCATGCAATGGTCCATACAAATGCTACTGACGACCGAAGGGCGGAACAGCAGGCATGATACTAAATGTAATGTGCAGAGCCTTTATTCACGTGAGGGGGCGACACACTGACAGCAGGGGTGGCAAGGTGAGGGTGGCACTGATACTAAGAGTCCGGTCAAGCCTCATCCCTACCCTTGACAGGCGCCTTCGACGCCCGACATGGGCGGGGGCGTAATTTTTAAACCGAAGCGTTTGAGGGGCCAGGTCCGCTGCCCCCTTCCCCTTGGGTGTTCTGCTATTGGAGACAAACACGAGTGAATCTGTCGTGCCATTGATGAATGGGAGCTGAATGTTACATAAGTACAGAGTTGGATGACAATGAAACCAATGAAATGGCACTGTCACCGTCTCCTTGACTTAGATTCTGATTAGTGAGTGGAAGTTTTTTCCCTGGAATCCACTCAGTGACAACTCAATGACGCGTGAATTTCAGCTCGTGGAGGTGAGGCCCTCTGTTCGGGTCAGGCGCTTTGGTTTCGTGGCCAGTCTGGCGTGGACCTCTTGCCTCGAATTAAAGCCCTGATGATGTATTTAACCCGCGCCCACCGGGGGTCCGGCACCACCTTCCCACCGGGGGCATCGATGCCCCCTCTAACTCAAAATATGGGCGTTAGGCAAATTGCAAGTGCAATGAAAGCTCGCGTGAATTCAGTAGAAATTACTTGGCATGTTTTAGTGCTCAGGTCAATGGTTTGACCTCCAGAGGTAAATTAGGTCAAGATCGGCTTTTTCACTCAAATATGCAATGATTAAGCAAACTGGGCATAACTCTTATGTCATTAGAGCTATTTAGGCCCGGTAAGTACATTTGATAGAAATTCAGTACTTTTCCGCTATGTGGAACGTAAGACCTCCCGCCAGTGGTTTGACCGCCGAGGTCCCTCGTGACCTAATATGACCTGAGCTCACGAAAGGTCAAAAGTGACCTTGCCGCATATCAAATGAAGCGTAACAAGACAACACGATGGTGTTTATTTCACCTCTAGCTATTAGGTCAAGTTTTGTAAATACTGTTTTTGACCTCTGGTGACTTGGATGACCTTGGAAAGTCAAAGGGCAATATGACCCCTGGGATCCGTGAAAGGGTGTCAAACGTTGTTGAGAGTCTGGTATTTGGAATCATTTTTGTGGCTTTTATATATGAAATAGCTTTTCCCATGTTTTTCCAATGGGGGGTCGCCTCGTGACCTGACCTCGGGCACGAAATCGAAAATCCCGGATATACACCTTGTAGACCCTGGAGGGGTCTGAGTGTGGAAGTTTCAAATCGATCGACTTTGAAATGTAGCTCTTACGAGCTCTAAGGTGAGTGAGGTGACCTTGGTTGACATCGTCTGGTGACCTGACCTTGGGTGACCCGGGAAAAATTTCGGGATGATGGGAAATGATGCGTGAGGTGGCCCTCACCACGGTGCTGCGCCTCGTTTTTTTCTGCTTCCAAGCCTTGGGGCTGCCCCGGGTTAACAGACACTTACGGTTAATAAAACGCGCGGTGGGCCAGAATTTCTAGGGCATGCTGTGAACTGGGTGCTGACCATGTGCCGTTCTCTTCCAGATAAGCGGCCGAATCGAAACGCAACACCAAGTGCCATTACGCCCCCTGCAAGCTGCGCCCTCCCTGAGGACGGACCAGCGACAGGCATGACATCTATCACCAGAAAATCAAACCTCAACTTGGTGTACAGATCGCGGGAATGCAGCGTACTGCCTGAGCCCACCCACCCGCTGAGTTACAGCATTGTCGCTCTATTTCCGTGTGCGTAGTTTAGCCCAAGCGCTTGTTATTGTTGACCTGTTCGGTGCTGATTGAGACTAGATGTATGACCTCGGGTCATGTCACCCTGAGCTGGGCGGTACGGTACGTGACCCCAGTGTTACCGTCTCAGTTGGCTACAAACCGGACCGGCCGAGCGCGCTGTTGGCTGAGGGCTGTGCTGGGGTTAGATGGCAGCGCCTGATCTGTTGGTCGAGTACCGCTGTTTTTCGCTGGCACCCGCGGCCCACTGCAGAGGGAATATGCACTTCAGCTCATTATCAACTGGTCGCCGTGAGAACGTCGCGAGTGGCGCGGACAGCGGCAGCAGCATTCGCCTCTTCGAGGAGGCCTCATATTGTGTGTATGTGGGCGTGTTCTTGACTTAAATATTTGGGTGAATATAAACATATGTTGCATGTATGAGCCTATTGCGTGCTGCTTCTTAGTATGCGGTGTGTGTTTGTGATAGTTAATTATCTCGTATATCTTTCATTTCAGTCCGTATACCAATGTACATATTGCATTTTGCATTGGAGTTGGTGTACACAAGCGGCAGAAGGCCGGCCGCGAGGCTGGCCTGTGCCGCATGTCACAAACGCCTGTCCCCATACAGAGCCTTTACAATCGTACAAATAGGCTGACGCGCTGCTGCTGCATGCCGTCGCCAGGAGGCACGAGAGGTTCCACTCATGTGTTCAGCAAAGATAATCTGACTGTATTTTATTGTGACTAAGCCAGGAACGGCGGTTTACTGGTTTGCAACTCACACGGTTCTTTCCATAAGCAAAGTACTTAGTTGGTTTTCGGTGCATCTTTGTGCGCGCTGGAAAGGATTAGCTCTCCATAAAGTTGGGCCGTTGAATGAGCCGTTGTATTATTCTAGGCAAGACTTGTTCGTATCGGATGTTATCGAGGGCGTTTGTTGTTCTCCCGAGTAGTGTGCGAAGTTTTCGTGTCTCAAAGCGTCTACCAACGGCTAGGAGTCTAGGAGTGGTCACAGCCCAGCTGCTAAAGCGCACGCTGCCTGCCGCTGCGCGGTGTGGGTTGTACTTGCAGTCCTTACTGAGTACACGTCCGCCTGCCCCGGGCGGACACCACACACGCCAGCTGTGACCAACGCGTTAGACGATCCCACGCCGAAGGGCTATGCATCTTTGCGTGTCAATCAAAAGCCAGTGAGCTCTTTAGCCAAGGGAGTGTGTTGAGCAGGGCCTGGTTACATTTTGATAATTTTATAGTGTTGGACAACGATACGCACTGCACTTAATCATCGAAGTCTAGCAGCAGCCCTCCCAGCCTGGCGCTGCCAGTTCATCGCTCCCGTTTCAGCGCTTGTGATACGTGTAAATATGCATATGCACATTCTCTGGTGTGTGAAGTGCTGTTTGCCATGTGTTCAGTGCACCTATGTGTAGCTGATGGGGCGTCGATTGCCGGGCGGCGACCGCAGCGCCATCTATCCAAGCGTTACCAGCGCCGCTTGGCGGTCGCGTTGTGCACTAGTGTCGCGCGCGCATGGCGTGTACTTGTGTGTCGCTTTTGTAACTGGTCAACACTAGGCTCTGCTGAGTGGTGAGAGCCCAGCATCCGCGTTGTTCTGCTGCGCTTCAGTATCTGCAATGCAACCCTCGCACCTGTGTGCGTGTGTGCGGACGTGGGCGCGTGCTCTGTCTGTGTATGCCTCACGGCAGGCTGCGTCGCGCCATGCCAGATGGCGCTTTAGAGCCAGGCTGGGCGCTGCATAGAGCTTAACCAGGCAGATTGGGCAGTCTCCCCGAGGTTGCGCTTTGACGGTACGGGTAAGGTTTGGTGCCAGTGGGAGTCCTCTTTTGTTAAATCTTTCGGAATCGTAATCTCATCTCCGTATCTTACTTTGTGCTCGAGTTCTTTTGCCCTTCTGATTCTTCTTCGGTTTTAATTTCAAAGATGCTACCCTACCTGCTCATGTGTGTAGACCATCCAGTTCAGATGTCGCTGCCGAATCGTCACCGCTCCCCTTTTTCCATTGTATCTGCTCTGCATGGTTTTGCAAAAGCTCACCCCGAAATGACAGCACGATGCACTTTACTTAACTTGCCGAACGAGACCGATAACCCTGTCGCCCGCATTTGGTATCGAAAACTGAACAAAACAGCCGTTCTCACGGTACTGTCAGGCAGACAGTAGATGCTGCGGCGACTGTGGTACTACTGTGGTACAACCGTGGTACCACCATGGTACAAGTGGTACCACCGTGGTACCACCATGGTACCACCATGTTCGACTGCTCAGCCGCGCCGGTCTGTCTGCACCGGTCATGCTACTGCGTTTCTGCTCTTTCTCATTGTACCGAGTCGTGGCGCGCCCACGCCTCCTTCATCGCCCCCCTGTGCCCCCTCCCCGGACGTGTGCGCCCAGCAGTCGCACTGTGCTGCTGTCCACGCTTCTATCCGTGTTGCTTGTTGCGTGCGGGCTGCAGTGTCGGGCGTATTTTTGTAGCTGTTCACGTTACGCTATGTGTTAATGTTACACGGACGCGAGATCAATGTGAGAAACTGTACTAGTGCCCTATCAAATATAATCCCATTGGCTAGCGTTTGTGTGCGCTCAGATTGCATCAGGAACGCATGCATTTTCAGGAGGCCAGAGTATTAGAAAACCACGCGCTGACGCTGTTTGTTGAGAGGCATATAGATAGCACGAAAAATTGCTTGCATCGTCGCCAACCTCATCAAGAGGTCAAGAGGCAGTCTGATTCATAAACAGGTTGCCTAAGTTGTGGAAGCGCTAGCAGATTATATGAAGGTATAAGGGCTTGACTATCTGCTTCCCTCCCCTCCATGGCCAAATCCAGGAGTAGACGGATCCGATCGGGGTACGTATGTACATATGTACGTACATGGTCGGGGGATGCCATCCGGACCAGGGCGGTGCCGATTTAGGACGACAAAGCCTATCAGCTGAGTGCAAAATCCTACCGTGAGGGCAAAGTACCCGCATCCTGATGGGAGGGGTGCGGGAATAGACACATTCAGGGGGCACCATTGGCCTGTCACGGAGGACACGTGACCATTTCAGGCTGCACCGAGAGGTGATCGCGAGAGAGTAAGTGCTCCCCGTGCACCATGGATCCGCCTATAAATCCAGGATTTTCGATCGGGGTCGAAAAGGGGGTACTCACTCGGACAGGGCCCATTTGGGCCACTAGCCTCATCACTTCTGAGCAGGGCATTTTTAAGGAAAAGTCAGTAGGGGGGGGCATTTCTTGAGCTGGCCATTATAGTGTCTTCAAGGGGTCAATACCCCATTTTGAGGGGGTTTAATAAAACTTAGACGCGTTAGTATTAAAAATGTTTCTCTATTTTTTAGTTATTCCAAGTCTATGAGATTGTAGATGCTGCCCAGGGCTACCAGGTTTTTCAGCGGAAAAGGTCAAACCGTGTTAGAAAAAGCGCCAAAGAGGGGCAAAATTTTATTTCCACTAAATAGCCAAATAAACACCACAAAAGCCAGATTCGAGGCTAAAACGACCCCTAGCGGTAGCCATAAAACCACAGAAAAGCGACTTGTATCACTGTTAAAAACTAATTGTTGACAGTTTGATATTGACTTGACGCAATATTTTTAGCTCACTACCTATCTAATCAGAAGCCAGGGGTGCCCTTCCAACCCCGCGTGGACATCGAATGATTTTATCCACATAACCAGAACATTTTTGAGATCATCAATCCCCCCGCCCACTTTTTGACCAACAATTTCCTAATCTCAGCCAAAATGGGAGTAAACCGGAAATTTGTATAACCAGGCAACGAGGAGGCCAAATTCGAAAAGTTGTTGGTACTAATGTGGAAAGTTTTCTGTCAGCATCAGGTTGAAGTTTGGCTGGCCGTTGTGTTCACTTTTTTGCCGTCACTTTTTTGCCGGTGGCAACGCTTATGTATGCTACCACCACAATAATAAATAAAAAGGCTAAGCACTTCATATCGGCACACCCGCAACCAGCCTACTCACTTTGACTACAACGTGCCCCGTCTAATCCACGAACGAGCTCTTAGCGCTGACAACTGACAGCGTGTGAAATGAGAGCATCATGCAATGTCACGGTACTGGCTGGGATGTGGGCTTCCGGTCGGATAGAACAGGATGTTTGATTGGTTGTAGGCCAGCGTTCTTCTCCAGCGTTGTGATTAGTTGATGCTAGAGGCTGCTTTGCCGGGATTTCCCGTAACTACGCGGTTTGTTTCGTCTTCGCAAGATGGAGTAGGCAGCCACGGGTGGAAATTTTTAAACACAATTTTTGTGGATTGCCAATTTGGGACCAGAAATAGAACAAAGTTATAATTATCGGGTGGTGTTCTGTCTTATTTTCGTTAGGCGAGTCTCCATTTGGTCAATTCTAAGTCATCTGTCTATTTCACTGGGGGCCAATTTCCGGGCACTGGGAGGGGGCGGCCGACTGGGGGAAATGGCCCCCCAGTTAACATGTTAAAAAATGGCCTGCTTCTGAGTGGTGCGACCTATCAGGGGACAGGGGATCGTATCGTGCAGTGCCAAGCCACATCTTTGACGGTGAGGCTAGGAAGTAAGGTTCAGGGATCCGAAGGGCGAGCGGCGGTAGAAAGGCTCTCAACTCGCCATGCAGGGAGGGTGACAGTGGTTGGACTTGAACATGGAATTATCGAGTGTGCCAGGAAACGCCACGGGAAATTCTAATTCAAGCGCCAATAAAAAGACATTATGAAATAATAAGCAGCGTGGCGCTCTTCTCGTAGCAAACACGGATTCAGGAGGCGGGGGTGGAGTGATTCTTCTCAGATCGACCCTCGGTGCCCCCTGAAATGCTCCCCCCCAGGATGCAGTTCCTGGCCGGTCGCCGCCGGGGCAGGTTGTGCGCCGCGCCGCTCCGACCGCGGCCAGCGCGCGCAGCCACCAGTGTAATACTGGCTTCTTATGCAGTGTAGTGCACACTCGCTCGTGATGACCGAAATAATTGGAAAATAATCGTGCGGGAGGTGCCCACAATGGAGAAAAGCGAGATAATCAGTGCTATCATTGAGGGTGTGGAGGACCCTGAGATACTTAAAGGGAATGTGGCACCTTTATAACGTGATTTTAACTGAGATAGCTAAGTTATAAAGCAAGTCGGAAAACCCGGTACTCAATATATCATTTGTCTTGGAACTCGAGATTTCCGTAGAAATAAACCCAAAACCTACCTGCAATGTACCCCTCATGTACCCTTAGCAGCAGGCCACAGTTGTCATGGCTGTTGGTGTGACGACATATGCTGACGTCACGATGAGCATCAGCCAATCGAAGCCCTTGAAGCGTTTCGAGAATGGTAGTGGTTGCCAGATTGACATCGTCCACAGGCAGATATTTATTTCTTTTCCTAGAGGAGTATTTTAAAAATCAAAATATTGAACTTATAGTACATTTTTCAGAGAAATCATGAGTGGTTTCATTATTTTCGGCTAAAAGTACGCCTAATTACACAAAATTCCAGGATTCGCCCAAGGTGCCACATTCCCTTTAAAACAAATTCAGGAAAAGTTTTGTATCCACACCTGGAAGATATGAAAATACAATTGAAAGACCATGAACAATACAGTCGTAAAAACAATATTCATGACGGGATTACCGGAACGAGACGGTGAGAATCTGCCGGGAGTGGCCCTCGAACTGGCGAGAATCCTGGCCGTGAAAGTCTGTCCGTAGCAATGTGAAGCGGCTCTCCGCATCGGCAGGAGGAGTGGCAGGGTCGGCACGCATCGCCCAGTCATTGTGAGATTCACTTCATTCTCGGTACGTCAGGAATTCTACCGTGAGAGGAAGAACTTACGTGATGCGGCGATCCCTAGTATCAGTAGCGGCAATCTAACCAGATACAACAGCGCTTTAATGTTCGCCTGTCGCGAGATGAAGAGAGAGGGCCGCTTGATCGCATGCTGGACGGACGCCGAAAAAAGCAAATCAAAGTGACCAGTGGAGGACCGACACAGGTGATGCTCAGTGCCCGTGATAGTAGTAGAATCGTCGGTGATCATTCGGCCCTGCAGTCTGCAGATAACTGTGACTGAGAAACCGGGAGCAGAGCTATTGGCAGCCCTCAAACCGAGCTGAGGCGGCCGCTACCGCCCATGCACCGACCCCGACCGCCGCTGAAGCTGCTACCGCCCCTACCACTGCATCGCCACAGGCACCCGAGGAGGCTGTCCGGAGCCTAGGGCCCGGCTCGGCCCAGGTGACGTCACAGGGTACACCGGACGCAGGTTTAGCACAGAGAAGCCTCCGCAGCGCTGTTGATCGGGAGCCAGCGCCTCGACCCGACCGACCGACCCAGCTCGGCCAATCAGCGGTGCCGCAGCCCGCTGCAGAGGGCTCAGTCCGTCAGTGGTGCCGCGGCGGCCGGGGAGGGACGAAGTGGCGTGGAGTCGAAACGGAAGAAACGCTAAACTTGGAACCCAACAGGTACTGTTCTGCAGTTTTGCAGCGGACATTGAATATTGGGGCATTCCAGGACAGATCGACCAAGGCTTGACACCACCATATCTAGAAAAATCTGAAACTTTGTCTCCGGGGTAGTTTTGGGCTAGAAGCACGCCTGTGAGAATCTTAGCCCCCTCCGACCAACGGTGACCGAGTTATAGCCCGAGGCATTTTCGGGAGGTCCCCTTGTAGACTCATCTTTGATGCTTCATAACTCAACAACGCATTGCCCGATTAACAAGTTTTGTATATCATTGAACTCGTCTTGAACCATACATTATTTTGGAGAAGGAAAATTTTACATTTTTAAAAATTTGACTTTTAATTCGTTTGACCTTTTCTTAGACGACCTAGCTTGACCTTTTCGACATTGAAATGGACCTTTTAGACACCTCAAAAATTTTGCTTCATCAAATATCTTGTGATAGAAAAAATAACAAAAAATGGGTTTTTGCTATAAGTTCCAAATTCTTAGCACCTAAGGTAGGTATGCAGACGGTTTTTGACGACTGCGGTAGTATAGCCTTATGTTTAAGTACGGTGGCGCTGCGCGAAGGTGTCTTTTTTACTTCCTGTGGAAACCTAAAGGGCCGGTTGCCCACCCCCTTGTGTGGGCGCGTGTTAATTCTCATATATTTTGACACTTTCACGATGAAAATTTCGTAAAGACAATGCCATATGATTGCAAGCAACCGATTACAAAAGCAATCGCTTTGTTTGCGGCGTTAATGTACCTCTAACTCGAAATTTTTGCAGCTTCTGGCAAAATTTTAGGTCTGGGTCATACTAGGTCAGACAGCCAACCCAGATCAAGAGACCTAACCTCGAAAAAAGTTTGGGAGGTGCATCAATAATATCAAATCTAGCCTATCGTCGTTAGATTCAAATTACATAGTAAGGTCGCCGAGCACGATAATTTTCGTAGCAGGATTTCTATGTCGATAACCGGGAGCAGGGTCAGGGTCATGATCTTTCCATTAGAAATGCATGGGGCAATTGGTAAATTTTGATAACTTGAGAGAATTGAGAATTGTCGAGAATTGCGATGGAGGTTTTATTTTTACGTTGTCGTGACTGACTTGCCACTGCAGTTTGATTAATATTCTTTTTACCATACAGACCTAAGCCTGGCTCTAGGTCAAAGCAGGTTAATTTTGACATTTGACTAGGCAATATTATAAGATACATAATCCGTTTGGGTTCAACAAGAGTGTTCCAATGGTGCTGAACGTTTCTTTCTCCGGCTCTCCTCTGTCACCTTTTATGCCACAAAATTTAGGTTTCCACTTAGTTCCTGTAAAAAATACTGTGACCTCGAGCAAACTCAAAGGTGACACGACCAAACGATTGTATGTAACATATTCGGTAGTGGTTAAAACTGGCTGTTTAGCGGCATCACTCCCAGTGCACTATGTCATTATTCATCTGGGATTCTGGGATCCGTGTCAGCTATGAAATGATCACCTTGTAAAAATATCATGAGGCAACCTGTTCAAGTGACCAAGTCGAATGCGTTACAATTTCAGGACATTTTTGCTCATATATGAGCAGATTCAAATTACTTTTTGGGAATGAACGCCTTTCAGACACGTTTGTTTACATTGTATGAATCCTCTCAAACGTATGCTGTGCTGCACTGGGTCACCTTGTATCGATATTATTTTTCCATCTCCAGGAACGATGTAATTGTGTGAGTTAATGGTGCCCATAGGATAAGTTATACTTGTTTCAATTATGGATAAAGCCGCGACATCTTTGTAAATTTTCGTTTAAGGCTGAAAGGTCAATTATTAATAAGTTCATTTGCCCTCGTCTCCCTCGAAACAATGGATCCCTTTCTATCACGTTTAATGACTGCAATTTTTATTTTCATAAATATTGTCCAAGTTGTTGCCAGTTCAGTTTTAGGAGTAGGTGTCTCACTAGAGTCATCAAGGGACTTTTTACGGAGACCCCGACCCCACCACTCAAACGAGCAACTCCCACGATGAAGTGTTAATCAATGAACCAATGTTGAAAGTCCCACAAGGCATAACGACGACCGTCTACCTCAGGTCACCCCCCTCACCAGTCAGTTGCCAGCTGGCCTTCAGTATTTACGGTACCTACCACCTCCCAGTTGACCTAAATTATTTCCCCAGAAGTTGCAAAATGCTGTGTTAGAGGTACATGGAGTACGGTGGCGCTGCACGAAGGTGTTTTTTTTACTACCTGTAGAGACCTGAGGAGGCCGGTTGCCCACCCCGTCGGGTGGGCGCGTGTTAATTGTCATATATTTTGACACTTTCACGATGAAAATTTCGTAAAGACAATGCCATATGATTGCCAGCAACCGATTACAAAAGCAATTGCTATGTTTGCGGCGTTAAACATAAGGCTGTACTGCCGCAGTGGTCAAAAATGGTCTACATACCCACCTTCGGTGCTAAATATTTGGAATTTATAGAAAGAACGCATTTTTTGTTATTTTTTCTATCGAAAGATATTTGATGAAGCAAAATTTTTGAGGTGTCTAAAAGGTCAATTTCAATGTCGAAAAGGTCAAGCTAGGTCATCTAAGAAAAGGTCAATCGAATTAAAAGTAAAAATGTATAAAATTTTAAAATTTTCCTTTGTTTCAAGATAATGTATGGTTCAAGACGAGTTCAATGATATACAAAACTTGTTAATCGGGCAATGCTTTGGTGAGTTATGAAGCATCAAAGATGAGTCTACAAGGTGACTTCCCCAAAAATGCCTCGGGCTATAACTCGGTCACCGTTGGTCGGAGGGGCTAAGATTCTCACAGGCGTGTTTCTGGCCCAAAAATACAGCGGAGACAAAGTATCAGATTTTTTTCGAGACATGGTGGTGTCAAATTGAAATTTTTTTGGTCGTTTTGTCCTGGAATACCCCAATATTGTCAAAAGTGTTTTGTTAACCGTTTTTGTTAACCTTCAAAATGATAAGTCTTTTTATTTTGTTAGTGGCTTGTATTTCGTTTAGCTGGTGTTTTCAGTGGAATCGGAACCAAAAAAGAAACGTTTAACTTGGGATCCATCAGGTACAGTTCTGCAGCTCTGCACTGGCCACTGAATATCGGCTTAAGTGCCTTGTATGCACCTTGTGGCTTTAAAGCGTGTCAGTATGTTCAGTGTAACCAGTTTGGCCAGTTTGTTCCAGTATGCGATCCCATTAAGCGATGGCATGTTTTTTTCGTAATTAGGAACGTGTCAACATCCCCAGTGCTCTCAGATCGGCGTCAAACCGAGGCTTTTCTTTAGCTCGGCTGGCAGTGGATCCCACTACTTCGCACTTGCCTTTCAAAGGTTTGTTTCTTCTTCCTGGAAAACATTGTTGATGTTTTTAAAGTTGTAAAATCCTCACTAGTGCCTCGTAAGCAGTTTGAAATTGTCTGTGTGATCAGTTGATCATACCTACTCAGCTTTATGGCAGAACGCACACGTGTTTGCAACTAGGGAGCAGACGGTAGTGTCATTGCCCATCTTCGCCGACCGCTGATCTGCGCTAACCGTGTGGTTTGGCTGGGCTAGTGCGAATTAAGCTATTTTAAGCTAAGCGGAGAGTTGTTCAAGAACTATTTTGTTCCCTTCATTCTAGCCGAGTATCCATGCTAAACAGAACGCACATCCTCGGTACAGGGTAATGTCACTTGGGGGTGGCACAAAGTAGAGGCCTGTAAGTATCTGATGATGATAATGATTATGATTATGATTATGATATGATGATATGATTATTATGATTGTATGATTATAATGATGATGGTATGATGATGATGATATGATGATGATGGTATGCTGATGATGATATGATGATGATGATTGATGATGATTTTAAGTTTCTTAGAATGAAAGTTTCGTCCTTTAAGACTATCAGATAAGCATTGAACTGCTATTCCGAAGATTCCAAGGTTGTTGTAAGTTATCTCGTTATTGTTTTCTTTGCCGGACAGAATCACCCACAAATGATGAGCGTGAGATGTAACGTGAAATAAGTTGTGGTTTGTCTTAATTAGCAGTCTTGATGAGCACGGTTTAAGAAAAGTGCATGTGTGCTAGGATGTGCTGTCACGCAAGCTCTGTTTGAGCATTGTTGGCTGGTAGGTCGCTAAAAATCAGAACGTATTTTTTAGACGTAATTAAAATATACCCATGTTGTCTTTCCCCTGCTTACTTGTTGGCCAGTAATCGTAAAACTAACGATGTTACAGCGGACAATTAATAACGGAATTGCTTTGTGGTGGAAAATCACAGGGTTGGGCTGGTTAGCGTAACTTCTCATGTATCGCCTTTATTTGTTGCTATTGTTGGCCATTCAGGGATGAGCCTAATCTAAGACCAGAAGTAGCGAAGACATTGCGCCGGTCAAACAAAAATACAACGTACCATGATCACCGTAAGTGAATCAAGCAGGACAAAAATAGGCCCTGAAACTCTCCGAGCCCGTATAGAGCGTCCCCAATGACGACTTAGAAATCAGACAGAGTACGCACAGCAGTCGTTTACATCAGTGGTATTCCAGTCGCTGTAAACAGCCTGGAGGGGGTGGGCCCTTCCAGGCGCGACAGACGAACAGCAGGAAGTCCTCCACCATCTGCTGCTGGTGCCGTCGGGAGCCGTCCACGCTGACAGTGGGCACCTCCGTCACCTGCGGCGCCCGCTGGGTCATGTCCCTGTACCGGAGCAGAGCCAGGTCGGTGGCTGGGTCCTCCATACACTGCTTCAGCAGCTCGCGAGGCACGGCCGACGAGTCGGCGCACATGTCGGCCGGCTCTCCCGACTCCAGGCAGACGGAGAAGGTGACGGAGGCCGCTGGCGTGGGGGCCACGAGGACGCCGCAGGCGTGCAGCCGGTTTCCGTGGCACTCGTCCGGCCCGTGCTGACACGTGAACTTCCACCGGTCGCCGTCTTTGGTGGCCGTGGCAAAACCCCACGGTACGAGTGTGACCCGCAATATCTCTGGTACTGCTCTCCAAGCGTCAGCGAAACTGCCGCTCATGAAACGCTGGCAGTCGGGACAGAGAGACTCGAAGAAAATCACCACTTCCAGGGGCTGCTGCGCGGCTGACGCGGCGCCACCTGTCGCCCCGGCCGTGGCTGTTGTAGATGTCGCTCCGCATGCTGCCAGGGCCAACAGCAGATGCGACAGCATAGCGGCGAACGCTGAAAACAGGAAATCGGTCAACAGAATCGTGAAACTGAGGTGTGAGCGGCCATATCCACCGTCTCTGTGTTCAAGCATGGAATTACTATTTGCGTAAGAAAAAATAAGAGTGAACCTTTTGAGAGACTGGAAAAGCTGAAGCAGCACGAGCCATTTGCAAAGCGTGTGACTTAACGAAAGGTAGGGCGTTAGAAGCTACAATACTCTATGATTCCAACACAGACTAAGATCACCCACCTTTCTTCTCATGTCACATGTGCTTTTAAATCGATTAAGCGCATATTCTGTAAATATATGTATCCGCATAGGCCCAGTTGTGGTTCTGCTTATGTTCGGCGCCGTCCCTAGTTTTGATATTAATTATTCGTTATGAAAAAGTGAGCTCTTTGCTGCGTCCTCCTTATGATATCACACAAATCTTAATTTTTACACCACTTTAGCTGAAATCAGTTTTTTTCTCGACTGGCTGGGAGCATTTTTTAAAATAATTATTCAGGTAGGTGCGCGCCTGCACTGCCCCAGTCCGTCCGTTCTTACTGCTATTGCCAGGCAAGGGACATCTTATGAATTTGGGTTTGATTTGGAAACACGTGTTTGGAGCCTTAGCATGTAAACCTATTTTGTACTGAAATCGGCCAAAGAAAAGCTAGACACGAGCACTGGTGGCTCGGGCAGCAGTCTGTCAATTTTTTTGAAATATATTTTTTTAATTTGTGGACCTTCAAACTGCCACAGTCACGGGTCAACACAAACCATTTCCGCTGTTGGAGGGGATTCCGAGGGTAAACTCTTCCTAACGGAAGAATCTGCCGGCCCTTGAACCCGGATTAGCCGCATGGAGAGCAGGCGGACTAACCACTACAGCAAGAAGGGTACGCACTAAAGTCATAGCTGCTTGGACTTAACAAAACCTAAACATATATTTAGGGTAAACCCGAAAATCTGTGGAGCTTACGGATAGCAGTTGAATCTTCTTTGACTGCAAATCTGTTTTACGGATTTTTCTATGGATCATGCTAGATCTGTTATGCTCTAAACATTTGTGAAAAAAACTTGTAATCACAAAAAACGAGATTTAGGATCACCTTGTCACGGTGGTTGCTGTCTCACCTGGGGTGTCGTGCGTGCAGTTTGCGTAACTGCAAGCGGCAGCGTAGTTACGACACAGTTGGCAGGCAGCCACTGACGGGCGCTGCACCAGTCACCGCGGCGATCAGACACGAACCGGTTTGTTGACAAGAGCGAGAGCGGACGGTGCTGCCGCCTCGTGGCTGTACCTGACTGCTTACGTCAATCTTCCTGTTTGAGTTCGGCGGATTTTGCTACTGAATGATACTGGAGTAGTTGGTCACCCTCCCTGATATCTTGTGAGAAAGGAAGTTGAGAAAACGGGTGATTGGGGCTATTTTTATTAGCAGTGATGCAAAGTAAATGTTGGTGTAAATAGTGTGCATTATTGAGATGTGGCCGGGACCGTTGTTCTGGGTCACCACTACTCCCTGGAGCATAGGCAGATCCAGGATTGCCGATGGGGGCACCTTCCCGGGGCGCCTCGGGGGGCGCCACTTATGACCGGCATAACCTATCAGGTGGGCGCCAAATCCTATCGGTGGGCACCGACTTTCGTATCCTGGGGGGTGGGAAGCGACATTTCAGGGGGCGCCGAGGGTCGATCGGGGGGGCACGTGCCCCCTTGCCCCTGGATCCGCCTATGCCCTGGAGTGCATGGCAAATCGAACTGTTTCTTTCTCCGGCAGGATTCCCCTGCGAGAAGATACGAGATCTGCTAAAGATTGCCTGTGTTGGATTTTGCTGTGATGTGACTGGGGAGCTCTATGAAGTCGGGAAGGGGTGTGGTAATTCATTTATTTTTGCATGCATGGGAGAGGAAGAGGGAGGCGTCTGTTAGGTGGAATGTGATGTTTTTGGTGAATGGCGTCACCATCCGCTTATTTGTACTGTTCTTGGGAATTTTATAGTGCTATGCCACCAGTGTCACGTCTGTAACGAAACAATAAAATGAATACATTGATTTCTTTCAAAGTTCGGTACGAGGGCTATGCCACACTACGGACTTAACGACATCAAAGTTTACTTGGGAGCTCTGGGAAATCGGACCATTGCAATGATTGCAATGTGCCAATTCATTGGCAAGTACAATTTCCCTACCGCATACGAAAGAAATAACCTTGGAAACAATAATTCGGTTGTGACTTGTTACTATTGACCTAGCACCTTGCTCTCTTACGTGCAGGGACGTTAAATACCGTAGCACATAGATAGCTCTTCAGTCTATTCGTGGTGATGACGGTAATACAGGTCTGACTTGGTTAATGAGAGGACCTAGAGCTATTTAAGCAGGTTGTCAGAACCGGGTGAATAAATTTGAATGGAATGGCGATACAGTCTTCATTGTAATGTCACTCTGTGTGCTTGTCATTTCCAGCTGATCGAAATGTATATTCACTATAACGGGTCAGGCAGTGCCCTTGACTTGACCCTGGCTGGGATATTTTTAGCGTTTACATAGTACGATCATATAATATATCATTGGATCTGCCGTAACGAAACAAATCTGATGATATCTAAAATTTTCCAACTCTGCCCAATCAGTAGCTAGAGCCTAAAAAGCTGTGCCTAACCTGTCACATTTTTTTACCTTTCATGATCTCAGTATTGACCTGAGCAAAAAAATGACTGGAATTTGTTCCTAATTATTTCTCACGGCCTATCTAAAAATGTCCGCGTTTTTTTTCCGCTGCCTCGCTTAGGAGTGGAGATCGACGGGATACTGTAAATGTCCCCCCCCAACCCTCGCTGAGGCGAGTGCGGATCGTATGAACACCGGGGGTGGACGTTATGTGTGATATAAAGTATATGCGTCATTTCTATTTTATTCATCTATTTTCCTATGATGTGTGATATATAGACATGTGAATGCGTGCGCTTAGACACTATCCTTACATTGCAACTTTCAGGGGATCCTTGAAAATAGTCACTTTCAGTTCCTTTTCAACTCGTATGAGGGTTGCACTTCTTTGAATGGGTGGATATTGCCACAGCCGAAACGTCCCAAAAGAAGCGTCCGCTGGCGGTTAGTTGGTGTCAGTGCGCAGACAATGGAGCCAGTGCGTGTTACGCTCACGGCTAGCAGAAGCTGTCCGACGGTGGTCGATACGTAGCTGTCAGCTGCGGCGTCCGCAGGCCAGTCAGTGTCGCTACACCAGCAACAATGTCGCGCCAACACCCCAGCCCCGCACACCGCCCGGTTCTCACGGCCGAGCCGTGCAGTGAAGTGGGACAGGCGCGGTAGCACGCCCACGGCCAGGCGCGCCGTCCCCGCTGGATAATACCGCTCCACTGCAGACAGCGCGGTAACCAGGACCACCCGGGGGAAGCCAGACATGGGAATAATCAGCCGTGGTGGACCCGCACCGGGCCGCTAACGAGTATTGAACCAGGCCAGGACAACATCTGCAGAAATGGAGCACTCTTTCTCCCAATTCCCGTCGTTCTCACATATTTCCAACGGAGAGGTCATGATCCGTACCTGCCTCTAGATCACCGATATAAAATTCCCGGAGTATATGTTGCAGCACTCAGTGGGCCCATTATGTGGCATAGGTTTCAATTTGATAGATTCACGCTTTTATTACTTATGCCACCTTAAACATCTTTGGAGATGAGGTCACTTGACCTATACTGGTGACCAGACCTGAAATGACCCAATCTAAAAATTGTGATGAAAGCTGCAGAATTAATCAGGGATAACGCGTGCCAAATACGGCGGTGCTTCGCGCCACGGTTTTTTCGTGCCGCCGGAAAAAAAACTCGAGCGGGTTTTCAAACACTCCCTCCCCACAGGGGCGAGGGTTAATGAAGAAGAAGGCTGAAAAGCAGCTACAGAGAGCCATTTAATTGCTGACACCGCTAGGACTGTGAGCTTTGCTACCCAGCCAAGGTCGACTGTGACGATAGACGTCGCTGTGAGGGAACACGGGACGGCCATTGGTTGGGTGTCAGTTCCACGGCACCGCCATTGTCTGAAAGTACAATACCTTATTTTCCACTGGTGTTTCACTTGTTTTGATTATATCACCAACACGCTTGATATGGGGAAGTTTGTCGGGTCCGAACCCAAAGTGAAACATTTTTTGGCCAGGAGTTCGTGAATTTGCTCCAAGTGCTCGCTAGGATAAGGCACCGAACGCGCCTTTGTGCCCAAAAAGTTATCAATTATCCTCTTGAAAAATATGCTATGATTGTTTTGTGGCGCGACTAAGCTTGTTCGTTCCCTAGATCACCCATTGCTTTTTCACTGTTTTTGTGTGAATAAAAATATATTTACCTACTATCTTTGCTGCAAAGTCTCTTGCAATATTACTTTTGTAGGAACACGGCATTTTGCACTCTGTGAGCCACTCTGCCTGTTAAATGGGCAATCAGAGGTTTCCTATGGCAATTTCAATAGTTGTTTATTTTGCCTTCCCATTTTGTGAAGGCTTCGAGCCATATTTAGGAAGTATGTATTAACCGTGGGTCACGCCATGATTGCTATAGGGTGCCTGAGCTTTCCAAAGGCCCAATGAACGTTTAGTTTTTAGGGGAACGCCCAGAAAAAAGTGACGCATGTTTTCTTGATCTTCTGTTTCCCTACTTCCTCCCCCACCACCACGTAACATGTTGTGAAGTCCATGTGGCCATATTGATACCCCCCAGCATGCATGGGAATATCAACACGGGTGTACCAGACGACACTTGTTTAATCTACTACAGCTATTTAAAGCGAACACAATTAACACTGCCAGGGAGCGCCGACAAAGTATATTTTGCGGTAGCCGCAGACACTGAGGAAAATTAACGGTTGCCTGCGACTGGTACACGGTGTGTGTGTGTACACCTGTACAGGTACACGCTGTATCGTCAGGAGAGCGTTGTTGTGCAAAGAGCCGTGGTCAGCATTAGGCGGTAGCTCAGTCACTGACGTACATCAACATGAGCTCCGTCAATGATGTATAGCTATATGAGCTCAGTCACTCACGTACAGCAGTATCAGCTCAGTCACTGACGTAAAGCAGTATCACCTCAGTCACTGACGTACATCAACATCACCTCAATCACTCACGTACATCAACATCAACTCAGTCACTGAAGTACAGCAACATCAACTCAGTCACCGACGTACATCAACATGAGCTCAGTCACTGACGTACAGCAACATCAGCTCAGTCACTGACGTAAAGCAACATCACCTCAGTCACTGACGTACATCAACATCACCTCAGTCACTGACGTACATCAACATGGGCTCAGTCACTGATGTATAGCCATATCATCTCAGTCACTGACGTAAATCAACATCACCTCAGTCACTGACGTACAGCAACATCAGCTCAGTCACTGACGTACAGCAACATCAGCTCAGTCACTGACGTACAGCAACATCAGCTCAGTCACTTACGTCCAGCAACATCAGCTCAGTCACTGACGTACATCAACATCACCTCAGTCACTGACGTACAGCAACATCAGCTCAGTCACTTACGTCCAGCAACATCAGCTCAGTCACTGACGTCCAGCAGCATCAGCTCAGTCACTGACGTCCAGCAGCATCAGCTCCGTCACTTACGTCCAGCAACATCAGCTCGGTCACTGACGTACAGCAACATCAGCTCAGTCACTGACGTACAGCAACATCAGCTCAGTCACTGATGTACAGCAACATCAGCTCAGTCACTGACGTACAGCAACATCAGCTCCGTCACTTATGTCCAGCAACATCAGCTCAGTCACTGACGTCCAGCAACATCAGCTCAGTCACTGATGTACACGTGGCGGCACCAGGAGAACCAGGCCCAGTAGCCGATGTTGAAGGCGAAGAAGAGGATGACGAGGATCCAGCGGCAGACGCGGTCCATGTGGCTGGGGTTCTGGAGGCCCCGCAGCAGCAGCAGGCACACGCGGCGGGGCAGAGAAGTCGGTCCAGACGACTTCTACCGCACGCACAGGTAGGCAACCACAGCTAGGGGTAGGTCTACAGGGCTTGTATGAGGTTAGTATTATCATGTCGGTTTTAACCCGTCTAGCCCCCTCCCCCCTCTCCTTCTGAGTCGGAATTTGACCCCGCCGAGTAAGAATTAAGTGGTTTTGCCCACATATGATCCAAAAATGTTCAGACCGTTTTAGAAGGACGAGAAAATGGAGGCGCAGAAGCATTACGTTACCCCAAAATTCCCGCCCTCTTATGTTATCAGTTCCATTAGTTTCACGGCTAGTCGCATACGAATCGAAAGTTGGAAGTGGGTGAACACTAACTCCCAAACTGACCTCGGTCGTCGGATGGACGCTTCTCGGCCGAACCCAGGCGGTAACTTCGGTCTCGCTCATTTCCCGCAGAGTCCTCTGAACAAAGATGAGAACCACGTACTCTAGGATGATGAGGAAGTCAAAGATGAGACAGCCCACGTACCAGATGTCGCTGGCGCGGATATACGACACCTCCAAACCAGTCCTGCAGACAAAACGGGCCAAGTAACCAATAGAACATACACTTCACGGTTTTCTGTTCTTTAAAGTCGAGCCAAATTGCGATATGAAAATGTTGTGTTATATAAATGTAATTATATAAATTATATAAATTTAATTATATAAATTGGGCGCATGAGAGCGGTTCTGTGCGGCGCGGTGGGGTGCGGCGGCATCGGCGGGTTGCGAGTGCGGTGCGGGCGGGCTGGCGTATAAGCTGCAATTTGCCGATCCTGCTGGTCCCTGTCAAATCAAACGAAGTGTCGTAATGTATGTGAACAGCTTTTTATGCGTATGACTGCTCTGTTTTATGTCTGTGTATGTCATCCCGTTTTATGTCTCATCACTGCCGACATTTGCGGCCCCCCCCGGCGTAATTTAGGCACGCCGCGTCGGGGGTGGCCTTGTGATATATTGCTCGGCCTACCTGTCCTCCGGGACATGCTTCATACTGTTGTGTGCTGCTTCTCAATACATGTGTATGGATCTAATTGGCCAATTAGGAACTATACATTGAACCTCACACATAGAGCTGGGACCCGGTGTCTGTTAGAAAAGAGTGTTTGATGTCTAAGGTGGGTTCCTAGTGGACTTCTAGCGGCTGGCTGATCTTGCAGTCTGAACCAACTTGGCCAATTCGGATGAGTTTCGGGGAGGGGGATTCCACCTTCCCACGCGACAGTAGCGGTCATTTACCAAAACTCCTCCGAGAACACATGCAGCTTATGTGATGCCAGAGCTAATAGTCCAAGGGGTCGAAAAGTTTTCTTTTCGATAATGCATCATTTCACAAGGCTGGAAACCTAAAAAGGCGTTCTCAGAGCTGCTTTGCTAGACAGCTGCTTCTGAAAAAGAGGTGGTTTCTATCCACGTACGCTTCGGTTCTATATCGGGTTATACAATGTGCTTCCACCACGTCTAATCCCGTTTCCATGTTTACATACATACCTGTTTAGACCCCATCCTATGGAACATTTTTGTTTGCTCTGATTTGAGTGCAAAATAATAGTGGAAAAATAGCACCGGTGAGAAGCCGTAGCGAATGATCGCGGATACACGGTCCCATTTATCCAGGAGTCTACCTTCGGGGTTTCCGGCTACCTAAGCCGATTAATATATTTCCGCGGTTGACGATTAACTTTAGCTTACTGAAACTGCTCATGTATCTTGGGTAAATGAAAATACTTTGAAACCCCGCCCGTTAGAGCACTCAGTGCGACCAGCACCGACGCTTGGTAATCTGCGCATCACCACACGAGGACTGTTCAACAGACTACTCACAGACTGGAGGTGAACATTGTGAGAAGGGCCAGCAGCGACGTGATACAGAGCACCATTCTGCCGGGGATGACCTCGGGCGGCAGCAGCATACTGAGCCATGAAGTCATCACCAGAAGAACGCACGGCAGGAAGGTGTGCCAGAGGAAGAAGGCCGTCCTCCGCCGAAGCTTCAGCGTCACCAGTACCGTGGAGTAACAGTTGGCTGTGGAAGAGAGAGGAGAGAGAGAGAGAGAGAGAGCGAGAGAGAGCGAGAGGGTGGTTTTGGCGTGAGAGGTGTACTTGACTAACATTGGTGCTTGACGTCGGTAGGGCTCGGCTGTGCACCGAATAACCCCAGTAAGAAGGGTACATACCAGGTCCAACTGTTATACGGGCTTGATATCCGGTGTGGAGGAACCGTGGGTCAAGTCCAGGATTAAGCTAATCATGTTGTGCTGGCAGTAATAAACGTGTATGGTACCATGATTGGGCTGTCCCTAAACTCAACATTTAAGTATTAATCGAAATACATCCCCAAGTTCCAAGGTATGTTGTTTTAAAATCAACACTCGGGGATGCTGGCATTTGGCTCCATTTGAATTGGCTTTGAGCCTTGCGTGCACGAGGAGGTGTGAAATTATTTGTTTTAAACATTTAAGCTATAACTTCTGCCCCTTATCACCATTACTTTGGCACTTGATCTGAACAAAGCTAGATTTGAATATTAAAGATGGAATCTGCAGATATTTTCCAACAAAATGACTGAGGGAAGAAAATGGGGTTGAATTTACCGAAAGCCAGTTTTGACTGTATGTGCAATTTGCAAATGGTTTTCAACAAAATAAGGGGGAAGGATATCGGCCCAGCGTGAAAGCTGTATCCTCCATAATTATTTCACAGAAAACTCCGTCAAAAGCAGTGTTTGAGACCCCATCATATCATGATCAGTGATGTGCAAACTAGGGAAATTTTTTATTGTCTAGGATCCAAATTGTATAGACTGAAGAATATGGTAGCAGCCATCTGGAATTTCGATTCAGGTTTAAAATTCTTCAATACCCTCTTACCTGCACCGCCTCCGTAACAGTTGTTGCCTGGCTTTCCTCGCGTGAGCTCCACGTGGAAATTCTTGCGAGTGAGCTTGTCGTTGGAGTAAATGTTCATACTCTCCGGCATCCAATCAAACGTCATTTGGCTCTTGAAGTAGCTGTCTGTCCAAAATTAGAGGATAACATTAACGAGAGGCTGTGTTCATGTGTTGATGGGAGGGTGACAACTATTCGAAGGCATATAAATTTGTATTCGAAAGGAGCTCGCCAATAAGAACTGTATATTGAGTAGGGTAAGGGCGGGTAAGAGTACGCAGGAGATAAGAGTACGCAGCAGCTGTTTTGGTTACTTAGCAACCACTGAGATGGTGGATACCTTAGTATAAAAAGGCAAGGTCAGTGCCCAGGCTGCACACCAAAATTCAACGTGCTCCTGTTCTTTCCGCAGGAGTACAGAGCAAAATAAGTTTCTGGGCACCCTTGAAGTAATATTTCTTAACTGGGTAAACTTGTAGACCGTGCTTCTATTATCAAAAATATTGTAATACGGTCTGTCATCAGTAAGAAAGCTGAGCTAGGAGTATGCTCCAGGACCGGAGCTCACGCTAAAATGCCTGCCAACATGTCTATGAAGACTTTCTTCCCAAGGGAGCATGTCCGGCAAGAGTACGCCGTAGACCATTGGGCAAGAGTGCGCATGCTTAAGCGATAGGAAAATTTAATTTTCGCTCGGGACAGAGTCCGTAATTCATATTTGGAAAACCAAACGTTGCAACATAGTTGTCGTATATTCAGAACGATATGAAATCATAAAATCGCCTAGTTTGGCGACAAAAACTTCGCGACATGGCCTATGCACCTAAAGCACAGCGCGGCATCAATGCGTACTCCAGCCTCCTCTCTTGCGTACTCTTACCGACCCACTCCGGCAAGAGTACGCACGTGACTTTTTATTTTTGATGGGCTCGTGGCGAGTTCCTTTCAGAGACATCGAGTTGAAACATGGATCATGCATGGACAATTCTTCAGGCTAGCAACCACATAAAAATGTTAGCTATTAGACCTATAGGAGAGAAGTGAAAGCCTTTAGAAAGTTAAGTGCGTACTCTTGCACGGACTTCCCCTACATCAAATCATCGGTTTGCTTTTTACAGGGGCGCAGCCAAGGGGGGGCGGCAGGGACAGCTGCCCCCCCCTGAGAGCCCGAAGGGCCCCCTGAGGACACGGGCCGCGCAAAGCGCGGCACGCTCGCACTATGCTCTGTGGCCAAATTTGAAATACCATACCAGACAGGGCCCTCTTAAGCCTTCTTTAGCACTCTATTCTGTAACAAGCAGGGCCTTTTTACCCATCAGGGCCCTTTCGGCGCTGTCGCTGGGACTCTTTTCGGGGCGCCGCCCCCACCCCTCCGGAGTGAAATCCTGGCTACGCCCCTGGCTTTTTGTATGTGGGAGAGAGAGAGAGAGAGGGAAAGAGAGAGAGAGCGAGCTAAATGTCTTGTTTTGAACTGAACCTCTCCTAAGCGGAACGAGCCTTATTTTTCTACTTGACAATTGACTCCAAACGCACTATAATGTCTCGAGAGGATGATACACCATTAGAAATGATTTGTAACAAAGAGGTATTGATATTGAAAATACGCATATTGCGCGTTAGATCGGAAATAGAAAACGTAGGTAGAGCGATGGAAGTGATGATATTTCCTTTTACCGGATATCTCGGGGGAAGGGGGGCTGAACATGTTTAGCCGGAACTGTACGTACCTATCCGCTTTGGCAAAGAAGAATAGATATGTCTGATAATATAATATAAAATGGCATAGTGCATGCGTTTTTTTGCTATTTTCAGGCGGAAAAGTCAATATGAACAGCGTAACTGCTAAGTATGAGGCATATGTACACTGTTGGTGAAAAAATGGGCCAGAAGCGTCTTCGTGACCTGGTTCTGCCCGTTTGCAGACGGACGGTTTCGTGTGACAATTTCTCGCATCTGAACATAACGCGTCCGATACTCACAGCTGCCGAACTCGACGTAGCAGGTCTGCGAGTCGAACGGATAGTCCGAGAAGTCCATGTCGCACGATACTGTGGTTCGCAAACTGAAACAAAACGCAGCAAATTGGCTGTGTTGTTCGACTGATTACGTAGCTCCTCCCGGCACGTTTCTAGGTGAGAAAGCAAGGCTCAGAAACTAAATTACAGCATATGCTGCTGGGCACGTATTTGCTTATCAAAAACGTTAAGTCGTAGTCACGCCACATTGCTGTCTAGGAGATCGGAATGCGGATTTTGTTTGAAAAAGCAACTCGGAATGCATTTTGCCAAAGATTCGAAATGTATCTACCTTCCCGAAACATTTTCCCTAGGTAAAATACATTCAAAGTGATAGTCAACCTCACGTTGTAAAGTCATGCATCAGAACTTATCAGGTTTTCGATGGAGATTTCAATGCCGATTTTAGACACATCCATCGCCAAAAAGAAGCACGCCCCTTCACAAGTAACCAAGTCGTAAAGCAAAAATAAAACGTCACGCAATGAAAGATTTGCCACAACTTAATGAGACTGTAGGTTTTTAAGGCATTGGCGGACACAAGAGGGGGGCATTCCGGCCATGCCCCCCCCAAAGCGCTGGAAGGGAGGGCCAAACTATTTTTGCCCCCGAAAAGGCTGGATAAATTTTTAAAAAAAGGTGTTTACACTAGGTCTGTCAAGGAATTAAATATTCGCTCGTGATTTGTTGTATGTCGTAAATGGTTGTATATTTTTGTCGTAACTTCGTAATTTGTTGTATTTTTGTCGTAACTTCGCAATTTGTTGTACGTTCGTACAGGGTGAGTGCCGTACACATCGTCATTGTTTGACATGCAACCTTCCCATGTAATCACCTCCGGCACAATTCTCACTTTAGGATCTAACCTTACTTTAATTCTTACCTTACTTTAGGACAATTGACAAGATTCCATGTGCTTTTGTATATGCATGTTTTCCCAAGCAATGAACTGCTAACCCTCAGTCTCCGCTGAGCACCACACGCGTGCCTGTCGTCGGTTGGCCGAAGTGCCAGTCGGCTATCGGTGGGGCGCGCCGGGCGGCCGATTTTAGCGCGCATGGCGTCACTCTTTGGCTGATTAGACATCAACAGATTAAAAAACGCAAAATTGAATTGTTGCTATCGGAAAGCACAGTCCCAGGAAAATATTTTTCTGCCGGAAATTTTAATGTGAACCACTGGCCACACTTGGAAAAATTATTTTAAAAATTGAATACAAATTTCAAAAAACTTATAATAAATAATTGGTTTACAAAACTAAATTTTAATGTTGGTCAATAGAATGGTTCATAATACCATGTGCTAATTGAACTTAAATAACGAAGGACTTCACAAAAAATAATGATTATATGCCACCATGTTTTTCCGAAAACATGAACTTTCCCAATTTTCTGCAAGTTGAAACTCACGAACCCGTATTTTGAGAAATTACATAATCTCAAATCTGAATTCAACTCCACTGATAACTCTGCGTACGAAGTTGGAACAAAATCTGAGGCCAGTGACGGCGGAACGTCTATATTTAAGGTAGGCACCATGAGCTTTTCAACCAACACCATATGGACGCCATATGGCTTTTCATTTATTTCCAGTCAACACCATAGGGTCAGTGTTAACATTTCTTATTTAAGGGGAGGGTACCGTGCCCCGGTGACTCCCCCCTCCCCAGTTCCGCCGTCAGTGGCGGAGACTGCGGTATGTAAAATCCAGGTGGTACCTGGTTTATTTGTCCTGGAACGCCCCTATAAACTAAAAAGGACTCGGGACAAGAAAGACGTCGAAAGCTTAGGGGAAGGAGGCAAAAACATAGTTTTTCCCCAAGCTTTTCCATTTGGGGGCGGGAGCAAATGCCTTTTCCCCCTCCCCCTGGACCCGGCACTGAGCAAAAAGTCCTTACTATAATCCAACTTTGACGTATCCATTCTTGAATACAACGAGTGCGCCGAGTCGGCGAAGTAGCATGACGCGCTCCATCTCCTGCAGGTCGTAGATCATCAGGTCCGGTACCCAGATGTCGTTTTCCATGTTTGGTGACAGGGAGAGGCTTGTAAAGTTGCTTCCCGTCAGCTTGTCAGCTATGAGGCGGGAGTCTGGCCAGTAGAAAGACAGGTAGATCTGGTAGCGAAGCGACTGGCTCAAAGAACAGGGCGAGGAAATGTCAGTGGGCTCGCACGCTGCCATATTTTTATTGTATTTATTTAATGCACAAGCTGACGTAGAGGTGGTTTCGGATATAAAAGATGCAGCTGTTTTTTTCAATATTGCCTCTTTTAAGGTCCCTCCCATAAACAATACAAATTACGAAAAGGAGCTCCTGTCACGCTCCTAGCGGACGAAGTAGGCAATACTAAAACTGCTACGGTGGCGCACGGCCACCTTGAAGTTGACTTTAGAATGTGACCCTGACAAAAACACCTTGTCTTCTGTCGCCTTCCATTGATTGCCGCCCTTTGACTGTCAGCCGCATACATTCGTTTGGCTAGTACGTCCCGGCAAGACTTTAAAAAAATCATTAAAAATCTTAAAACGCCTCCAAAGTTGCATCGAGATGGCAGTCCTCGGAAGTGATGGCTAAATCATCAAAGAATATTTTCGTGTGCCTTACACCTTGCTGTCACAGAAAATCTATGTTAAAAAGAGAAAAGGAAACGAAACCCATAAAGGGTAGCATGTAATTACTCCGAGATCAGTACTAAGGCTGAATTTGGTAGGTAGGTATTAATTTCATTGCATGGATAAGGATTTTCTAAAATACTTTTCCATTCCTTGCACAACACTCAGCTATAACAGGATGTTTGACAGTTTTTTTCTGGTTCCTGCTGCTGACCACTGAAAAAATCATCGTGGCAAGTAGACGTGAAATGAGTTTTAGGACAGCCACCGAACAAAACCTGTCTGAATGTTAACTAGGTCGATGTAAAATAAGATATTGGTTATCCTTCTTATCTATTACAGAATACCACAGGCGTTTCCATGACCTCCGATCGGGGGGTGCGTAGTTGGAGGAGGGGCGACATCCAGATCATAGTGGGAGAAGGGTAGCCACTCTGGCGACAAGACCTATTACGTGGTCGCGAAATTCCATCACGGCGGCGTTGATGCTCTCATCCTAGGGGATGTGAAGCGAAATTTCAAGGGGGGGCATTGACCTTTCACGGGGCACGGAGGGTCGATGGGAGGCAAGTGCCCCCAGGTGTCCCCTGAATCCGCCTATGCAGAATGCTTATTTTTCATTTTAGGTGTCCTAAATGGTGCCATTGGTAGGAGCCTTCTGAAGGCCAAATAGCAAGCCTAGTAAGGGTCTTATTTTTACTTGGAGAATTATTAAAATAGAATGCTTGTGTTTCACGCATTGCTGTTTTTAGCCGGTTGGTGCCTCCTGGCAAACTATAGATATTAATGGGGTGTCTTTCACTCGTATCTGAAACCCCATTCTGGAGACTGCAATCAGTGCGGGAAGAGTTTTTACTGACCGTACTTGGATCAGCCGAATTTTCTCAATTTTAATATACCTGTTCCTAGCATGATTTTTGTCATTTTCCTACCCAAAATTTAGTGGGCGAATAGGAACAAAGGCTTATTTAGGGACCCGTGGCACCTTGGTGCAATTTTAACCTGGTATGGTTTTAGGGCTATTTTATGAAAATAATGTATTCGGCCTTATTTCTGCTAACAAAATTGCTAATTAACCCAAGATTTCGTAACGTTTGATTTTTCTTCTCAAGGTTACCCCTTAAGAAGAAAAATCAAACGTTACGAAATCTTGGGTCTACATATCATCGAAATAGTCTCTACATCGGGGTGACGTCACGACATGGTACACCTCATGTTGCCATATACAATAAACTTTGCTGCCTGGCTACGCCATAATAGAATGCGAATATAAATGCACTGTTTTTAGCTAGAGCAGTCTATTATTAGGACCTGAGTGACACTTTGGAATATGGTTATTTTTCTTAACACGCGCATTGACGGGGGTCTGAGCCACCTTCGCTTTGATGGGGGGGCAGGTACCCACCCCCCTAAGATCTCGAGAACCACGGTAGGTAGCGAAAAACGGTAAACGGTTTTGGGTAGCCCATCCACTTCTCCATCGAAAATATTTCAACCATTTTTTTGTCAGGTCACATTTAAGGTCACGAGAGGTCAAAACATGCCGTCATAGGGATAACATGTAAATTAAGCTTTTCGGCCATTGTATCTGAACAAGTAAAGATAGAGCAAGATAACTTGAACTACATGAATCTTCGCAGCAAGCCGAATTGAATGATATATAATTTGACCTTGCTAGGTCAAATCAAGGATTTGACCTGACCTGAGGTCAGGTCAGGGTCAAATTATATAAAATGCATATCATTAGAACTGCAAAGACAATGTACGTCAAATGAACTTAAAATAAACGCTCTGTCACCATTCCTTACTGAGTTATTCAGTAAAAACATTTTTCCATGTATTTCCAATGGAGAGGTTATGCCTTGTGCCTGACCTTAGGTCATCGATATGAAAAATACCGGAGCATAGTTTAGAGAACTCGGTGGGCCCATTATGTGATATGAGTTTCAATCGGATAAGTTCACTCTGCTCCGAATTATGCTATCTTAAACTTTTTGAGGTAAGGTCACTTGACCTGTACTGGTGATCTGACCTGAGATGACCTAACCTTAAAATTTTCACAGAAGTTGTAAAAATGATGGGGGAAAAGGTATGCCAAGTATGGCGGCGCTACGCGCCGCCATTTTTCTGCTGCCTCCGACAAACCCGAGGGGGCGGGTACCCGCCCCCGTCAATGCGCTTGTTAATATATAAAAATGTATCTCAAGTATCCCAAGCATGGCTCCTATGTTACAGTGTCCAGTTGTGTTGCATATATATTGCAATTCAAAATATATTTCGCTCAGAGCCTTGAACATTTAGTTGCCATTTTGATTCGCTTGCATTGATAGTGAGTCAAATTGTATTTAAAGATTTAATGTAATTTGACTTTTATTCCGTCTTATACAGGTTGAAATTGTCGGCTCACTTCGTGTGCGCTTACCCCTTTGTCTTCGTTGATGTCTAGAAGATTTTCCAAGGCGAACTTCACATATACCTTCATGGGACCGCCACCTGTCGACATAGCGCACCTGAGCTGTTATTAAGCCCGGCACGAGCATGCAACGAAGCGTTATAATAATGTGTACTGCAGCTGCAGGATCAGAAGGTAGCAGAATTCGGGCATGCTCACACACGTTTGTGTTGAGCGCGATATAGCTACGTTGCTGAGTCGTTGCTGACCTGACATCAAAATTGATGACAGAATTAAGATTTTTCAAGAGCTTTCGAACGATGTTTAGAAACTGTATCTAACTTTTGTAGAAGCCGACTTACACCCTGGTTTTGTCAGCCTCATTTTAGAAGAACGGAATCGCCTTACACGGACCTAGCAATGACGTCACAACTTGTTTACCTGAACTACCTGATGTCAATTTTTGGTCATAAAATGTCTCCCTAGAGGCCTGCAATGCGATGCGGGTCTCATCTGAATCGGCTCAGAATCATTTGCAAAAAAACTGAGGGGTCCGATCGGACCCCCAGGCGGTGATGGGTTAAGGTCCAAGCAACAACCCATCACTATTCGAGACCGTTCAGCTATCGTCTCTACTAACATGAGCCGTACTAACAAGCTTTCACAATGAAACTAAACATTTTGAACATATTTAAAACCTAGTTGTTCAAAAGCTACCGCCGCTCGAAATAATTTGTCTAGAATTGTGTGATGTTCATAACTGTCCTCTCCCATACTCGTACCAAAATTTCCCTGTGCTTTTTTGTTTCGGTCCATGCAAAATTTCTGGGCTGAAAAATCACACTATACCGAAAAATATTTCTTTTGTTAAGATTCTCAACTTGCAATACTTGACGTGAGTTGTGAGGGCACTCACGGCCCCAGTTCCGACAAATTAGGTATACTTAGAAAGCTGAGTTTTGAACGTCTTAATCTAACAACGGTGCAACAAATGACATGAAAGGGAATGTGGCACCTTTATAACGTGATTTTAACTGAGATAGCCAAGTTGTAAAGCAAGTCGGAAAACCCGGTACTCTATATATAATTTGTCTTGGAACTCGATATTTCCGTAGAAAAAACTAAAACCTACCCGAAATGTACATCTCATGTACCTCTTGCCAGGTGGCCATTGTTGTGAGCTACTGGTGTGACGACATATGCTGACGTCAGGATGAGCATCAGCCATTAGAAGGCCTTGAAGCGTTTCGAGTATGGTAGTGAATGCCAGATCATGAGATCATCCACAGGTAGATAATTATTTATTTTCCTAGAGGAGTATTTAAAAAATTAAAATATTGAGCTTATTGTATATTTTTCAGAGAAATCATGAGTGGTTTCATTATTTTAGGCTAAAAGTACGCCTAATTACACTAAATTCCAGGATTCGACCAAGGTGCCACCTTCCCTTTAACCCTCGCCCCACTGGGGGCATCGATGGCCCCTAAGGCTTTGTTTTAGAAATAACAGAAAAAAGATGAGGCGCAGCACCACGGTTAAGGGGTCCGCCTCTCACTCCATAATTTTCCCACCATCCCTGAATTTGTTTACACCGGGCCACACTAGGTCAGGTCACCAGGCTAGGTCAACTAAGGGCACCTCACTTCAACTTTTGAGCTCTGCCATAGCTACATTTCTAAGCCGATCGATTTGAAACTTTTTACACTTGGTGACCTCTCCAGGGTCTACAACATTTTAATCCGAGATTTTCTATTTGGTGACCTAAGGTCAGGTCATAAGGTGACTTCTCCCATAGAAAAAACATTGGGAAAAGCTGTCTTATGATCTAAAAGTCACAAAAAAATCCAAATGATCAGATTTCTCAGAAAAACATTCTTGGCCATCCTTTCACGCATTTCAGGGGCGGTACTTGCCCTTTGAGCTGCCTGAGGTCATCACAGATCACCAGGGATAAAAAACAGTAGTCTGTTGAAAAATTTTTGCCTAACCAAGCTAGAACACTGAATTAAACGTCATTGTGTATGTCTCGTCACTGGCTTTCATTTGATATACAACAGTCACTTTTTTAATTTCCGGGACCTCAGGTTATACTAGGTCAAGAGATGCCCTCTGGAGGTCAAACCACTGGCGGGAGGTCATTATATTCCACATAGCGGAGAAAGCCCTGGCATTCTCCTGTCAAATGTATTTTATGAGATATCAATAGCTCTAGTGACAAGAGTTATGCAGAGTTTTCTTAACCCTTGCCCCGGTGGCGGGTACGAGCCACCTTCGCCCTGGTGGGGGGCTAAAAAAGACCCCCACGATCTCAAAAACTAAGAGAGCTAGAAAAAAGCGCAAAACGGCAATCGAAAGCTCTTCAAAAATTATATCGAAAATACTTAGGTCATTTTTCTTGTCAGGTCAATATCAAGGCCACCAGAGGTCAAAATAGGTCAAAATAACTAATATGAGGTGTACTAAGAAAACCTCATATATCTCAGAAACTATGATAGCTAGAAACATTTTTCTAACACCATTCGAAAGCTCTTGAGATGTGCTTTCATTACAGTGGCATTCATTTTCGTGTCAGGTCAAAGCCTAGGGAGCTACAGGTCACTAAATGTTAAGCATATTCTTGGGAATGTCCATAGTCACCCATGCATAAGGGCGTTTACTTTTTCGCTAATAGCTTCCAAACCAAACAAGATGCAGCCATAGTTTATGCACCATTGCAATCCTATCTTCAATACGAATCGAATAATATATGATATTGCTATGCCAGGTTAAATTTAAGAATTTGACCTGACCCAGGTCAACGGTCCGACCCAACTTGACCTGGTATAGTCATGATGTATATCATTTGACTTCCAGTGACTATACAAACACTTTGGTGACAAAATAAAAGCTTTATCTTAGTTTTGTCAAAATTTATAGAGAAAAACACCAAAGAATGCTTATTTGACCTAAGGTGACCTTTTAAGGGTCACAAGTCAAAATTTTTGGCATCAGCTTCAGAAATGGGCTAAGAGCAAGTCGCAACCGATGTTTGAATTTGATTCCATCCATACTTACTGAGAAAAGCTCATTTCGCGATTTTCCCCATGTATTGGCAATGGGGAGGTCATGCTCTGCACATGACCTTAGGTCACCAATATAAAGAATCCCGGAACAAATGTTGTAGCTCCTGGTGGGCCCAACATGTGGTATGAGTTTCAACTTGATCGATTAACCCTTCTTTTAGTTATGCGGTCCTAAGTATTTTTTTAGGTGAGGTCACTTCACCTGGCCTGGTGACCTGACCTGATATGACCTTGAGCCAAAATTTTTAGGAAAGATGTAAAAATGATAAAGGAACAGCTATACCAAGTTTGGCGGCGCTGCGCGCCGCCGTTTTTTGGTCACTTCGGAAAACCCGAGGGGGGTTTAAAAAGACCCCCACCCGGGCGAAGGTTAAGCATTGCATATCTTAGTGGAAATAGGCTATCGCGACCCAACTATTGACCTGGGCGCTTAACCCTCGCCCCCACCGGGGGCCATCGATGGCCCGCCTAAGGTTTTTCAGGGATAGCAGAAAAACGACGAGGCGCAGCACCGCGGTTGAGGGCTCTACCTCTCACTGCATCATTTTCCCATCATCCCTGAAATTTTTTAACCCGGGTCACCCAAGGTCAGGTCACCAGACGAGGTCAACCAAGGTCACCTCACTTCAACTTTAGAGCTCTGTAAGAGCTACATTTCAAAATCGATCGATTTGAAACTTCCTACACTTCATGACCCCTCCAGGGTCTACAAGGTGTATATCCGGGATTTTTCTATTTCGTGCCCTGAGGTCAGGTCACGAGGCGACCTCTCCCATTGGAAAAGCATTGGGAAAACCTGTTTCATGATATAAAAGCCACAAAAATGGTTGCAAATACTCAGACTGCTCAGAACAGCGTGTTTTTTGGCACCCTTTCACGGATCCCAGGGGTCATATTTACCCTTTGACTTTTCCAAGGTCATCCAAGCTCACCAGAGGTCAAAAAGAGTATTTTGACAATAACTTTTGACCTAATTAAGCTAGAGCGGTGAAACAAATACCATCGAGTTTGTCTTGTCACTGGCTTTCATTTGATATACGGCAAGGTCACTTTGTGACCTTTCGTGACCTCAGGTCATATTAGGTCACGAGGTGACCTCTGGAGGTCAAACCACTGGCGGGAGGTCTTTACGTTCCACATAGCGGAAAAAGTACTGGCAATTTCCTATCAAATGAACTTTACCAGGCCTCAATAGCTCTAATGACATAAGAGTTAGGCCCAGTTTGCTTAATTATTGCATATTTGAGTGAAAATAGCCGGTGTTGACCTAAATTGACCTCTGGAGGTCAGACCATTGACCTGAGCGCTTAAACATGTGAGGTAATTTCTTACTGAATTCACGCGAGCTTTCTAATGCACTTTGCAGATTTGCGATAACCCCCATATTTTCGGAGTTAGAAGGGGGCCATCGATGGCCCCCCGGTGGGGCGAAGGTGGCGCCGGACCCCCGGTGGGGCGCGGGTTAAACATGTGATGTAAAATCATTTTGAATTCACACTAGCTTTCCAATGCACTTTGCAGATTTGTGCTAACCCCCAAATTGTCGGAGTTAGAGGAGTCATCGATTCCCCGGTGCACTGTAGTCGGAAACGCTGTCGTGGGTGGCCGCGGGGCCATTTTTCTGATTCTTGAATTTAGGGGTTTTAGGGCTGCCGATGTGAAGAAAATTGTTCAGAGTGATCTGAATGACCACTATTATCAAGCTAATTTGATTGAAAGATGTACTTATTACTCATCAAAGTAAGGTGATGTTGAAATCCAGAAGTAAGGCACTCGATGCGTCTGCTAGATCCGATTTTTTAACTTTGAATAATAAACGTCAAATAGGAGTCAGGCTAAAAATAATTAGTATGAAAATGTTCCTCATAATATAAGCTTTAAGATGGTTAGCGTTATGTGTATATTTGAATTTTTATAAAGGCATATAATCTGCGTTTCAATTACCCCTTTCATAAATCCACCTTACAAACTAGTTGCTAACTTTGAATAGACAAACAAAAAAGTTACGTTTCTGCCAATAAGCCTTTTGTGGAAACATAGGTTAGGTAATTCTCCGTCATGGCTTGAAGAGAGCTAAGTGCGCAAATGTGTGCAAAATTATCCACAGTGTAAGTTGTACCGGGCCACAGTGCGGGGTCCGATACAATTCTCTTAGTTTCTCTCTTGGTTTCCACACTCTTAGTTTATCCACACTCTTAGTTTCCGTGATCTTGGAGGGGGGCCTACCAGGCAACCCTACAGTGCGCGTTAGTGCCAGACCCCTCTCCAGTGCGGGTGTTAGGTAAATAAACTTAAGTATACTTCTCCCATTGTAATTGATTTAGCATGATCTGCTGAAAATTTGGAGTGAATCGTTTCGGCCGTTTCAGCGCTGTAGCAAAATGAACATGAACAAAAACCTCCGTGGCCATCCGTGAGGCCGTTTCCGACCACTGTGCGGTGGGGCGAAGGTGGCATCGGATCCCCGGTGGGGCGCGGGTTAATAAGCAGTAACTAACTAGGAACGCGACGTCATCCGGAGTTAAACAGTGGAGTATTGTAGCATACAGAATATTTTTGTGCCTCAAAATATAAATGCTGACAATCATGGTTAGACGGCAGTGCACAGTGACTTCTGGCTGCCTGTTGGCCGGGTGGCGGCGGCATCGAAAGAATGTGATGGAGGGGGACAGCCCATGTTTAACCCTATTTCCGTCAGGCTTCCGGCTACCCCTATTTCCGGCAGGGGGGCAATATCGGCCCCCTAAGATCTCGTAATCTAACGGACCGATTTTGAAAATTCAAAGTGCTATAGATTCCCCTGACGCTAAACTTTATTTTGAAAAAGAAAATTTCAAAATTTTGATTTTTAAGGAGAAAGTCGTGCAAAATATACAATTTTTGTGTATTTTTTAGATTTTCCATAACCCTTGTCTCTGTTGTACGATTTTCACAGAACTAGTTCAGATTTACAAATAATTGACCCAAAATTGTCATATACTCGAGTTACGCAAAAATTCGAAATTCAATGGCAGTTCCAGGACCAGGACTATGAGGGGAAATATATACAACCTAAAAGTTTTGTTACGCGGATTAGAAGCCGTGATATACTGTTGGCATCTTTGACACATAAATAAATGAAAAAAAAGTGAAAAACTCATCAGGGGCGGATGCAGTAAGGTAAAACAGTGGGGTAAAATACATCCCAACAATATGCGAGTGGTATGCATGAGTATATTAGTCCCTCGACTAGTTAAAATTTATTTCTGATAATTTTTACCCTCCCATGGCAGCTCTGGGAAAGGGGGTGACATAGGCGGATCAAGGACTCTCGTCGTGGGGGGGCGGGTGGGGGTGATTGGAAACACATTTTTAATATACAACGATATTGAGTCGCGGCGGTGATACTGGCTGGGAATATGCATTTTGAAAATGTGTAGTGACTGGACACGCCTCTGGTAATCTAGAATTTGGTTATAACTATTTTGAATTTTCATATACCCAATTGTATTCGCCCTGGCACGGCTGTAAGCAGTCTTCTCACTTACTAACGTTTAGTCCTTCTTGATAACATTCCCCCATTTTGAACTGCTGTAACCGCCCCTGATGAATACAAATAGTGACAATTGTGAATGCAGTATCATCTCACATAAAGAATGATATAATAAAACCATATAACTGGTATCAGGATCAGCAGAGACGGCTTCCTTTTACAAAGAACCCATCGCATACGATAATACTTGGTTTGTGGATAGAACCTCCCCAAAAACCCAGCCATAGCTCCGCCCCTGGTAAATATATAATATTGACAATTTCAGAAAACCTGCCTGTACTAGTTTTAGGAAAAGTCAGGAAGTTTCAAAGTTCTATCGCAAGCCGTTTCGGAGATATTCTTGAAAAACCTTAGGGGGCAATATTAGCCCCTGCCGGAAATAGGGTTAAGGAATACAGTGATGTTAATGTCATTGAAATATACATACCTTCTAGTACTCAGTCAATTACCTCGTGCATGCTGTGAATTGCCTTGGACTCTCCTTGTTTGAACTGCCAGAGTACTAAGTACTAAGTACCACCGGACACTGATGGATCTTAAAACAACATCGATTCATTAGCAGTGACGCTCCCCACCATAGGGGACGAGATAAGCTGCTTCGGGTTGGAACAGTTGAAATCGCAGTCTGAAAGTGAGATAGGAGTATCTGCCTTGGAGCCCCTCACTTATCCCTCCGCCTCAAATAACCATTTTATCAGGTTAAACTTCTAGTGTTGCATTCACATGAAAAGTCAGCTAACTAGTCGTGTATGTCACAGGTACCGTGTGTATTGTATTGCCAATAAGTGTTTGCCAATGAAAAAATTAAAGCTGCATCATTTACCATGATGCTGAAAGATACTAGGGATTCGAAATCGGTACTTGTAATTTTACCCGCGAAGCATATTCACATCTTAAACTTATTAATGAATTCATACGCATGTTTTTAAGTGATATCGACACCGCACACTGCACACACACCTAAACCATAGATCCACCCAGGGCACATAATGTAGCCTACATCTGTCCTCCTCCCTCAGTCCAAGGACGGGCACAACGACCACCATTCTGAAGACCACACGTGTAGGTTTTATAATCCGCCTCTCAACCCCTCCCCACTGAGGCTTGAACTCGGCGTCAGTGGCGCCCAGCGCGCGTGACCTTTCTAACCTCTGTGCCCCGCGGGCAATCAGAATCCAGCGGATGGTAACAGCTGATTGGTGGAGGTGCGTTCACTTGAATAGCAAGACATTCAGCGGAATGTCTCCATAAGAATGATATTAAGCTTAAATCATAAACCAGAAGACGTCTTGACATGATCTTTTTTAGACATTACTAGCCCTATTTTGACCTATATTGGTCTGATTATCTGTGCCAGTATCCGATACTCCTTGGTACAGGCGAGACAGCGGCAGAGTCAGCACTGGCTAGCCGGCGGCCGAGTTCGCTGAAGTCAGGAGCGTCGCGAGATGGGTTTCTTCTGAGTGAAAAGGAGTGGGGCCCGGCCCGAAGGTAACCGAGAGAATGAGAAGAGAGAGAAGTAGGTACAGCTGGTTCTACACTGATGGGTAGGTATTAGTCTAAGTTGTTTTAAGGAATATCTTAAAAATGATTACACTTCTTTCAAAAGGTTTCGTCTCTAGTAATGTATTTCGACGAACTCTTTAGATTTGGGACCCTGCATGCTTGAGTGCAAACGTCTCTTAGGAAATTTATGCCAAAATACTGTTGTCGCCAATCCCGATGATTTTCTTTGTCCTTTCTGAATTCCTTCCGAATTTCGGATCTAATGAAGTATTTTTGCACGTCAGTTCACGCATCCAGTTAAAACGCAGCAAGTGAGGCAACAATGGTGTTGGCAGGGACCATCACTTGAGAGATATTTCGCAAAAACGACCGTGGCCTAATGCATGCCAGCCAGTATGAAACCGGCTGTACATAAAACTAAACCTTGACCGTCGGACGAGTTATAGAGAGTGTGAACTAATGAGAGCGCTGCCGAAGTAAATCAGATAATATACCAAAAGAGGGAAGCACGTGCTGCTTTGTTCCATACTGGATGATGAAAAGGCACTAAACCTAATTTGCGACTCAAAACCTTGTTGATGTTTTAGCCCATTTCACCTTTCAAACGTCATACCACGACATCTAAAATTATATGGTGAAACCAAAACCTTGCAGACAACGGAATTTTGTTGTCCAATGAGAGTACTCTTTATCGATCCACCTACTAATGGGGATTTTCGAAAACCATTTTGGGCGCTAATATCCGGAAACTATCAACTGCGACAGCAGTAAGATAACCACTGTATTATCAACACTGTACAATACACCTCCTTAAATACATGACACAATGCCGCACTGCCTAATATGAAAAATAAGAGGTCACTGGGCAGCCCACATCCAGAGATAGAAGCCCATACCCCAGCCTTGTAGGTAATTTCACAGTTTCACTTGGCTAGGCACTGAGCATATATCTTAGTGCCTATAAAAAGGCATTCCTCCCCCAAACGGAAAAGCTCGGGGTAAAACATAGTTTTGCCCTCCCCCAAGCTGTTAACCTCCTTTTTGCCCCGACTCCTTCTTAGTTTATAAGCAAGGTTTTCGTGCTTCAACTCTCAACTTCAACAGGGCCGGTTAACTTCAGTGTAAACATTGGGCCTTAGCTTGCAAAACAAGCAACTTGTGGTCATTGGCCCCGCGGCGTTTTTTTTTTTTGTTTATCGGCTCTTGGGTTTACCCCCAAAACCTATCGTCTGGTTAAATTGTGGCTTAAATCATCATTTTCTATGGAGGCAGATTCTGCGTAGCTTTCCGGGTGGAATAGTAGCTTTGAATAATGATTTGTTTGCCTTGAAATATCGTCAGATGATTGGACTCGAGAGAGAAAAAAGATGCTCTAAAGTTACCTAACGTAAGCACTTAGGTTTTGTAAATATCGAGAAGTTTTATGCTGATGTTTTAATAACAGTAATATAGTACGCATTCTGTCAATAGACTTAATAAGTGGGCACTTGGCGATCACTTATTTCAATTAATCACTTAAGCAATAACTAGTATAGCTATCAATAATAAATACAGATAACTATCATATCATACAGACATAACTCAACGAAAATACCATTGGCACCCTGTTCTCATTAAAAACGTATAACGAGGAAAATGGAGTCGCAGCTACAAGTGGCCGCCTCCGTCAATTAATGGAGACACCAATAGTCACACTAATAATGTCAGGTAGTCACCTTTCCAGGCTAGACGACCCATCGATTAACTGGCCATTCAGAGGAGGAGGCTATGCGCACAGCTGGCTTTTCGCACGGTGAAAATAGACGTCCGCTGTGCTGAGTAAAACCGTTCAGGACCCGCATATGCACACTGTTACCCGCCACGCCAGTTCACAGAAACCCGAGAGTGTTAGTCAGTAAGCATGCGCGCTAGTACGGGTGAGACCGCGTTTAGGTCTCTTGCGTAACTGACTTGATAATTTGTTTAGCATCAATTTTATGAAGTATGTTGGCCATTTCGTCTAGAATAACGCATCAAAAATAGTCTAAGACACATCTGAGAATCATTCGTTCCTGGTTAATTGCATGGAAGCATTATTTAAGTCGTCCGGGCGGGGGTGCAGCTTTAGACCATGTATGGACAGTCCCCGGTAAAAGTAATGATGGCAGCGGTGTGCATTTATACCTCTCTGGGCATGCTTGGACACCCTAATGGAAGGTCAAGACAGAGGCGTAGCTAGGATTTCGCTCAGGGGGGGTGGCGCCCCGAAAAGGGCCCCTGCGACAGCACCGAAAGGGCCATGATGGGTAAAAAGGGCCCGGATTGTTACAGAATAGAGTGCTGAACAGGGCTTAAGAGGGCCCTGTCTGGTATGAAATTTCAAATTTGGCCACAGAGCATAGTGCGGGTGAGCTGCGCTTCGTGCGGTCCGTGTCTTCAGGGGGCCCGTTTCCTCCTTCGGGCTCTCAGGGGAGGGGGGGTGGCTGTCCCTGCCGCCCTCCCCCTTGTCTACGCCCCCTGGGCCAAGATAATGAAGCCATACAGTAAGGACCGGTTGGCCTAGTGACCTCATTGCCCGCATCCGAATTGTAATCGCATGAATAGCGAGGGTTCAGTCCCCACGGTGGGAAAGCGCCTTCCGTGTCCCATCTAACCCAGTAGAAAGGTTCCCTAAATACCCTCGCCAGCACTTTGTGTAGTTGGGTGAGTTTGCCTGTTATAAGTGGCTTTGAATAAAATGGGGCTGAAATATTCTCTTGGCTGCACTTTCATTTCAAGGCAATCGAATTAGTTGTATTTACTTCGATAGGCTCGTGGAAGGGCTTATCTCTTAATATAATGAGCATTGGCATTGCTTCAAACTTGAGCACCACTTTTCGAATATCTGCACCTCTGAATGGTGGGTCTAGGTGAAAATTAGCATTGAGAGATAGTTGGCAGGCAATAGCACCTTCAAATTGAACCGGTGTGATTTAGCTGAGAGAAAGCATCACAAAGTTGTTGCCTGTTTTTTTCTATAAATTTCGTTCAAGTTGTTCCTAGTACGGCTGCTGGAGTCGGAGTCTCACTAAAGCCATCAAGGGACTTGTCACGGAGACCCCGACCCCAACACCCGAACGAGCAACTCCCTCAATGGAGGGTAAATTTAGAAGCCAAAGTTTAACGTCCCACAAAGCACAGGGACGGCTGCCCAGCTCAGGTCACCCTCTCACCAGTCAGTTGCCAGCCGACTTGTACGTCGGGTAAACTATCGAGCGCCGGAGCGTCTCAGGGGAACCGATCCCAAGCCTGGACATGCACTGCCACTGCATGCTTCTGAGCAGCGGGCCGGAGCCCAACGCTCTACCAACTGAGGTACCGGGGCGGCAAATAGATAATTGTTGAGAATAGATAATCATTTTTGGGGTTTAACGATGCACTAATTGCCAATGTTATATGGCGTTGCCAACTCTCATCCTGTTGGGAGGGATTTGGGGGATCACATAGACTTATTCAGAGGCTCCGCCGGGACTTGAACCCTGGACTAGTGGCTTAGTAGACATACGCGTTATCCACTAAGCCACCCATCCCCCTTGCCTGTTGAAAAAGACGCCACTACTTCTGCTGAGGATTGCGTGTTATGTGCTGCGACTTTTGTCGCCGTAAAAAATTGGTGCCAGTTTAAGGCAGTTCATAAAAGGAAGGGGCGGAGTTCAAATGGGTGTAAAGTAATTAACGGGGCACACTATGCTATTTAGACAGCCCGGTTGCACCCTCGTGTTTAAAATCTTAATCAAGCTTTGTCTCAAGGACTAGTGACAGTCCTAAACACGCTTGTGACATTTTCGCCTGTGTATTACAAGCAGTTTGGAAATGAAAGCCTAAGTTGAATCCACAACATCCGTAAGAAGTGAGGTGTTCGATTCAAAATTGTGTCATCAAGCAGGAGGCTTGTGACAAACATTGTGTATCGTCTTATTGAGAAAACCATGACATAATACCCTGGTGGAGTTTAAAAAACCGAACCCTTCTAAGAGCAAAGTTCTACGCCAAAAAATACTTTGAAATCCTTTTTCATTTTGTCCGCTTGTTTGCTTGGCTGTTGAAACAGCCTACCGTGAACTCAAATTCTCTCAGCTATCAAATTAATTTGCAATCCTTAGTTACTATTTGTAAAGGTATGTGAACAGAATTTTAGAGGCTGCTTGAACCGTCCGAGCTGTTTGACGGTGGCTCTTCTTCACCCCGCGTCCTGCGCGGACGATGGCTGCGTACGAGCACTCTAATGCTCAGCCAGCGGGCCGGGCGGTGCCGCACCTGCGCTCTCTACAGACTTACTTCATTGTCAACTATTTTAACCCGCGCTTGTAGTAAAATATCCACTGCTTCTGAGAATAAATAAATAAACTCATATAAATATATTTAAAATGAACACGTTTTTATAGTCATGTGGGGAAGAATGTGGCACAAATTTTATTTTATCTTTTGTTCGGCTAAAACTATGTGTTTTGGAAGCATATTCTCATTCTTGTGCAGTTCTTTTTTGCCGTAATTTTGAGTCAAGATTGAGTATAATTGTTTTCCCATGCCTTATGTCTTGATAAAGGAAAATGCCATAAAACTAACATTGCATCTCAGAATTATAGCATCGTGGGTGCCTCTTATTTTAAAACCACTTATCAGTAGAGTTGTCTCACTTTGCACAAACATATACATAGATGGGCATGTGGGGACTCCTGGATCTCGTTTCTTAGTCCGTTTTCTCAGCCTTTTTTCAGAATTTTAGACCAGTACGCTGTCCTTGCCCGGGGCGCTTGATGTTTGACCAGGGGCGGACGCAGACCCAAGTTTTGGGGGGCCAAACCCATTTCTGCCTCTCCTCCTGGTGGGGGGGGGTGCGGGGTGTGGGAGCGAATATTTTTTTGTTCTACAGACCTAGTGTAAACACCTTTTTTCATTGCTCGACAGACCTAGTATAAGCTGCCTCTGATCGCTCTCGAAGATTGTTTTGCTCTACAGACCTAGTGAAAACACCTTTTTTCAAAAAATCATCCGGCGTTTGGGGGCCCAAAAGATAGTTTGGCCCCCTCCAGCACTTTGGGGGGGCATGGCCGGAATGCCCCCCCTGTGTCTGCCAATGTGTTTGACCCGCAATTTGGCGTTATTGTTATTGCCGCATTGCAGTCCTTTGAATCGAATATCAACATATTTTTGCGTTTGGTCGAAGTATTATGCAAGTATTATGTGCTCCGCATTCAAAATTCCCAGTGATCAGTCTCTGTTTCCTCTCAGTCATTGAAGTTGTGGTGCTGGTTTTGCGCTGGAACATTCTCTGTCTCATTTTCTAATACACTGTGTATTCGTGGTTCCAAATGAAATAACAATGTCGGTTAAGCTGTCTTGAGCACTCGGTTACTATTATGTGCAGTTTTTTCTCAGGGGAATGTTTCATATGGAGCCAAATCTTTTAGATGTTAGCATGCGAGCCACGTCACCCTTTCCAAGAAAAGGGCATGACTGTTCGCTTGCGGGAAGCTTCTATTATAATTAAAGGCGTGAATAAACAGCTTTGCTATGATCATGGGGTGGTCTACACTTACCACTGAATGGCCTTTACCAATTTCCAGAGTTGCTTACATCACAATGTTGACACTGAGCTCCTGCAAAGGTTTTTTCTCTCTCTCTCTCTCTCAGCACCGTCGTTGATAACTGCAACACTGAACACATTTTCTGGCCCGGCTGTGGCCAGCTGAGACTGTCTAGTCCCTGTCTGGATCCCGAATCAATGCTGTATTTATTGTGCGGAGCAATGTAAAGAGAGGCCACGACCTTTGGTTAAGAAAAGGGTTGGAACTTGAGATTTCCTAATACGCATAAACCCTCTACACGAGTAAGTATATCCGCGCAATTTTACCCACGTTTCGATGGGTGGATATATGTTTCTTACACTGGGTACGCTTACGAAGGTCTATATTCTACTGTAACTATCTTTGACCTCAGCGTGTTTTGCTATCATTTTTTCACGTTATGCTCAGGTTTCATACTCGCTGAAAGCAGTAAACAAAGATGTGTGCCTTTCTAAGGAGCTAGAGACAGTTGGAGCGATTGGGCGATTGGGTTACTCCTGTCCTACGTACCGAGTAATTTCTACACCGTACTCTCTACAATTGCGTGATAAAAGACCCAAAGGATTTGGCACTAATCCCATGGAAAGGTTACTGAATTCAGATAATCCCTCCCCCCAGGTAGGCATGCTCTTTGCCTTACTTTTGTCAATAAATTACCATTACACGACCAATCAACTGCATACTGCATCTGCTGCTGCCTGGGCTGCACGAGATGTTTTCCAGGACTTGAAGAAATGTTTACTCACTGAACATTCTGGCCCTATGCCCAAATGCTGACGGTGCTCCGTACATCTTGGAAAAATTCACAACTTTCCTAGTGGCAGATGCGTTGTTGTTCTTCCTCTTTAGTGAGAGCGTGATACACGAATAACGACAAAAGGTATAAGCAGGCCACATCAATTTTGGAGACAGTTCTAGCCGAAAAACAGTCTTCCGTAAATGTATGCAACGAAGAAAGGTGAGCAAATCTCGTGGTCAAGAGGTCCGCGAAGTGAACACGGTATGACTTCGAGATCCTGACCAGGAATATGCAGCCTCAGCTGGCCACAGCCGGACCACCAAATGTGTTCTCAGTGTTGCAGTATTAATGATGATTCAAAGCGGGAAAAACTATCAAGAGCTCAACACGCGTGATGAAAATAGCTCTTGGCATTTGCACAGGTCATCTGGTATGTGTAAGAATGGCTAAGGTCGTAGTAAAGAAGATTATCAACGCCTTGAGCGATGAACGTAGTTTCTTGCGAGCCAGTAATAATGCAGCTTTCTTTTAAAATGTTGACGTGGTTTGCCTGCCAGCTTCTGAGAGATTGGGCTCCGTATGAACAATCCTTCCGAGAAAACTTAGCATTGTGGTTACTGAGTATTCGAGGATGCTCACAAAACCTGTCTTTGGAACAGCGAATCAATATTGTGCAATGAAATGAAACAAATCGCACATATTCCAGCGCAAAACCAGCACCATAACTTAAATAACTGAATAGAAATAGATTGGTCACCGGAAATTGTGAATGTTGGTCGAATGATGCTTATAGTGTAAGCGGTGTAAATCAAAATTTTGGAATTTGATGCGCTTAAGAAAGACTTTACGAAATTTGTGCTACAAACTTTTATGAAGAAGATATGTGTAACACCCCTAACTCACCACACACCCCATGTTAAGCATTGTTCAGTGCTCTGATGGTGGAAATAGAAAGTTTGCACAAAATATAACTGTATTTTGTAAGCTAGAGAGATCTTACCTGGAGGCGAAGGAAACACGTTCTTGTCATAGTCCCAGGGTATGACTTCAGATCCGTTGGCAATCATCATGGTGGGGTACTCGCTGAACCAGGCCGCGCGGACCACTGACGTAGAACTGGGGGAAAACGAACCACTGACGTAGAACTGGGGGAAAACGAACCACTGACGTCGAACTGGGGAAAACGAACCACTGACGTAGAACTGGGGGAAAACGAACCACTGACGTAGAACTGGGGGAAAACGAACCACTGACGTAGAACTGGGGGAAAACGAACCACTGCTGACCTAAAACCGGGAAATGACGGACCACTGACGAAAAACTGGGAAATGACAGACCACTGACGTAGAACTGGGGGAAAACGAACCACTGACGTAGAACTGGGGGAAAACGAACCACTGCTGACCTAAAACCGGGAAATGACGGACCACTGACGAAAAACTGGGAAATGACAGACCACTGACGTAGAACTGGGGGAAAACGAACCACTGCTGACCTAAAACCGGGAAATGACAGAGCACTGACGTAAAACTGGGAAATAGCAAACCACTGAATTAACGTAAAACTGGGAAATGACAGACCACTGACGTAAAACTGGGAGATGACAGACCACTGACCTAAGACTGGAAAATACCAGACCACTGACGTAAAACTGGGAAATAGCAGACCATTGATATTTAACTCGAGAATAATGGGCTACGGACGAAGAACTGGGAAATAACGTTGGACCTTGGGTCAAAGTGCACGGGAATTTTGAAAATAAACTGATGATTTTTACTCAATAATTTTTTCGCAATCAAAATTTTGCATTGCAGTGAAAGAACACACCTGCAAAGTTGCGGGATTGTGGATTGTTTGAATGTGGATTTTGTATGGTATATAATACAGATAAAGACAACCAATATAAATTTGTTCAGTACAATAGTCAATATGCTGGCATTATTGACTCTCCAGATGAAATCTTAACACACTAGCTTGGGAGTGATTACTGATTTGGAATCAAATTAGGAGAAAAAAATAATGCAATTTTATAAAAAAAATAATTTTACCAGCCCCCAAAATATAAAAAAAAAAGTAATCTATTATAATTTTTTTTAAAAAAAAAAAAACCCCAACTAACCAATTTTACCTCTGGAAAAAAAAACATTAACCCAAAAAAAAAAAAAAAAAAAAAATATTTTAATTAAAAAACCACACTTTTTTACTTTTTTTAAAATAACTACCCACAAATTTTTTTGGGGGGGGGGGGGGGGAAACCACCCCCGCCGGGGGGAAGAAGGGGGTTAAGGGATTCATCCTTAGTTGTGATCGTTAACCGTAGTGAAAACAACTTGTCAGCATAGCTGGAGGCTTAGGGTTTGTATGGGCTATGTAGTACCGTACGTGTGCTTCCCCAGTCAGGATCCCCCGCTCCCCTGGATCAAGAGATATCTAGCATTGGCTTGAAGTTTGGGGTGGGGTTGCCCCAGGCCCCGCTCTCAACCCCAGTGTTAAAAGAAAATGGATCATGGTTGTTGAAATCCGTGGTTCGTTTTGCAATTTCGGTATTTTTTCTAAAGGTACCCCTCCTCCTCCCAATAGAGCATACAACTGCCAGCAGCTGCTTGCTCCGCTTCTTCCCGATAAGACTTCTGAAATACTCACCCCTTAAAAATTCCAAATAGTGAGTCGAGATAGTGCCACTTGGAATGCACAAAGGGCGTTCTCCATGCGGCTATACCGCCCCTGAGGCTTCACTCCCTTACCGAAATCCTGGATCATCTCTGCCCCCAATAGACTGCACTCTAAATAGATGATGCTTCCTTGAAAGAGGTTCCCACTTACCCGACCGCCCTGTATCCTCCCTGCCGACACACCTGCAACCACTTTAGTGTACCCTGGAGCATCACCTTCCACCCCACTTTCCCATCCCGTATTGGTGCTCTACGATGGCTCCCTCCTGCTTTTCACAGGGGACTACGCTTGTGGATGTCCTCATCCCCTCAGCGGACGACGGCGCCGGCTCCAGAGCCTGGCCATGTGGCTGTTTGGGCAGCATGCTAAAGCTGATGATGGGGGACCGCATGTCGACTCCGGCTCCCGTCGACACCAGGAAAGACGACGCTCACCAGCGTCAGCGGCGGACGGGTCTCTGAATCGTGGCCGCTCCCAGCAATGTAAGTACCAGGGCGCCCTGTCATCGTACTCGAGTGAGGAGTGGGTATCGCGGAAAACAAACGGCCGCAGAATAGTTGTGTAGCTGCTAAATCTGGACACATATATAGGCTCCCTGCGATGGCTCAGTGCGACATTTTTAACTGGGTTTTTAATGAACACTGAGTCCAGCTGCGATAAATATATGTCTTACAATAAATTGGCACGGAGCATGGTCGGAAAATCCGACAGTGAAATATTTCGATAATAATCCAATACAGTTTCCTTTTTTGGCTTTACGCATAAGCGTATTCTTTGTTTTGATCACCGTCAATCAACCTGTTTCATTATTTTCATTGGATGCGAGTACAAACCGTGTGAGGGAAATCTCATGTACAGCCCCTGCAATTGAATCTGTAGAAATTTGGCTCGGCAGTTTTTGTTCTATTATTTGCGAGCTACTGCTCACTTATTCATGATTCAACAAACAGCTCCGTGGTTTGTTCCCAGTTATCGCTTGTGCACTCACCAGTACTTGACCGCCTCATATTTTAGAAATGATTTGCAAAAAAACTTAATTGTTACGAAAGGGCGATAGAAAACGATTTTTGCAAATAGTGTTCTAAACATGATGGCAACCAATTTTGCCTCAGCAATCTAAAGCTAAATGCAAAACACGCGTGTTGGGTTTCTAATCATGACCGAAGCAGCAATAGGAAGCCAGAAACAAGCCCAAAATTGTCGAGCCTAGTGTCTACATAATCAAGTACAGGGAGCTGTACTCCCGCCTACATTTCTCCTTCAACTCGATTTATTTTCATTGAAAATTTGCATTCATTTTCATGGACAGATTGCTCTTGCCTTCAATGCAGATTGTTTTTGTCAATATTAAAATTTCTGGTACGAAGTCAATAAAGCATCAGTCACGTACCGATAACAATATTATACAAACATTAGCCAGCATTTTCGATGTTGGCAGAGGACGTATCTACTGCCATAAATCATTGTGCAAGTGTCGCTGTGTGCGTAAAGAGTCTGGAGTTATTATCGTGCTTGCTGCCTGATTGCATATTGTATGTGTATAATGATTGGAAGTGGTGCATCTTGAATCGGAACCTTAACGATACAGTTAATGATAGAGATTTAACTACTGGGATACCTAGAAACCAGATTGAAAACATAAAAACAAAGAGGTGGTCAGCTCTAATCTATCTGCACAGATAAAACGAAATTAAATAAGTGTTTCTAGGCTGTGCTATTGTCACATGATAAAATGACACTGACAATTACAGCATTCTTCCGGTTTCCAAAAGATAACACAGAAAGCAGTATGGACGAAAACTTGGTATAGAAAGAGCTGCTTAACATCAACGGTGCCAGAGTATGCTCCGCCCCATCTGTAAAAGAGCGACTACAATCCGAAATTCAAACTCATATCAAACTTCAAACCCAAGCTCAAGGACGGAGTTATGTTGAACGATCATACATGCGTGGTGAAATTCAGTAGATATGCTAATACACTAGATATACAATGATGCTAATGTGTTTCTACCTTTTTGGGGGGGGCACCGTGACAATATTATCTCCAGCCGGTACAGTGTCGGGACCTTGTCGGGTTTCCGGCACCGGCACCGGTACTGCCACCGAAAATTCCGAAAAAGTAGAATCTCTACTTATTATGCATGGATATGTCCATCACTCCGTCTGCGTAGAGTTTGCATCACCCTGGCAACATCAACACTTCCAGGACTGCCCCATTGACCGAAAAACTATCTCGAGCCCTGAGCAGAGCCATAGACATGAAAACTTACACACTCCGGAAGCATCTTTCACGGCCGCCCTGCCGATGCGCGCGAGCCACGTGGTTGGCCACACAACTGCGGTTTCCTCGGCTGCGCTGCACCTGTTGGGCGGTGCAGTATAGCTGCAGGGCGGGCACTGCGGCACAGTATAGCCAGAGCCGACGCTGCGGTAGTGCGGCACGGCGTAGGCTCTTACACTGCGGTACAGCACAGCAGAAGGCATGACACTGACTCTGAGGTCCTCATCCGGGGTTGTCGCCACGGTCTTTTGCTGGGGTCATGGCGGATGCAGGAGCAACTTTTGAAGAAGGCCAAACCGAAGTTTTGGGAGGGGGGCTAAATCAATAAAAAATTGCGAGAATATGGTCGTTAAAAAAACGGCCAGATTTGGTCTTGTGAGGGGCCAAAAGATACCATTTAAGCTTTTGGCCACGGCCCCTTTGCCCCCTGGATTCGCCAGTGACTGGGGTAACATATCGACCCGGTGAGATTGGGGGAGGGGGAGAGAGAAGCTAGAACTAAATAGCTGCCAGGGAGAGTCCTATCGAGGCAGTTCACCCAAAACGAATTTGGGAACATTTGCGTGAGGGTACGGTGATAAGTGGAAGACGGGCGAAAATGCTAGCTAGGTATGGAATTGTTTTTAGGCGATGTCCTGATTCAAAAATAGGGGACGGATACCTCTGTCCCCCTTTCCTCTTTGACACCGTTTGTCCTGATCTGCATAATTCCGTGTGAATAAAGAACATAGAAAAGGCTGTTACTGCTGCGTGGAGCAGCCAGACCAGTCCCGGCTCTTTTCAGTGGGCCGCCTTTTTTGGCCTCTAGCCAATAGCTGGCCGGGGTGAAACCACAATGATGACTCCTTGAAGCCCCTTGGGTTTGATAGCTTGAGCTGTCGCCTGGTTGAAAGTGCCTGCCACCAGGGGCGTAGCCAGGATTTCGCTCAGGGAGGGGCGGCGCCCCGAAAAGGGCCCCTGCGACAGCGCCAAAAGGGCCCTGATGGGTAAAAAGGGCCTTGCTTGCTACAGAATAGAGTGCTGAAGAGGGCTTAAGAGGGCCTTGTCTGATATAAAATGCAAAATTGGCCCACAAAGCATAGTGCGGGCGAGCCGCGCTTCGCGCGGCTCGTGTCCTCAGGGGGCCCTTCGGGCCCTCAGGGAGGGGCGGCCGTCCCTGCCGCCCCCCTTGGCCACGCCCCTGCCTGTCAGCCCCACTTTCTGTCCTCTGAGTTTTTGCCAGGTTCAAACGCCGTCTCTGTCAGTCGGCTGGCGTCAGGTGCCCATTTACGGCATTCACGTAATTACGGCATTTCTGTATACGTGTAGCGAAAACAACGGCATCGGATCCAGAAAATCATTAACTTTAGCGTCCAAGTCCTCACCGGGAAGAGAAAATTCGACCATATTTCACTCGAAGTCACTAGACTACGTTTGCCAAGCGCTTCCAATCTACCTAGGCACCATTAACTGCGTTTAGTCCGTGGTGTACTACATACTGGAGAACCGTCTGTACTTAACCCTATTTCCGTCAGGCTCCCGGCTACCCCCTATTTCCGGCAGGGGGAGGCAATATCGGCCCCCCCTAAGATCTCGTAATCTAACTGGCCGATTTTGAAAATTCAAAGTGCTATAGATTCCCTGACGCTAAACTTTATTTTGAAAAAAGAAAATTTCAAAATTTTGATTTTTAAGGAGAAAGTCGTGCAAAATATACAATTTTTGTGTATTTTTTTAGATTTTCCATAACCTTTGTCTCTGTTGTACGATTTTCACAAAACTAGTTCAGATTTACAAATAATTGACCCAAAATTGTCATATACTCGAGTTACGCAAAAATTCGAAATTCAATGGCAGTTCCAGGACCAGGACTATGAGGGGAAATATATACAACCTAAAAAGTTTTTGTTACGCGGATTAGAAGCCGTGATATACTGCTTGGCATCTTTGACACATAAATAAATGAAAAAAGTGAAAAACTCATCAGGGGCGGATGCAGTAAGGTAAAACAGTGGGGTAAAATACATCCCAACAATATGCGAGTGGTATGCATGAGTATATTAGTCCCTCGACTAGTTGAAATTTATTTCTGATAATTTTTACCCTCCCATGGCAGCTCTGGGAAAGGGGGTGACATAGGCGGATCAAGGACTATCGTCGTAGGGGGGGGCGGGTGGGGCTGATTGGAAACACATTTTTAATATACAACGATATTGAGTCGCGGCGGTGATACTGGCTGGAAATATGCATTTTGAAAATGTGTAGTGACTGGACACGCCTCTGGTAATCTAGAATTTGGTTATAACTATTTTGAATTTTCATATACCCAATTGTATTCGCCCTGGCACGGCTGTAAGCAGTCTTCTCACTTACTAACGTTTAGTCCTTCTTGATAACATTACCCCCATTTTGAACTGCTGTAACCGCCCCTGATGAATACAAATAGTGACAATTGTGAATGCACTATCATCTCACATAAAAAATTATATAATAAAACCATATAACTGGTATCAGGATCAGCAGAGACGGCTTCCTTTTACAAAGAACCCATCGCATACGATAATACTTGGTTTGTGGATAGAACCTCCCCAAAAACCCAGCCATAGCTCCGCCCCCTGGTAAATATATAATATTGACAATTTCAGAAAACCTGCCTGTACTAGTTTTAGGAAAAGTCAGGAAGTTTCAAAGTTCTATCGCAAGCCGTTTCGGAGATATTCTTGAAAAACCTTAGGGGGGCAATATTAGCCCCCCTGCCGGAAATAGGGTTAACAGTATAATTCAGCCTACCGCACATATGTACCAGACTAGACAAGCCGGACATTTGCAGTCAACGCGTGCCAGAACGAACGCAGGAAAGCGTAAGATTTCTCATGTGACTGCCTCACGTTATATCACCCTTCCAGACAAAGTTACGGGCAGCGTTAGTATCCCAAGCTTTAAACAATCACTACGGAACATGTTTGGTCTGTAGGTGTGTGCGAGTTAGTGCGCTTTTAATTACGTGCCAATGTCTGTTATACCGTGTGTCTGTTTTAGGCCTTTTATATGCGTGATCACCTGTAAGTTATTGCATTTGGTTTTTTTCCATTTATTACGCGTTTATCTTGTCATACCCTGCTGCACCAATTTGACGATGGAATATGAAAAGTCCCTCCTGCATAAGGATGTTCTGAAATATACATAAATACCTACGTGCATATAGTTATACATATATGAGCTCTCACTAGTTGCAAATAATGCCCCCACTCGAGTTTTGCCACCCCCGCCTGCCCCCACTCGAGTAGTGACACCCCCATGCCTGGTCCCACTCGAGTGGTGCCGCCCCGATCTTCCTTCACTCGAGTGGTGCTCGGAGTCGATTCCGACTCTGAGTCGGGACTCAATAAGTCAGGGTTTAAGAGATTTAGCACATATTAAGAAAAGATCCTAAAAACACTTCAGGCTAGAAAAACAATTATCAGTCACACACATATCCATACATAGTCCCATTGTGTATTCATCGAGGCGCCCTGCAGTGCGTGTGTATAGGACCTGTCCGTGTCAGCTTTCACCTCGTTATGCAACTTGACATCGCGGTAGCACAGTCCTGGCTGTCCTGGCTCAGCTCAAATGTAAAGTAAGGGGGGCTCATCGCATGGTTCAGTGGCATAGTCGTGTGTGCTGTACGCTGATATTGCGATGGTGCCGGAAATACAGTTCCTGTCTCGCCGACCTAATACTTAGTACACACAGTGTGGTGCTGCAACAGGGGCTCGGCACTGTGGTGCCGGCGCGGTTCGTGCGTAGCGTTAGAAATGCGACCGTCGTGTTCGTTTTCCGGCTAACACTCGGGCAACAGCATTGGCGATTTTCAACGCCGTGGTTTGACTTACAGGACCTGTAAATACTGGTTCAGCGCATCACTATTAAGATCACAAGCCTCCCCAGAGTTTGTGCTAGATTTTTTAAATGCTTTGCCTTGGCAAGCTAAGTGATATTAGTAAACCAGTACATCTCTGCCTAGCAGTGTCTATTTGAGCCTCTAAGCTGAAGTTCCTTCCAGTTTCAAAACAAAGAGTTTTGACGACGATTTAGTTTTAATAATTTGAGAATCGGTGATCAGGGGCGTAGCCAGGATTTCGCTCAGGGAGGGGGCGGCGCCCCGAAAAGGGCCCTTGCGACAGCGCCAAAAGGGCCCTGATGGGTAAAAAGAGCCCTGCTTGTTACAGCATCGTGTCCTCAGGGGGGCCATTCGGGCCCTCAGGGGGCGGCGGCTGTCCCTTCCGCCTTCCCCCTTGGCTACGCCCCTGTCGATGATGATGATTATTAATTATAACAATTATTGGGGCTTTTCGACGCACCAACTGCTAGGATCATATGACGTCTTAAACTCTTTTCCTGTTGGAAGGGTTTCTGAAGAGGTCATGATCAATATCTGACCCTAGATCATCGATATGAAAATTGTTGGACCCATTATGTGATGTGAGTTTCAATTGGAAAGATTAACCCTGTACTTACTTATGCTCTCTTAAACTTTTTGGAGGTAATGTCACTTGACCTGCACTGGAGACCTGACCTGATATGGCCCGACATTACCATTTTGGCAAAAGTTGCAGAATTGTCAATGTTAAGTACGGCCACGCTTTGTGCCACCGTTCTTTGGTGCCGCCGGAAAAACCAGACGGGGTGTTTAAATAGCCCCTGGGTTAAGCCGACTAACCCGATATGCTCACATGTCTGGTTGATGACCCACTTACCCTCGCCCCGGTGGGGAGGTGTTTGAACATCCCCTTCGGGTTTTTTTCCGGCGGCACGAATAAACGGCGGCGCGAAGCTTCGCCGTACGTGGTACACCTTATCCTTGATCAATTCCGCAACTTTCTCCAAAATTTTAAGGTTGGTTCATCTCAGGTCAGGTCGCCAGTTCAGGTCAGGTGACCTCAGGGACGTAGCCAAGGGGGGGCGGCAGGGACAGCCGCCCCTTCCTGAGGGCCCGAAGGACCTCCCCGAGGACACGAGCCGCACGAAGCGCGGCTCGCCCGCACTTTGCTCTGTGGCCAAATTTGGCATTTTATACCAGACAGGGCCCTCTTAAGCCCTCTTCAGCACTCCGTTCTGTAACAAGGAGGGCCCTTTTTACCCATCAGGTCCCTTTTGGTGCTGTCGCAGGGGCCCTTTTCGGGGTGCCGCCCCTCCCTGAGCGAAATCCTGGCTACGCCCCTGGGTGACCTCCCCTTAAAATGTAAGGTGGCATAAGTAAGAAATGCGTGAATCTATCGGATTGAAACTTATACCACAAAATGGGCCAATCGAGTTCTACAAAACTCATTCCGGGAATTTTTCATATCGATGACCTAAGGTCAAGTACGGTCATGACATCTCCATTGGAAATACATGGGAAAAACAGAAATTGGGCTATATTTGTGTATGTATGTACATGCAGGTGAGAATACCTTCATATTCTCCAAATCATAGTATCCTGGGCTCCTTTCCAGGTTGATGCTGCCATTTTTGACCTGTTACCTCTGAGAGATCATTTGGGGCTATTTAAGCACTTTTCAGACTTAGGTCAATAACTTTGCATGAAATAGTGATACAGCTTTTATTTTGATGTCATTGCATCTGGATTGCTATTGCAAGTCGATTGATATGCATATTGCTCTGTTAGGTTAAAAAGGACCTTGACCTGACCTGAGGTCAGGTAATTTTTGTGTTTTGACCTAGTATGGTCAAATTATACATCATTCGATTTTTCGTGACGAGGAAAGCGAATGGTGCCCATAAACGATTCTAACTCAACTCTGTCAGACGCTAGAGCCCAAAAACTGTACTAAAAAATCCCAGTTTCCCTGATCTGTCATGACCTCAATATTGACCTGAGCCAAAAAATGACTAACTTAGTTTCTTTATCAGTTTATATGAGCTATCCACCAGCGTTCACATTTTTTCGCTATCCCGCATAGGGGCCGAGTTCGAGGGGGTGTTCAAACACTCCTCCCCCACCAGGGCGAAGGTGGCTCGGAGGCCCACCGGGGCGCGGGTTAAAATGCCGTCTCCATTTGAGCCTTGGCAAGTTAGATATGTTATTCAAATTTGAGAGGAGCTCAGCTCCAGTGCCGCCTTATCTTTTGTCTCTCTAACGATTTTCAAAACAAGACGCTGTGAAGTGCTTCTGAGTATTGTACAAGTTACGGGTAAACGAAAAAACATGTAGGCTGAGTCGCGACGAAGCATACACTTCAGCGTTCGCAGTAAGTCAGGTTATAAGGGTTTTGTCTCAGAGAAAACACACACGATTTGCATTTCAAGTCCTCATGCTTGAACTTTTTTGTTCAAAAATGTAATATATATATATAGATTTCATTAAATATGACGGCAAATCGAGCTTTAGTAATCTGTTTCATGTAAAGATTTGATAGTTCTTACAGTTTTCCTTTCACTGCGTTGTAGATCTTTTAAAACTTCTACCAAAAACCGCATTGTTTTCGCAACGTTTCACTATTCCAGATAGCATCATCGGGCATAATCAATACATATTACTTATCATCATACACTCACTATACCTTAAATAAGCGACAGTAACAATCCTAGCACTTCGCTTCGGGTCGGTTCATTGGTAAAACTGAGCTAGTTAAATTTAAAACTGTAAGGAACTGCTTACTTTACAAGGGCACTCCAGATCGCGAAAATTCATACCCTGGAAATTCCTTTCAATGATTACTCAATACACTTACAAAAATTACACAGTTGGGACAAATCACATCACTATAAATAACGATCATAGTAAACGCAGGGGGGCACTATCATATAGTGTCAGGTGGGAAACTAGATTCATCTGGATATTAATCTTGGGGTTAATATCTCGGATGAACACGGTTTCTAGCGCTTGAAGTTTTCGCCTACTGTGCGCTCGGGCCACTATAGATGTTTGTTGGACGGCCTCGTCCCTGGTGAGCTCAAGGTTGTGGGTCGTCCTCAGATGGTTCAGGAGGGCGCCTTGCTGCAGGTGGCATGTTATTCTTCTGGAGAAAGTCGTAGTAGTGTACCCGATGTAGCAGCAGTCCGCTCGGCGCGCACAGTCGCCATGTTTGCAATCGAACTGGTAAACTACATCGGTGGCTTTGAGGTCTGAAGGGTCGTTAGATAAGTTGTTTTTCATTACAAGGCTTGATGTTTTCCGGTTCTTGTAGTAGATAGTCAGGTGTATTGAATCCTCGGCTTGTTTTGGGATAATGTTTTTTATGATTGTTGTGATCGCTTTTTCATCCTTTTTGTACACTGTGGAATTCGAGTTTTGGTAGAACAGTTGGTGTATGGCTCCTGATGGGACTTCCTTCGTTGGTGGTTTCGTACAAGTTTTGTTCATTTCTTTGGAGATCACGTCTTCGATGCCATTCAAATCATAGTCTTTGTTAATTAGGATACCTTCACTCGATTCAACTCCTGGTGTACCAGCTCCCAGGAGGAGCAGTGTGTTAAAGCCCGGTGGATGTACGCTTTAATGACGCTTTGTTTGTAGCGCTTCGGGCATTCGCTATGTCCGTTTAGGCACTAGCCAGTATTGGTCGGCTTCCGATACACTTTTGTTACAAACCGTGCCCCGGAGCCATCGACGTCAACATCTAGGAAAGGTATCCTGTTGTCAACGCTCTCTTCCGTGGTGAAACTGAGTGTTGACACTCTGTCCAGACATTCCTTCAATGTGCTCAGCTGAGTGGTGTCTGCTATCTCGCAATATATGTCGTCAATGTACCTCAGGTACGTAATTGGAGGAGATTCGAGATTGCTAAGGGCACGATGTTATATCTAACACATGTAACTCTCGGCAAAAAGGACACCGACAGGGGAGCCCATAGCGACCCCGTCGTGTTGATAGTACAGGTGTCCCTCAGGACACCTGAATGTTGCGCTCTTGGTGCATACTCCAAGCATTTGTTTGAGTATTCTTCTCGGGACACATGGAGGAGGTAGGTCTGCGTGGTTGAAAGCATAATCCAGAATTATTTCGATCGTTTCATCAATAGGGACGTTTGTGAAGAGGCTCTGAGCATCTAGTGAGGCGAGGATACCTTTCCTCTCACGCACTTTGAGTACTTCGATGAACTCTGACGGAGACTTCAAGGTGTACGTCGAGGGGATGTATGCGACAAATAGCTTGTTTAGTACCTTTGCCAGTTCATACGATGGTGTCGGGATCTGGGAGATAATGGGCCTGATGGGATTGCCGGGTTTAAGAGTTTTTATGTTTCCATAAAAATACCCAGGTTTTTGGAGAAGTCTTAAAAGATCTACAACGCAGTGAAAGGAAAACTGTAAGAACTATCGAATCTTTACATAAAACGATTACTAAAGCTCGATTTGCCGTCATATTTAATGAAATCTGTATTAAGGAAAACCTGCTCCCAAGATACTCAAATATATATATATATATATATATATATATATATATATATATATATATATATATATATATATATATATATATATATATATATATATATATATTTATATATATATATACGTGTGTGTGTGTGTGTGTGTGTGTGTGTGTGTGTGTGTGTGTGTGCGTGTGTGTGCGTGTGTGTGGGTTTGTGTGTTTTTACCAGCTTATTTAATGTCTTTTACGCCCCGCGCTATTAGTGGGTTGTCAACGTGTTGATGATGAATATCAAAGAATAAAACCAAATGCCTCCTGGGAAATAACGCATAATCAACAAGAGGTTCCAATCACCAAATGCATGGTAAGCATACATACATGCATACATGTACATATTTTCTAAAAAAACAAAACAAAAGAATGCTCAAATATAACAGTCAGCGCAAAAACACAAATGTGCTTTAATCGAGGCGCCTTTCGAGCTTTCCGCGATGTCATTGCAATATTAACACCGTCTGTTCCGTCAGCTCCACCGTTCGCTTAGACCTTGAAGCTCTGAAATCGAATGAGTAAGATAAGTCGAACTCTTACGGAAGTGGCCAAACTTTGATAATTATTATTTTCATATCTGTTCTGTAAATATTCTAGCTAGAAGGCAACAGAGGCAATGTTATCATTCTTACTTACCATATTTGGAAGAATGAAGTTGTCAGAAGAATCCAATTCATCTCCAAAAAGCTTCACTGTCCTAAATGTTGTGAGAGACGCAGACACCAGAAATGCAGCTATGTAGCAGTGTTTCGCCACGTTAGGGCCACAACAAATTTCTTAAAGAAATAGCAAAAGGCTACAGAAACAAGAAGCCTTCTACAGCATGAAACTTTTTGTCAGACACTGGAAAACAAGCCCGAAAATATTGCATTGTTCACCAAATTAGTTTGTGTGGTAAACAACGAAGAAAGGAGAGCAGCTGATGAGAGTGCTCTTTTACAACTGGGCTCCCTCCACTGTAGAAGACCTTAACATCATGAGGCGTGGCCTCAGAGATTCACTGACGGCGGCGCGATCTGGGGCGGCTGCGGCTCGGGTGGCCTCCAGCCTGCGAGTGTCGGCGGTTCCATCGTTCGGCTCCGCCCGCCGCCGCGCCCGTGCAGTGGGCGCCTGCCTGCCTGCGGGAGCCTTTGGACGCCCACCGCAGTGGATACCCTCAGAACGGCCGAACACCGCCGATGCTAGCTTTTTCTGTATAGGGGAGAGTAGGGTAAGATGCCCCATTGGGTAAGACGCCCCATCCCCTCTTTTGGCAATCCGGGCCACCACTGGTAAATAATATTGTTATTGGTCGAAAGCAGAGGCTTTGATTGTTTCTTGCACAAAAATTCAGTTCCCTCCTGTGAGTTGCGTGAAGCTGGTGGGTAAGTCTTTGTTTCGATGCTTTTCTAAGAAAAAATTGCTATCATAGGTTGCAGATATCTCGAAGAATATTGAATGCGTGCTTTGTTTGACTTCACATTACGAATGCTGGCATATTTGACTCATTAATTGAGTGTTTCCCTTGAGTGAATTAATTGTGTGATCTTTGCCCTTCAGGTTTTATCTAGTTTGGGTACTGATGGGAAAGATGTCCCCTCAACGAATGGGGAAAGATGCCCCATGCGCAACTTTCCCGGTGTAAAGGGGGCGTCTTTCCCCAGAGCAATATAATGTCATTTGTTAGAGTTAGCAACTATGTGTTAAAGTTGGGGTTAGTCCAAACCTTACCTACAGGCAGCGCCACGGAATTGTTACAGGGCGCTACGGACCCTAGACTGGTGATGGCGGGGGGGACGTGAACTTTAAATTAGCCTTCGTCGAAAAAGCTATTGACCATGAGCTCATGAACACATTTACGTAGGTCAACGTAGGTAGGTAATAGGGAGACAATAAAAACCTAGGTCGATTCCCAAAACTTGTCGGGAGACGTCCTCACAGATTGGCGAGTTAGGGGATCTGTCCTCCCGTTTCTGTCCTCTGCTTTCGACGCGCATGACCGTACGTGTTAAATAAGAGCACACTTCAATTTGTCGCTTTGTAACTAATCTTTCCAATTGAAGGCCTCGTACCTGAACCCAGGCCAGTAACGCAAGGAATCCCATAACAGCTAAATTTTGTGGTTGGTGCTCTCATTCGATAAAGCGAATCCCAGCTCAATCATTGAAACCTTGAGACAATTATTTGGGAGTTCACTGGACCTGGCCTGATGACCCAACCGGAGCTGACCTCAAGGCGGTTTTAGATCAAACTGGTGTGGTGGAAGCACAAAGCAGTTAAATTGAAATGCTCAAAACCGAAAACATATTTTAAAACAAAACTTGCCTAAATCGGTCAATTTTGGTCAATTAGGGAGGGGCTATGGCTGGACTGTTTACCCTGGATTCGCCTATGAATGAGCTAGACCTGAAATATTCCATATGGTTAATCCTGCAAAGCTCCGTACCTGATCCCTTACGTCGCCCCTGCATTTGCCATCCCGGTAGCCCAGTTGGTAGAGCGTTGGGTTCCGACCCGCTGCTCAGGAACATGCAGTGATAGTGCATATCCAAGCTTGGGATCGGTTCCCCTGAGACGCTCCGGCGCTCAATAGTTTACCCGACGTAGGTCGGCTGGCAACTGACTGGTGAGAGGGTGACCTGAGCGGGGCGGCCGTCCTTGTGATTTGATGGACGTTTAACTTTGGCTTTTAAATTAAATCTACATTGGAAGTTGCTCGCCCGATGGTGGGCTGACTTGAGTCCATTGATGACTTTAGTGACTCCGACTCCAAATCGAACTTGAACACCATGCATCTAAAAGGCTCTGAAGACAGACTGTTAAGGGGTTGAGCAAGATATTTAAAAGACGTGGAGGGGAAAGCTGTTTAGGGAAGAGAAGTGGGCTGACTCCATACTTTGGTGTTTGTTGAAGAATGAACGGGACTGCCTGCAACTGGGCCTGTGCGCCTTGACGAGAAGGCTAAGGTGGCTGTGCGCCATAAATGATAGACTGGGAGCCTATGATGGTTAGTGGGAGGAAGTTTCGAGTCGCCACAAGCAATTTTTACTGTCTGAAGTGAATGTTTTTGTACTCAACAGCTTCTGGCCCATATTTCTTTTAAAATGAGGAATTGAAACAAAGGGAACACAGAAAAGATAAGGTAGGGGATTTAGGGGAGGTTCTCAGAAACCTCGTACCAGTTTACCTACTTCGTTTCGTACTTCGTTGTTTGTGTGTTTGTGTGATTTTATATTACTTTTATAGTATGTTTTTATCCTTGGTTTTTATCGTTAGTTTTACGTAACTTTGTTTTATCATTTGACGTGGAAACGTGAAACCACCAACATGTTTTGTCAATGTGTGTGGACGCTTTTAAATACATTCGGACTTCTGAATAATACTTCAATGATTACCAATGAAGCTAAGAACTACGAAAAACTGCTTCATCAACGATAGACCAAAATGGGGTAAGATGCCCAGGGGTGGGGCATCTTACCAAGCACCAGGGGCGTCTTACCCACCCGATGGGGTAAGACGCCCCTTTGCAAGCCTCTAGTAAAACCATAATAGTTGGAAAATATTATAATTATCAGCAATTTCATCGACTCTATAAGGAAGATAAATGATCATGCTACGACTTGGCTTCTAAACCAGCGCTGTTGCTATCGCAGTTATTTCATAATCCGGATTTCCCTAAACCCTGGGCATCTTACCCCACTCTCCCCTATGCTTTTAAGACCTTGCAACACCCTCCGAACGTTTTTGGAAGTTCAAACGTCGCCAAACAACTAGATATTCGTATAGGTATTTTTCTGCATGAGAAAGTAAGGTGGAACTGCTTTGAAATAATGGAAACAGGTACCAATGAACGCCTACCGAAGGCTAGTGGTGTGACCCGTCTCAACTGTCCGAAGCAGGCCCCGGCCAGTGACGTGGATTGCTTAGCAACTGACCTGAGCAGTACATTTTCTCTTAGATGTGCATTAAGGAGATAATGACCTGAAGGAGGGCTCGAAAGGGCCATTACTTTCAGTTTCATGGGGACCCTTGTTTTCCTTATCAGACGCTTTTGTCTTCTTCGGATGCTTTTCTCTCCTCTTCCGTACAATAAGCTTGATTGTAGGATAACAGCGGTTTTCAAAAACGTTCACGCTAGCTGTTTCAAAACAAGGAATGGGACTTCAGTGATTGAAGACGAGGAGGGCAATGGTCCCCTGTGGATGAAAATCTTGATGGCTGGGGTACGTGGGGGGCTGGGAATAAAACATGGTCCCCAATTTGTTGATGATATGTTTAATGTCCTGCCTCCTGCAGTCCTGGATGCAAAAAGGGAGCTAATACACTGAGATTATATATTCTGGCACGGCCCTTCATCAGAATACTCATAATGCAATACGAACATCGTAGGTGAAAACGTAAATTAAAACGCGAATATCCATCCTGAAGGTGTGCAGAAGGAGCAGAAACTTATTTGTATTTCCCCATGTTCTCTAGGCTTTAAGATCAGGACCGAGCCATTTTATGGCTTCCCCTGTGTCGTATTGTACAAAAATTCACCTCATTAGCCAGTAGATATAAATTTGATAGCTTTATCTGTGTCAAAACCTGAAAGTGAACCCTGCAAAGCTATCATTAAAGCAAACACAGTTTTCATTCAGCATACACAGATGCGGCGCGGAGGTGGTGCATTAACGCTGTCGAATCGGGGCTGCTCGACTTTGACGACCTGTCAGGTGTTTTGGGTCAGCCTTGATCGTCCGGGACTGCTTTTATGTGTGTCTGGCAGACAGACAGACAGACATACAGACAGACAGACAGACAGACATACAGACAGACAGACAGACAGACAGACAGACAGACAGACAGACAGACAGACAGACAGACAGACAGACACACGAGCACACACCAGCACACACCAGCACACACCAGCACAAACCAGCACACACCAGCACGCACTCACGCACGCACGCACGCACGCCCGCCCGCCCGCCCGCCCGCCCGCCCGCCCGCCCGCCCCCGCCCGCACGCCGACGCACGCACGCACGCACGCATGCACACGCGTATATATATATATATATATATATATATATATATATATATATATGTGTGTGTGTGTGTGTGTGTGTGTGTGTGTGTGTGTGTGTGTGTGTGTGTGTGTGTGTGTGTGTGTGTGTGTGTGTGTGTGTGTGTGTGTGTGTGTGTGTGTGTGTGTGTGTTTGTAAATGCCCCGTTGTGGGGACTTCATCTGGTTAAACACCCACGAAGTGAGGACCAGTTCCGGAGTGGGGACCAAAAATCGGTCCTCACTCCGGAGAGTAGTCAAAACCTCTTCATCAGCCTTCTAATAACGTCTACTCTTGATTTCAGCTAGGTCCCCACTTTGCTGGATTTTCCCGAAAAGTGTTTAAAGTGCAGGTCACGTGACCAACTCGAGTTTAAACAAATCCACCGGAGCGGAATTTGGACTCGGCTGCTTTCTCGGTGACGTCACACCAGGTCCTCACTCCGAGGTGTTTTTACGGATTTCGCACGTGCGATGTTGAGCGAGGGTCTCCGGTGTTTGCTGATCATATTTTGCGACATGCGTATCGACTTTTTGCTGAGAACAGGATGCATCCAGGATTTTCAAAAGGAGAAAATGAATGTTAGCCTCGGGTAATTTTAATCCCCTTTTTGGGGTCGGGGGCCCCGAACATTTTTCATTTCACACTATTTCCAACATGAGGGGGCAGATTCTGCCCACCCCTCAGGTTTGTCCATGGTATCTCCGAAACGATTTGAGATAAGCTCTTGAAGCTTTGTGGATTTTCCTATAACTAACTATCGCGTGTTCCCTGAAAAAAGGAAAATATATTTTCTCCAGAGGCGGTGCTATGGCTCGCTAATTTCGGGGGCTCATTTAGAAGCCGAACATTGTCGCCGGCTTGTTTTTCTCCTACAATAAAGCTGTCTGCTACGAATTGGCGGCAGTCGTAACGTTTGAATGCTATTACTGAGCTTTAGGATGACAGTTACTGTGTATTTTCATATATTTTGGCCATAGGCGGTTCCAGAAGCTCAAAATGGGGGAGGGTTACAATGTTATCTATCTGAACTCTTCCAAAGTAAATAGATTGCGTACAGAATGTTCGGGAGGGGTAAACATAACCATGCATTGATCCAATATGTGTATTATATATTGATAGGAAGCCATAGGCATGCGGGGGTACCGTAATTAGGGGTTCACTCGCACTCAAGTTCATTTTAGTCTTGTGTGTGCATTTAATGGGACAAATCATTGTAACTATGCATTTAGTTCTATCACCAAATGAGATTTGGGATGAAAGTTGATGTGTATTTCGATATTTTTTGTCATAAGCGGTACCAGGAGCTCAAAATGGGGAGCTTCAATGTTATCAATTCGATATCTTCCAAAGTGAATGAACTGCCTTCAAAATGGACGGGAGGGGTAAAAGTAAAGTTGTATTGATCCTATCCGTGTATGATATAATAGGATATCATAGGCGTGCTCAGGTCCCGTAATTGGGGGTGTTCAAGTGCATTTTAGTGTTGTGTCTGCATTGAATGGGGCAAAGCATCGTAGACATGCATTTAGTCCTAACACCAAATGGACACAATTCATCCATAGGTGGATCCAGGAGTGTTCCCCGGGTCAGGCAGCTGTGGATAAAGGCGGGGTAATTTGAAAAATAGCCATACCTGAAAGGCGTAAGCCACTATTTTGCCTCCCTGAATCTCCCCTGTCATAGTTTTGGCATTTGAGCTCTTTCCTTGACATCAGAGATATCACACTGTACCTGGCGTATGCATTTCTGCAAAAATACTTGACACAATTTATGTAATTCCCCTAAGTTTCTGACTTTAGAACCTCCCTTGAAATTTGAATTTCGCCTAAATGAGAGAAATCACCATTTCCAAGCAATTCCCTGTCAATCCACACTAGTTTCGTGAAAATTAAGCCAAAGAGACAAGAGTTATGGATAATCTAAAAAAGGCAGCCATTTTGCATATTTTGAAGCCCCTACCCTCAATTTTCAAAATTTGGGCATTTTCTTTTTTCAAAATGCAGTTAAGCGCAAGAGGAATCGATGAGTGTGAATTTTGAAAATCAGCCGGGTATATTTCGAGATCTTAGGGGGCAGAATCGCCCCCTGTTGGAAATAGGGGTGGCGGGGAGTCCGTTGGAAAGAGGGTTAATATGCTCAGTAGAGGCGGTTCCTAAAGTATTCCCCTCAGATCTAAAATTAAGAGGGTTCGAAAAATGTCCGTTTAGGTGTGTGTGGGGGCTTTGGTGATGTACATACATTACGGCATATTTTCATTGAACTAGGTCAATATCTTTAAGGTCAAATGAGGTTAGGTCAAATCTGGCCCGTGCTTGAGGCCAGTTTAGACATGATTTGTTCATGTAGAAAAATCGGAAATACACTGAAATCAAACTTAATGTCATAAACTGAAAGTCCGATACAACCTTTTTCTGCGAGTTCGTGGTCAATGTCATTGAAGGTCACTGACCTACGACGTAACAAAATGGAAAATTCCCCATGGTGCACAATATAACACCTGTAAACCTTGCCTGTGACAGTGACCTTGAAATTAAGTAGTCGTAACTATGAAGCCATAGCATAACATACTTCTTACTGCATAATCCCATCTGACCGGAACACCGGGGCATGTGACCTTGAATTGTGACATTTAACCTTTACCTTGACCTTCAACGTGCGTTGAAGGGGGCACGGCAGTGGAGTGGTCAGCGTAGCTGGCTTCCACGCAGCCGACTCGGGTTCAATGCCCGGCGGCTTCCCTGAACAAGGAGCAAGCTGGCTTCCAAGAAACCCCTTCCAATAGGGAAAAAGTTGGCGACGCCATATTACCCTGGAAGTTGGTGCGCAATAAGCCCCAACAATTATTATTATACCTTGACCTTCACCTGGGGTGACCTTGGCATATGCTCCCGGTTATATGACGTTATTAAGTCACCACTCAATCTACAGGGCAAGCGAACTGGTGCGACCGCAAGACTGACACGGTCTCAAAGTGCAGGTCTGACTTTGAAAGCCTATACTGAGGCCAGAATTTGTTATTAATGTTCGCAGTTTTTTCACCAATTGACGCGCTCATGAATTCTCCCAAATGTAAACAAGTAATGGTTCCAGCTACGAATGGTTATTCGGCCACCTTGGAAAAATAGGTGGAGTTGCAATTTAGGACCTCCTTCTACTGCGCGTGTTAACAAGGGTGCGGTCTGCAAAATGAAAAACATGGTAGATACCTATTTAAAGGTCAACGTAATAAAAACACAATCTTTAAGGGCAGAAAAAAGGATAATCCCGCCTTACCCACTAAGAGGAAACATTCTCCCCTCCCCTTTTCGATACCTAACAATGGATATGCAAAATTCTTGTGGTACAGCGCCAGAGTTCAACGTAAGGGGACACCGCTTTCCTACGCGTGAAACTAAATGCCCAACAGAAATTGAGATGATCTTTTTAAGACCATAGGAGGAGCCAGGATTTTAAAATGGGTGAGGGGAATCGATTGGGAGACGCCATGGTAGATCCACAGTGGCGCCACACTTGGGTAGTACAACATGTCAGGCATGGACGCCAAATCTTGAACATGTCAGAAACGTCAATACTAGGATCTTGTGAGAAAAGGCCTCTTTCAGGGCGCCGGCAATCTTTCAAGTGGTACCGAGAATCAATCAAGGGGTGAGGGCAAGTGATGATTTGTTTTCTGGGGTCTCCTAAAATTAAGAATACAGAGTATTTCACTAAGAATGTACCATCATCCCCAAAAGTTGCGTTTGCACCTGGCGTTTGAATTAATTTGTTGTTTTCAACCGCGTGGCGTACCATTTTCATTTTTACTAACACTCTCCTCAGTTGGGAGGAAATTCAGTTTTCAAAACAGTGCGACAAAACAGCGGGCTCTGTATTTGTCACACTGTATCCTTGATCAACTATGAAACTTTCCGAAAATTCATTTCGGGTCATTTCAGATCAGGTCATCACACCTGATCTAGCGACATTACCTGCAAGAAATGTTTCAAGTGGCACCATTGCTCACCAGTGAATGGCACAGTGTTCACCAGAATCGGTGAAAATCGGGTGGTTTGGGGGCTAAACGCATTTTTGTCCTACCCCTGGCTCCACCAGTGTGCCCGCTAGTCCCCTGCTTTCGCTGTTTATTCACCCTGTCCGACTCTATTTGACTATCCATCACCTCCATGCTGTCATGTTTTGCCCAATTCTCCAACTCCATGCGCGTCTGCCCCCAATACCCTGCCCGCCCTTCTTGTCTGCTCTGTCCGTCCCCATCGGGCTTCTGACCAGTGTTTTGTCCGCTCTTTTTGTTGGCCCTGCTTAACTCTTTTTAAGTAATCGCCAATGCCCTCCCTCTTCTCTTTGTAGTATTTCCCAGCCCCAGCTTTAAACGCATCAGCATCTTACCCTTCTCTGCCCTGCTCGGATTTATGTGTCCATGCACATAACTGAAAAAGCTGGCACAGCACTTCCCATTATTCTCGGCATAAGCTTCAGAACGTTCAGAAAATTGATTGGGCCAACGTATTTTTTTAGGTCAATTTTATTTCCAGTCAACGCCATGTCACTAGGAGTTAACACGCGCAGTAGAGGTGTTCCTAGGACGCTCCTATTTATATCCCCCAGATAGCTGGAGAATCATTCGCGGTAGTAAAGCGCTGATTGACCACATTTGAGAGAAATCATGACCACGTCCACTTGTGAATACTTGAAAATGGCGTAATATTTTTTTACCTATCGGCTTTCAAAGCCAAGCCCATGTTTTGAGATCGCCATAATTGAACAATTACACCAGTTCGTCTGCATGGAAGACCGAGTAGACCAAGACTGAGCGGTGACCTCATAAAGTAATGTAATTGTAATGATGCGTTACGGTTATCCAGGGGTGTAATTTTCTATCTCTTTGGGGTGCCCGAGCACCCCCAATCCTAATTCGAGCACCCCCAATCATGTGCTGAGCACCCCCAATACATGTGCCGCCCCTGGCTTATCACCGCTACCCTGAAGAGTGTCACCCTATCTCATCACGGCCACCTTGATTCGTGCCGCCCCGCACAAGTTTTTCCCGTCCTGGGTTCATTACTTCCACTCTGATTGGTTCCACCTCCAGCTAATTAATGCCTCCTGACTTATCATTTCCTCTGATTTATGACGCCACATCACTGTTGCCCCCGCCTGATCACTGTCGCCAGCAATTAATCACTGTCGCCCCCCTCCGGATGGTTACTGACGCCTTTTGTTCATCACTGATCAGCTGGCTGATCATTGCCGCCCCCTGACTGATAACTGCCGCCCCTTGACTGCTAACTGCCGCCCTTGACTGCTAACTGCCGCCCCTGGCTGACTACTGCCGCCCCCTGGCTGATTATTGCCGCCCATTGGCTGCTTACTGCCGCCCCTGGCTGACTGCTACCGCCCCCTGGCTGATCATTGCCGGCCCCTGACTGAAAACTGTCCGCTCTTGGCTGATAACTGCCGCCCCCTGGCAGATCACTACCGCCCCCCCCGCCTGATAACTTCCGTCCTTGGCTGATCACTGCCGCCCCTGACTGATCACTGCCGCCCCCTGGCTGATCACTGCCGCCCCCTGGCTGATCAATGCCGCCTCCTGGCAGACCACTGCCGTCCACTGACTGACAACTGCCGCCCCCTGGCTGATCACTACCGCCCCCTGGCTGATCATTGGCGCCCCCTGACTGATAACTGCCCCCCTTGGCTGATAATTGCCGCCCCTGACTGATTACTGCCGCCCCCTGACTGATCATTGCTGCTCTGGCGGATAACGTCCGCCCCTGGGCCGATCATTGCCGCCTTCTGACTGAAAACTGCCGGCTCTTGGCTGATAACTGCCGCCCCTGACTGATCACTGCCGCCCCTTGGATGCTAACTGCCGCCTCTGGCTGACTACTGCCGCCCCCTTGCTGATTATTGCCGCCCCTTGGCTGCTAACTGCCGCCCTTGGCTGCTAACTGCCGCCCCTGGCTGACCGCTACCGCCCCCTGGCTGATCATTGCCGCCCCCTGACTGAAAACTGTCGGCTCTTGGCAGATAACTGCCGCCCCCTGGCAGATCACTACTGCCCCCAGCCCGATAACTTCCGTCCTTGGCTGATCATTGCCGCCCCTGACTGATAACTGCCGGCCCTTGGCTGATAACTGCCGCCCCTGGCTGATCACTGCTGCCCCCTGACTGATAACTGCGGCCCCCTGGCTGATAACTGCCGCCCTTGACTGATAACTGCCGCCCCTGGTTCATCACTGCCGTCTCCCGGGGCAGTGAGCATCCTGGGGATATCTGGGCGGTGAACGTTCTTGGGGAGCATCCTTCTGTGGATATCACTAACATCATGTTATATCTGAGGAGCGTTAGTTTTAATGTATTATATTCATCCTAGAGTCTTTCAGGTTTTACATAACGTCAAGTTTCATGTTACCTATAGTCTCTGACTTAAGTATACCGTGTGAAATTGTCAGTGTCATTTTTCAGGATTTGTATTTCATTTCATCTTTTATGTGTTTTATATAATCTTCTGATACAACTTTCACAACCTGACCTGTTTTACCACCTGACTTGTTAACATTCGTGCAAAAATCTTCTATTTGCGTATTTTATTAGTGTTATGGGCGCCGTATGACCCTAGATATTGGCGCGCTCTAAAACCTCAAATATGATGATGGACCGTCTCACGGCTGATCACTACCGCCCATGGTTTATCACTGCCGCCCTAATTCATGCTGTCTCTGGCTCATCGCTGTCCCTGGCATATTTTGACCCAAATGCGCGCCGCCCCGACTCATCGCTGCCGCCACTGGTTCATCACTGCCGCCCCCTGGCTGATCACTGTCTCCCTGGTTCATAACTGCCGCCTAGATTAATCATTGCTGCCTTGATTCACGCCGCCCCTGGCTGATCAATGTTGTCCCTGTTTTTTATTAACCCATATATGAGCGGCCTCTAGTTATATACTTCCTCCCTCGAATCTTCACTGCCGCCCCCGGCTGATCACTGCCGAGGAGACCAGTCCGGCCATGGCCCCAAAACTGGTCAAACTTAGGCCCTGCTGTCCGCACAGCTTCCGCACAGTTTTTTTCATAGAAAACACCCTTCTAGAAAGCAAACAGCAGCCCACAATCGTATACTCTTTATCTGTTTGTCTATTGGAGGAATTCTCCGAGCCGAGTAAATGGTAGACTGCTGCTGCCGTGCTTTTACTCTTTTAATAGCAACCCGGGGCTGAATTTTTTATCTTTTGGGGGTGCCTGAGCACCCCTAATCACAATGCGAGCACCCCCAATACATGTGTCGCCCCTCGGCTCAGCATTTCTGCCCTGATTCATGCCGCCTCCTTCTTACCACTGTGATCATTTCGCCCCCGGTTCATCACTACCCTCCTGGTTTATGCCGCCATGGTTCATCACTGACGCCTCCCACCTATCACTGCCACCCTGATTCTGGCCAACCCTGACTTATTACTGCTGCTCTGATTCAAACAGAACCCCGCTCATATCTGCTGCCAGTGGCTCACCAGTGCTATCCCCAGCTTATCACTGCCACCCTGTTTCATGCTGCCCCCAGCTCATCACTATCGCCTCGGCTAATGAACGTCATCCCTGACTTATCACTTCCGCTTTAATTCGTGCCGCACTGGGTTCATGACTGCCGCCCCTAGCTCGGGGACGGTGGATTCCATTTTCGGACGGTTTTACAAGATTTCGGGAGGGGGCGCCTTCCTTTTCAGGGGAAGGGGGCACCTCCATACCCAGAAGGCACTTTTAGCTCCATAGGGGCGCCCACTGCGGGGGGCGACATCATTTCCCTGCGTTGAGTCGATAAATTGGGTCTATTTGCTCTCCATGGGATGGCTTTGATGAAAGGGGGCACCATTCATATTTGAAACTGTTTTTATTTTGCCAAGAGGGCCATTCCTCTTCAGGTAGGCGGTGTTTCGGTCTGATGTTTTCTTGGCCGTCCGGGGCGCCACCCAAATCCGGGGGCGCTTCCCCACACGAAGCCAAACCCGGGAGTGCAAAAATATGCTTTTGCACGCCCTCATTTTTTTCAGGGTGTGCAATTGCACACCCTGCCCCCCCCCGAGTCCGCCGTCCCTGTCCCAGCTTATCTCTTCCGCCCTGATTCGTGCCACCCGTAGTTTATAATTACTACCAATAATATAACTATGGTCACTTCGATGATTTTCGGGTAAAAGTACCCCTAATTACAATGAATTCCAGGATTCGACCAAGGTGCCACATTCCCTTTAAAGGGAATGTGGCACCTTGTTTGAATCCTGAAATTTGATTGGAGGAACTTTTAGCCGAAAATCATGGAAGCGTCCATTATTTCTCTGAAAATGTACAATAAGCTCAATGTTTTGATTTGTTAAATGCTCCTCTGGGGAACGAAATAAATATCTGCCTGCGAATGATTATTTAGTGATGATGTAACAATGATGATGATGACCTGACCTGACCTGATGATGAGTTTCAAGACACATGATACAGAGAGTACCGGGATTTCCGGCATGCTATACAACTTAGCTATCTCAGTTAAAATCAAGTTATAAAGGTGCCACATTCCCTTTACCTCCTTTGCTTTCATTTCAATCTCCATCCCCTCTGCCATACTGAATGTAAAATTTAACCCCACAAAACTGATACACTTCAATCGTGGACAGGGGCGCAGCGAGGAGGTCACGTACCCCCCCTCATCGGTGCCGGAGTGTCCTTCGATCGCTAGGCGGTGTACCCCGTTTGGGCTATGCAGCTCGAAATTTATTGCCCTACGCCGTCGAACCTAGATGCCATTAGATCACATTTAGCGATTAAAACTATTGTTTTACAATGTAATACCTTTTTGGTCAGCTAGGGCATTCTGTCGCCTTTCCAAACGCCCCGGAAATTATGGGTACGTAATCCGTGACCACTAATGCCTCATCACTGACCAGCTAATGTCTCATCGTCGCCAATAATCGTACCGGCGGAGCTAGTCTGGTGCCCCTTGAGCTCATCTGGTGCCCACTGAGCTGGTCTTGGCCACTTGAGCTGATCACTTGCCCTGTAAGCTGATCTGGTGCCCGTATCTGGTGCCCCTTGAGCAAATAATTGTGCCTCTTGGACCTCGCTATTGCTCTCTGAGTTAGTTTGATGCCTCCGAGCTCGCCTGGTGCCCAATTAGCTGTTTTAGTGCCCCTTGAGCTGATCGGAGCCCCTGAGCTGATCACATGCCTCGCAGAGTTAATATACTGTCCCCTGAGCCAACATGGTGCCTCTTGAGCTGATCAGGTGCCCCTGAGCTGGTTATTGATGTCTCCTAAGATGATCTGGTGCCCCCTGAGCTGGTCTGGTGCACCCTGAGCTGATCTTGTGTTCTCTGAGCTGATCTATGCCCCTGCTTTGGTCTGGGGGCTAGGAGCTGATCTGGGCTCCCGGGCTGATCAATCTGGTTCTCCCTGAGCAGATATGTTTCCCCTGAGCTAAACTAATGCCCCTTGAGTCGATCTGGTGCCTTCTGAGCCAACCTTTTTCCTCCTGAGCCCATCTCATGTCCTCTGAGCTCGTCTAGTGCCCCCTGAGCTAGTTTGGTGCCCCCTGAACCAATCTGGTGCCTTTCAAACTGATCTGGGCCTCCTGAGTTGATTAAGTTATTTCCTCAGCAGCTCTGGGGCCCTGAGCTGAGTTGTGCTCACTGAGGATGATGAAGGTCTCTGAGCTGGTATGGTGTTCCAGGGCTGATTAAATGCCTCCTGACTTGATCTAGTACCTTCAAGTTGATCTGCGCCCCCGAGCTGATCGGGGACCACTGAGCTGATCCCTTGAACTCTCTCTGAGCTGATATGGTGCTCCCTGAGCTGTTCTAGACCCCTGCTCTGGTCTGGGGACTAGGAGCTTATCTGGGCCCCGAGCTGATCGATCTGGTGCCCCTGAGCAGGTATATTGTCCCTGAGCTAAACTAATGCCCCCTGAGTTGATCTGGTGCTTCATGTGTCATCATTGTGCCTCCTGAGCCCATCTGATGCCCTCTGAGCTAGTCTGGTGCCCCTGAGCTAATATGGTGCAAGGCTCTATGAGCCTATCTGCAGCCCATTGAGCTAGTCTGATGACCCCCCATCTTTGGGGCCACTGAGCTAGTCTAGTCCTGGGCCGAGCATGAGCTGCTCTGAGGGGCTCTGATCCACACCATAGGGGCCCCCTGAGCTGGTCTTGAGTAGACAGAGAATGAGAACACAAGGCTAACTCCCATCGCCTCGGGGGTCACGGGGCTAGTCTAATCCCAGGGGGCACAACTGTAGGAATGAGGAGCAGATGCTCTGGAGGGCTCTGATCCACACTAGGGGCCCCTGAGCTGGTCTTGAATAGATGGGGAATAAGGACACATTGCAAGCTCCCCTTGTAAAATGGAGCTAACGAGGAATGAGCCGTCATCGCTAAAAAGGCTTGTGATGCCTAGGCATCCCGGGTTAAATAAATTGATCAATATACTGGTGGATTCTGGGGAGGGGTGATAAAAAGACATGAGCCCCTGAGCTCAGAGCATAGTCCCCTGGACCAGGATTTCTACTAATTAATTTAAATTAATGAAGAACTAGTTTTTCACAATTTTCAGCCCTGGCACATAATCCCCATCCAAACAACCAGCCTGCTTACGTTTTCTTTACTCCAACTGAGACTGATCCTTGAAAATATTGAATTTTAAACGCGTTAAAAAAGTATCTTCCAAATTATTCCGGCAAAAGAATTGTATTCGTCAAATGTCACCATGCTACACCTCCTCCCACGGTCATTGTGGGAGCCGCGGAACTTAATCCACGTTCAACCAGGGCTCACTCGTCACGACAAAACCAGTGGGCATAACAAATGAATTTTCTACTCCAATATGTCTTATCTTGCACATAGTGACATATATCACAGACTCCGCTGATTTCTCTGATGTCAATTACTTGCATGAGTTGGCTGATTTGTCCTTAAATCTATCCCAAAAAGTATTGTTCTGGCTATTTTTATGAGATTTCGGTGACGCTTTTCTTTCTTCTGCTTTTTATTCAGTTTTCCTTCTCCGTCAATGCTTGATTTGCATTTTTCTTGGACAAAAGGTACCCAAAAGTTGACATTAACTAAGATATAGTAAGATTTTTAGGTTACGTTAAAAGTGCCCTTTCTCTCCCGGGGTGCCCCTCAAAGGTGGTTTGCTCTCCCATGCCAAAGCCCTGGCTGCGCCCCTGATCGTGGAAATATTTAAAGCTCAGATTGGATTATTTTAAGACGTGTATGTAGCTTTGGGATGTCGCCTAAAAAGCAAACACGTTTGGCAAAAGCTGAAGAATACCTGCCCATCATTAAAATAGAATGTTATCTGTGTTATAAAAGGCGCAAAAAGCGATGAATAACAGATTTGGTGCAATGAAGGGGTGCCGCCCCCCAATGCCGCCGCCCCTATGGGGTGCCGCCCCCACCGGCTGAGCACCCCCAAAGTTTTTGGGAAAATTACACCCTGCCGGTTATTTTACCTAAAGATCAAGGTCAGACATCACAGGTTAATATTATGCCACCATTTTGAAGGTCACTGAGACTTTTGCTTCGGGTTCAAGGCCGTCTCTCAGTATGACGGTTATTTTGTTATGAAATTATTGTTAAGGCTTAATGTAAAGTCAGAGGTCATGCATAGAGGCAAAAGCCGTATTTCCCGCCCAACGTTGGCTATTGTGCTCCTTGTAGTATAAATAACAAAAACTACTTGATATTGTGATGTGATAGGTCAATGAGCTTGAATGGAATTTCCTCTTACATTTCACTGCACGTCTCATGGGATCTTTTATCCATGGCCTTAGTTGGCTTTCAGTGTGCTTGCGGCTTTTTACCGCTTTCTCATGATATTTCTTTATAGGTCCTCAGCACGACCCAGATGCGTGCATTTGTGATTTGTATGATTACTGTGACTGAAAAAATCTGGAATTAATGTGTTTGATATGATGGCTTGTATCATACCACAAATCAAACATGTGAATTATGTATTAAAGGAATATACACTATGTCCAGTGGCAGATCTAGTGGCAGACTTAATTTCTGCCGCCAACGAAAAAAAACGCATTTCGCATTTGACGATTTTACAGGAGAGCGTTTTTCCATTTTGCTTCCTATTAGCAGAACCCTGTGACTGATGCGAAGACGCTAGTATGACCGAAACATTTGAGTGCATTTCGTCATATAATGCAATAAGTAGATGCAGCTTGCCTTTCTGCATAGAATGGTTCAAAACTTCAAAATCGACGTGATTTACGCTCTTCCTTCGGTTTTATTCCTCTAGCTTCCCCTTGTATCCACCACTGGCTATTTCAAAGCCTGGACAAAAATGTGGGACTTGAGGAAAATCCACGAACAGAAAACACACGGAGCCCCTCGAAACACACAAAATACTCCCTCCCCCTGACACCGCAGTAGAAAATGGGGTGGTGGCATTGACAAAAACGGAATCAAGGGCGCTGCCCTCAGCCCCAGGACCACTGTGGGCCCCCAATGAGTGCTTCCAAAGAAGGGGGCCGGATCAAATCCCTGCAACCCTAGGACAGTAGGACGACGAGCTACTGCCTGTCTGTTGCACACCTGCCCCCACTCTTAACAGCCACTCTCTTCTACCGGACTTACTATGGCTCCGTCCATTCCCTTCAACCCCTGGCTAGCCGTCTGCCACTTCAGCAGGATCGTTGGTAGAAGGTGGGACTGGAAGGTGAATCCTCCAAGTTTTCATTTGCGCACCCTGAGTTAAGTCTAATAGATAGATGCACTTTGTATGGATTTGCCCCTTTGTCCTATTGCGATTCTGAATTTTCACTCAATAAAAAATTCCAGTAAAACCTCAACAACTTAGTAACTCAGTGAAACATTTAGACTCAATAGAACCTGCGAAGTAAAACCATTCCCGCACCACCCGGGGCGCAGTCGTGTAGTGATTGGCACACTCACTTTCCACGCGGCCAACTTGGGTTTAAGGCCCGGCGGATTCCCTGAATAATGAGCAACCTGGCTCGCCATGAAACCCTTCTAACAGGAAAGGAAATGGTGACGGAATATGACCATGGAATTAATACGACGATGAGTCTCCAAAAAAATAGTACTGCTTCCCTACGACGGAACTGCACCTGAATGACCGGTACCTTCCACCCCTTTAATATAACGCCTTTCTGCTGCCCCAATACCCCTTCCATTTTTGTTTTCTGTCCATTGCTATCCATAGGCGGATCCATTATTACCGATGGGGGACACTTCTTCAGGGGCGCCATTTTGGTATGGAGAGGGAATTCAGCCTGGAGGGGTGCCCTTTCGGCCAGCGGCGCTAATTTTTAAAGGTTTTACCTATCAAAGGTACTCGAAATCACATCATGGGAGCGCCGATACTTGCATCTTAGGGAGAGGGCGCGGAAAAAGACGTTTCAGGATGGGGAAGGTGGCGTCAGACAGTTCCAGGGGCAACGGTTTATGATGTGGGGACACTATTCGGGCCGATCGGGCGAGGGTGATAGATGACCCCCTTGCCCCACAAATCTGTCTATGCCGTTACCTCTGGTGAGCGGAACCACTTGTTTTTTTTCGCTGGCATCACACATTTCAGTTTGCTTTCGGCCTGCTGTTGAAAGCTATGAGTGACCAGCGGTCACTTTCAGTTGACGGCGCCCAGACCACCGGCCGCCTGCTATCAGTCAGGGGCGGCGCCGGCCCCTTCACAAAGGGTAAACCAAAGTTTCGAACTTCCATGACCTTTTTTACCTGCGCTTCTATACTGTCTAGTGCGCTTTTGAGCACACAATAGCTTCATCCCCGCCAGACCATCCACAGTCGGCCGCTCACGCCCTGCCTTCAGTCCGTAGACATTGCATCATGGCCAAATAACACCAAATGGGAGGGCAATGCACCATTTCTCCTCCCTCGCTCCAGTTACCCGACTTGGGACCAATAATACACAACCAGCTAGGTCGTATGTGACCCAGGTCACATAACCTAGACCCTGACGACTGACATATTGCCGTTTTTAACTTTTAAATTTACGTAATTACTGATGCACACATAATGCGATAAATGGTACTTACATTGATACAAAGCAACAAAAAAATAATATTCCTAAATTCGCAATGCAGCTTACTGATCATCGTGATATGCGTGATATACGTGACATACGTGAGATACTGCCACCTTTGTTAATGCTCCCACAAACACTGCTAAACCAGACTCAGGTAAAATGGAACCCCTGGCCGCCCGAGAATTGAACCTGCAATCTTGCATTAACGCCTCTAACGCTAGAGCCTAACTCTTTACCAGCTGAGCTATCAGAAATTTACCGCGAGTTATTTCCTTGGCGCTTTGATGAATTAGATTCTTTGAAAATTATGGTGCAAAATGTACATGCATTCTCCTTGAAATTTTTTTCGTGATGTTTGCTTCAAATTAAAACTACCGTCCGCATACAATGCTAATAAACGTCCTGTATAAAAAGGAAAATTAGTCGATTTTCGTTGGTTTTTCCAGGGCAGGATAAACATTGTTGCAACGAATATTCTTTGGAATTCAAGTCATCGGCAGGGAAATGTATGTACTTTTAAGAATTTTGTTAATTGTATTTCTAAAAATGACATTTTCCTGTCTTTCCTTTTCCTAAATTATGTTCTTTGCTTGAAATATGGCTTTTCTGGTGCTGAACTGGAAAGTTTGGTGTTAATAAAACCTGAAGACGATGACAAGGACTAAATTAGGTTACCCGTCAACAGGGTTGTGCTATCATATAATTTTAAATCAACACTCTACTTACTAAACTAATTAATTACTAAAGTTTATTTGAATCGCCTACACTGCGACCCAGTAATCTCTGTACCCATCTTGCGACCCAACATGCTTCGCGCCGTGACCTTTCACGGGTCAACGGTTTGACCTAGAGTTTTGAGGCTTATGTGGCATATGTAGAAAGGGATGGAGGTTAGGTTTACAATATTTTTGACAAAGATGTCATCTTATTTCCCGTTTCAATGTCTTTGTATCATGCTTAATTCGGCAGGAAAAACTAGGTAAACATTGTTTACTCTGCCCACTTCAGAAAGCCGCACAGTGTAATCACCCCATCAATATGCGGCCTTGAACTGCCTACCACCTCTGCTACTCGTGAAAATTTGTATAGCTCCCAGCAAACTCCAACGAGAGTCAAGAATATATTTTCTCCTCAGAAAAATGTGTCACCCGCAGAAAATTATAGGGTGCAAGTGTCATCATTGAAACGTTAACTTCTTACTGACAGAAAACTTTCTTATCTACAGGGTGTTTCATAAAGAATGATATTTTTGAATGGATCATAATGCGGTTATAAAGAGGTTGTTGTGGTATGATTTACATATCAATCGAAAGATGATTTTGGGACATTTACGATTATTCGTATTTTGATAGCTGTTTTGATATTTTTGCTAGTAAAAAGTAGTCTTAAAATTGACTTGAAAAATTCTGTCTATCTTGCCTTCATCGAAAATGTTCGTAGAAATCACGTGCGTATCACGTGACAAGTATCGCGCCAATGGCACTGCAAACATGATATCGTCACTATGGTACGTCTCAGTCCACATGCACATTGCCTCTGGAAATTAATTCTAAAAAAACACACCTCTCAAGCTTAGGAAAGCTCGGGTCCAAGCAAGCAATTCCCAATTGGTCCATGCCCCTTGTTCTGCGGTGAACAGTGGGGTCTTTTGCGCTGTGTCCGCCGCATCCAGTCATTCATATGGAAGGTAAACCAATGAGCTATACGGAGCTTGAGCCAAAAACTTTTAACTTGTAGTATTACTGAGACTTTTGCTTTTTAATGTGCATGCTCACGTGCCATTTGTGTGTGCTGAAGCCTTTTTAGAGTGCTGCAAGTTCCGTTTTCTCAAATATAAGCGGGCATATACTATGTTTCTTGCACCATTTTCCGAGTACATTTAAGACGAGAGAAAACATTTGATGCAAATGAAACATATTTATATAAAAATGTCCTACAATTTACCATTAAAATGAGTGTTTTGTGGACGGATTTGAAGGATTTGTAGTACTTTACTGAACATTTAAAAATATCATTCTTTTTGAAACACCCTGTAGATGGTTTAGAACTATACGCCTCCACTCATGCCCCAATGAAATCCATTCTCAACTTGCGTCAGAACTACGAGGCGGCCAAACCGAGTTTTAAGTCCGGCAGATGCCGTGAACAAGAAGCAGTCGTCTCCCGAGAAACCCTTCCGGCAGGGAAATAGTTCGCAGCATTACATGACATAGGCGGATATGGGGGAAGGCAAGGAGGCACGTGCGCTCCCCCCGATCGACCCTCGGTGCCCCCTGAAATGGTCACGGCGCCCCTGAAAGGTCGATGGCGCCCCCCTGAAATGTCGCTTCCCACCCCCTTCCCAGGATGCGAAAATCGGCGCCGCCAATAGGATTTGGCGCCCACCTGATAGGTTTTGCCGGTGAAAAGTGGCGCCCCCCTGGTCCGGATGGAGCCCCCACCCGGGAAGGTGCCCCCCCGATCGGCAATCCTGGATCCGCGTATGTTACAATGCCATGGCAGTTGGTGCGTAGATAAGCCCTAAAACTGTTATACATCATAATGCCGCTGAGAAACGATATTTTTGGACGAAAAGTGAGGGGCTGGCCCAGCTGCCTGGTGGTGTCCAGCAGGCTCCTGAGTCACCTGAAGTAGCGTGAGTCCATTCCGGCACAAAGGCCAAGAACAGTGGCGGATCAAGTGTTCTGTTTGAGAGTATCAGGTACTGCTAAACTTGTAATTTTTGTCAGTAGGCATACTGGAATTGCCTGATGTAATGCAAATATTTAATTGTTATTTGTAGGGGGGAGGAAAAATACTTCAGCCTCTCCTACACGTTTCTGGCGAAGAGAATGCTATCAGTGGCCACACGATGTTTCAAATAAAAATATTGAGCAGCATACGAATGTGTGTGAAATTGGTCCTCACTTCGCTGGTTGTGTTGGATGACGTCATGGTGACGTCACACCTGCCGGTCCCCACTCCGCCGCATTGTGCGGACTTGGATATAACGCAAATTGACGTTTCTAACCTTTACCATCGCAACGCTAGTGCTGTTTACTCAGCTTGTGCAAAATATGGCGCCCCTTTCTTTAATATAAAGGGTGGTTGCCCTGGTCCCCACTTTGCCGCGTTTGGTCCTGGTCCTCATAACGCTGCATAAACACGTATAGGTGTGTGTGTGTGTGTGTGTGTGTGTGTGTGTGTGTGTGTGTGTGTGTGTGTGTGTGTGTGTGTGTGTGTGTGTGTGTGGCGTGCATCACCGTTGTACCGATGTAATATTCACTGGTCAGGGGCGTTACAGTAAAATCTCATGCTATATTCATAACATTATTTTATATAATTCATTAGGTTTCAGATAAAGTTAGGGAGATATAAAGTTAGAGATAAAATATGCAACTGCTGTTTCTTCTCCTTAACTCGTTATAATCGTCGTGTAACTTCAGTTGCCCATCCTCTGTAACTGTTAGAGCTATTTAATAATACAAATTGATGCATTGTTCAGCACTTCCGCTTTGTACTCGACTAACCCGGGTGCAAGGCCTAGCGGGTTCATTGAGAAAGGAGCGATATGCTTGCCGGAAACTCATCTAACAAGAAAATAAATGGCGACGCCATGGCGTCGGCACTTGGTGCATCGATATCCCTCCGTTGGATCGGAACCAAGAGCCCGAGCTCTCCGTTGGAGAAGCGCGTCAAGGAGGCAGTGGCGCCATAGAACGTGCTCTCCTCCATAGCGCTGTTTCCCCTTCCTCCTCCACCTCTCCTTTGTCGACGTCCTTGGGTGTGGTACATTTTGTGGTAATGTGATATACCACGCTGTATTGATATAATTATCCACCGAATTTGGCTTTTTGAAACAAAATTTCTGAACATGCAGCATAAATTTCAGCTCAGTGGTTGAGCCGAGCTCAAGATTTTTCGACATGACATGCTACATTATTTATGTAGCAGGAGGCCCTGTGGTTGGAAAAGCTACTGCTCTATTTGCTTCCATACATAGGCGTAGGAACGTCCAGAATATTGGGGGCCAGCGGGCATTTTGAAGTCATTTCTTTCCAGTCAACGCCATAGGGTTAATGGTTAAGAATCATTAATATTGGGGGCATGGCCCCCTGGCCCACCCGTTCCTACGCCTATGCTTCCATATATCAGCTGCAGGGCATTTTCAGAATTGCTCCCTTTATAAATTGTTTCATACAAATATCCCCGACATTTATGTAGCGCTTCGGAACGTTCACGGCCACCTTCCTTAGATTTTGCGTAACGCTCGGGCATAAGCCCTTCTTAACCCTATTTCCGTCAGGCTCCCGGCTACCCCTATTTCCGGCAGGGGGGCAATATCGGCCCCCCTAAGATCTCGTAATCTAACCGGCCGATTTTGAAAATTCAAAGTTCCATAGATTCCTCTGCTGCTAAACTTTATTTTGAAAAAAGAAAATTTCAAAAATTTTATTTTTTAAGAAAATTTATTTTTTTAAGAAAATTTCAAAAATTTTATTTTTTAGGAGAAGGTCGTGCAAAATATACAATTTTTGTGTATTTTTTAGATTTCCCATAACCCTTGTCTCTGTTGTACGATTTTCACAAAACTAGTTCAGATTTACAAATAATTGACCCAAAATTTTCATATACTCGAGTTACGCAAAAATCGAAATTCAATGGCAGTTCCAGGACCAGGACTATGAGGGGAAATATATACAACCTAAAAAGTTTTTGTTACGCGGATTAGAAGCCGTCATATACTGCTTGGCATCTTTGACACATAAATAAATGAGAAAAAAGTGAAAAACTCATCAGGGGCGGATGCAGTAAGGTAAAACAGTGGGGTAAAATACATACCAACAATATGCGAATGGTATGCATGAGTATATTAGTCCCTCGACTAGTTGAAATTTAATTTCTGATAATTTTTACCCTCCCATAGCAGCTCTGGGAAAGGGGGTGACATAGGCGGATCAAGGACTCGTCGTGGGGGGGTGGGGGTGATTGGAAACACATTTTCAATATACAACGATATTGAGTCGCGGCGGTGATACTGGCTGGGAATATACATTTTGAAAATGTGTAGTGACTGGACACGCCTCTGGTAATCTAGAATTGGGTTACAACTATTTTGAATTTTCATATACCCAATTGTATTCGCCCTGACACGGCTGTAAGCAGTCTTCTCACTTACTAACGTTTAGTCCTTCTTGATAATATTCCCTCATTTTGAACTGCTGTAACCGCCCCTGATGAATACAAATAGTGACAATTGTGAATGCACTATCATCTCACATAAAAAATGATATAATAAAACCATATAACTGGTATCAGGATCAGCAGAGACGGCTTCCTTTTACAAAAAACCCATCGCATACGATAATACTTGGTTTGTGGATAGAACCTCCCCAAAAACCCAGCCATAGCTCCGCCCCTGGTAAATATATAATCTTGAAAATTTCAGAAAACCTGCCTGCACTAGTTTTAGGAAAAGTCAGGAAGTTTCAAAGTTCTATCGCAAGCCGTTTCGGAGATATTCTTGAAAAACCCTGAAGGGGGGGCAATATTAGCCCCCCTGCCGGAAATAGGGTTAAAGAGAAAACAAGCAAGGCAGTCTTGTCCCGGTTTTATTAACTTGCTAGAAACGAAATGGCACATCGTTCCCTCTCTCGCCACCTGTGAATCCCATACTGCAGTCAGTGACGGTGGAATGTCCGAATTTAAGGGAGGGCACCACGGACTTTTCAACCCATTTCTTTCCAATCAACGCCATAGGTTGAGTGCTCAAATTTCGGATTTAAGGGGGGCACCGTGCCCCAGTCCCCCCCGCTCTAGTCCCGCCACCAGTGACTGCAGTAGTGGAATAACTGGTATTCGCTCCCCGATGTCTGAAGCATGGTCCAAAAGTCACGGTCGTCAGCGCCACCTATCGGCCGATAGGTGGCGCTGAGTTGCCCATCGCCCGCTGAGCCCCGGACGAGGCCACTGGGTGGTATGTTGGACCGTGTGATCCTGCGCCGCGGCGCTGATGGAGTTGTACTGGTGGATGTTGGCTACTAAAATGTAAAGTGAACAAGGAATATACTTGACGCCTAGTAAAGAATATTCTTGACGCTTGTTTTCTAGTGCAAAACAAAATTTAGAGGTTCTTCTCGAAACACCCGGTAAGTCATGTATTTTCCACGTAAAATAATGTAGACTAAGGGGTGCTTCCGCAGGGTTCGATCGGGATACGCTCCCCAAACTTTCCTGCTGGATCCTGTGACTACAGTGGAGACTCTCGCGACATTTCACAAAGAGCGGCTCGGAGCCAGCCCGGAAAACCCTCAAGCTGTCTCGTAAGGACTAAATACGGCTTGTGTTGTTCCAGGGGGCCCAAAAGCCAGTGCAGGACGCTCTGAATATGATTAATGATACCCAAGTATGTCAATAATCAAATGAGCCTAAAGTGGCCCTGAAACGGTCAAGGAGGTTGCATAAAGACAGCGGAGGCCGCAGGTCGAAAATATTGGTCATCAGAACAGCAAAGCAAAGCTTTGGAGGCCCTAACACTATACAGGGGACCTCTTAGCAGGGCAGGAGGCTATAGGGATAGCAAATGGGGTGTGCTCAGAGGGATCTGGGGCTGTAATGACCCAGTGACTTTGCTGTGGGCCGTTTAAATAGTAATGTAAATTTCTTGAGATAGTAAAGGAGGCCCACAAAGGAAGACAGGAGGTCCCCGGTTTATATACGAGAAGACAGGAAAGCTAGGCTACCTGCTTCTGTGCCTCTGCCTCAAACACTTGCACTGTGACTGGTCCTCATAGCCGTGAGACCTCTTCAAATTCTTCAACATTGCAACTCTATCACTGCAAGGGTAAAACCTCACCTCGCGCCACCGCACTCGAGTCTCGCACAAGTCATGTGTCTGCAGTCCATCTAGAATCTGTCCCGTATTGATCCCAAGTAACATTTCGAGTATCCAGACGCGTGCCAGCCTAGCTCGGCTTCAGCTCCAGCCAGTCGACACGTAAGCGGGTGTAAACCCAGCTCCAGTAGCCGATGTTGAAGGAAACGAAGACGACAGCGAGGATCCAGCGGCAGACGCGGTCCAGCTGATTGGGATTGTGAAGGTGGGCCAGCACGGTGCGGTGGACCCGGTGGTGCAGGCGGGGCGGCCGGGGCTGCTTGTGCTGTTCATGCTGTGCGCGCAGGGGTGTAGCGTTAGTGTTTAGGTACACACAGTGGCCGGAACTGTGAAGTGCGACTGCCCTCTTGCCACCGACATGATGTGGTACACGTAGACGTTTTCTCAAGGCGATAGAAAATCGCCCCGAACGATAAGGGAATACAGCGTCGTCAGCTTCAACCATTGGGAGGGATTTTGGGGATCAGATTATTCTTGTTCAAATATATTACTGTGCTTGAACTCGGGCACTTTGAACAATGACAGGTTTAGAATTTTGTGAAGGCAGGGGAGGGGCGTCATTTGTTCGTTATGAGGGGTGCCCTAACGACGATAATTTTAGCGCTTTCTTAGGGGGCGGACGTTTCATCAATAACGTTATCATAAAGTAACGTATCTTATTTTGTCAGAGGGACGCCAATATAATCAGACAACAGTCTTCAGCTGAAGGTGGGGGTGGGACGGTCTCGATAAAGGTCACCAGGGAACAGGCCGCCTCTCGCTGGGCCAGCTACTTAAGAAAATCTTAAAAGCGCACTCTGAAAAGAATCGGCGTTCTGAGTCATTTGAATGTTGATTTGGGCACCTTCGGCTTCTGCCCGTTTGATTGTGATCAAGTATTAAAAAAGAAACTTGTTAATGTCTTTACTGAAAGAAAACACTCATCGAATGAATGTGGCTGGCCCATTGCCGTGAGAAGATGAAGTTGAAAGACAAACGATTAAAGCTTATTTAAGCAAAATAAATATTTTCTAGCAAAAAAGTGGACAAGAATGTTAACATATGAAACCAAGGAATCAAATAAAGCGCTTACAGGCTGCCCTATGGAGAAAGGTACCCATTATCAGGAGAGAAGTCAACTTTCAAAGAAGTGTACAGACTGATCACTAGATTGGGTGCGGTTACTAAGTTATGAAGCCCAAGCCCCGGTTTCAAGGCTTTTAAGAAAGCGCTACTAAGAAATACCAGGTGGAATCCACCCAGTCCCCAGATTCCACCAGCCAATCCACGGCAATCCATTTAAAACCAGAGGCCCAAATACAGTGTCCCGAATTCCAGGGTGCTGGGTGGAAAGCGACACCCGAGTATGCTAAATTGTCCACTCATTTCTGTGTTATTTTTACTCCATTTCCATTCACTTTTTCAGGAAGAGCCTTTTTAGCACAGTTCAATTATCCTGGTGCATAAAGGTATGTTAGTAAAATAAGTCGGATGACAAAGACCCCTAATAGTTAATGAAAGGTTTAACAAGGGTTTGAATTAGCTTTTGAAATACTGCTACTTTTGCATTTTCCACTCGCGGACTATATTTTCCAACATGAGTTTTACAATCGGCACACAGGCGCAAGACCAGTTGCGGAACAACTGCCCAAATGCGATCCCGATCCGAGGCTGGGATCTGGATATGTATTACACAAACTCCAACTGCGACCGCTACATGTTGCTTAAAGGGAATAGACCACTTTGTTGAAATTCTAAAAGGAACAATTTGTGGACAAAATAGGTCTGAAAATCAGGAAACCACATATTGCCTCCACCTCGAATCGCCCAAAGCAAAGATACGGCCTATTGTCTTACTATGCTGGGCTGACCCAAGAATCGCGTTTAATTACGAATCTGGCAGCTTGCAGTGGCTTGCAACATGTCAGGTTGCGTGGCAATGCCAATTTGTTGATATTTATCACACAACGTGCACTGTCAGATTGAAAGGGATTCTTGCATGGTTTGACATAAGGTAGTAAGCCTCTTTACTTTGAACTTTAAAGGTTGCGGAAATCTTACACAGAGAGCTTTGTGTGAAATCAAATGACAATAGTGGTTTCTCGACACGCTCTACAAAATTTATATTTTGGTTCAAAACCCATTAAAAAGTGGGGCACTTCCTTTAAGTTCGGAACAGTTTTAACTCGACATTGCTGTTCCCGACTGATTTACTCTGCCATTGTAAGTGCTGCGTTAGCTTTGACATTCGAAACCTGCGCTCGATATGTATTTCCCAATTCACTGACGCATCCGACTACTTATTCGTCCCCTTGTGGCTATTTGCAGTGCAATATTACGTTTGCATTTGGCTTGAATATGCAAGTTGTATGTGTATTTATCTGCTGTTAATATTTATACCTCACACAGGTGTTCCGGATATCCACCAGCATCCCGGTTCAGCTATTTGCCAGTGCGGGTAGTAATTGCATGAAAATATGTCAAGGGCGTCATCAAGGTACCGTTTACTTCGCGCCGGGCTTCAAAGGGTGATACTCGTGATGTGCTTGGTATGTATGTCCAGTCGGGACTGCCTTTGTGTATTGTGGGGAGGGAGAAGGGGAGATCAGTAGATGCGTACTTAATTACTCCCCGACCAGTAGACAGCAACCATCTGTTTTCTCCTTTGATAGCGTGGCAGAAGATCACAATCAGAGCTAAACCAGCACTCTTCCCTCCTGGATTCTTAGTTACCCCGAATACATGAGCAGTTTCAGTACAATATATTTACCAACCAACCGCAGGATGGGACTATCGACTCGTGTAACCTGGAGTTCCGAAGGCAGTCTGGCGGTTACACGAGCGGATAAGTCCTTTTCCGTAGTAGGTGCGTAAATATAGCGCACTGGACCTGCCCATGTGAAGTGAGCTCAACGGATGGTGCTCTGCGAATACCAACGGTGCGTGACGCACCGGCAGATGTCTTAGCAATCGGTACATCGTTATGTTCCACTAATTTACAGAAAGGAATGGTGCAGTATCGCGCTGTGGGACTTTTGTGTGCCAATGTTTTTAAAAAGTAATCTTGGTTAGTCATACATAATTTTTATACAAATATTTTGTATGCTAAGAGTAAAGTATTCTCATCCATCTTTTACTGGGTTTCAAAGAAGGAAAAGGGCGTCTGTATTGCCCAAAGGAGCATATCTTGATACCTGAAATGATACTACTATTTTTATTAACTTTTTTCTACGTCGCTCAGAAAATCAAGCTGGGGGCTAAGTGGTCTTGAGTGAAGGACCCAATCGTCACTGTTGAACGAGAAACAGATCTACAGTTATGTGTGACTAATAGAGCACTTAGCCTCTCGTGAATGAAGTCTGAAAGGCATAGCAATGTTCTCCGTAGTTTCCGACGCCGGTAGATGGCGCGCGGACTGGGCCGCGTGGAGTCGCACGGCGGCGGGGCTTTGGGCGATGTGGCTACGGTCAAATATCACCTCCAACTATAGTGAGTTAGAACTTGAATTAATATATTATGAACGCATTGACCGGGAAAAAAGAATTTATACTTTTTTGTATTACAAAACTCGACAAGTTTCGGCTTCCGCCATCTTCTTGGAGTGATACAATTCCTACGGGAATGTCAACACAGAAAATTCAACAGCGTGACACAAAATATATGGCTTATAATCCAGAAAATTTCACTCTTAAAGGGTTGAAAACCAATTTTATCACTCCAAGAAGAAGGCGGAAGCCGAAACTTCAGGGATTTTGTAATACAACTAAAAAAGTACAAATTCATTTTTCCTGGTCACTGCGTTCATAATATATTAATTTAAGTTCTAACTCACGATGAAAAGCCAGGAAATAAAGCAATTTTTCCATTGCATTAACAAGCTCCAACTATCACCAATATAAAATATCAGACTGCTCCAACCGAGGAAGCAGCTTTGTCTAATCACAGAGCGTGGAACAGATCAACCGGGAACGAATGCATTGGTTTCCAATTGCAACGGGAGGGGCCGGGGGACCAAAAGTAGTCACTAGCTTGTATGTAAGAAAACGCTCTGAGTGAGTTTGCTTAGCAGGTGTCGGGGTTTCAGGGAGTGACGCAGATATCCAACCGTAAGCTTGCTACGTGAAGTGGCGATACATTTGACCTTCGACTCACCTTTCTATCTGGATGAACGCTGTTTGGACGAACCCAGGTCTCCACCTGGGTCTCGCTCGCCTCTTTGAGCCTCCTCTGTACAAACAGGAGGATCACGTACTCGAGGGTGATAAGAAAGTCGAAGACGAGGCACCCCACGTACCACAGGTCGCTGGCCCGAAGATAGGACACCTCCAGTCCACGACTGCCGGGGGGTGATCATTGGCTAACATTGTTCTGCCTTTTCAAAACAGCAAAAACATTCTTTCAATGCAAGCTGTTTGAAAAGTGTGTGGGCCCTGGTTCACCAATATAGCCTCTGCAAAGTATCTATGCATGGCAGGTGCGCACACATATTAAATCAATCACTTTTCAAGGTCACATGATTTAACCTCGCCCTACCGGGGGCCATCGATGGCCCCCTAAGGTTTTTTCCGGGATAACAGAAAAACGACGAGGCGCAGCACCGCGGTGGATAGCTCTACCTCTCACTGCATCATTTTCCCACCATCCCTGAAATTTTTTACCCCGGGTCACCCAAGGTCAGGTCACCATATGAGGTCAACCAAGGTCACCTCACTTCAACTTTAGAGGTCTGTAATAGCTACATTTAGAATTCGATCTATTTGAAACTTACTACACTTCATGACCCTTTCAGGGTCTACAAGGTTTATATCCGGGATTTTTTTTCGATTTCGTGACCTGATCTCAGGTCACGAGGTAAACTCTCCCATTGAAAAGCACGGGTAAATGCTGTCTTATGATCTAAAAGTCACAAAAACGATTGAAAATGCTCGGCTTGATCGGAAAAGCGTTCTTGGACACCCTTTCACGGATTCCAGGGACCATATTTGCCCTTTGACTTTTCCAAGGTCATCCAAGGTCACGATGGATCAAAAAAGTATTTTGACAATAAATTTCGAGCTATATAAGCTAGAGCACTGAATCAAACACCATCGTGTATGTCTCGTCATTGGCGTTTGTTTGATATACGGCAAAGTCACCTTCTGACCTTTCGTGACCTCAGGTCATATTAGGTCACGAGGTGACCTCTGGAGGTCAAACCACTTCCGGGAGGTCATTACGTTTCACATAGTGGATAAAGGTCTGACATTTTCCTATCAAATAGACTTTACCACATCTCAATAGCTATAATGGCATGAGAGTTATGCCCAGTTTGCTTAACACGCGCATTGACGGGGGTCTGAGCCACCTTCGCATTGACGGGGAGGTGGGCGGGTACCCGCCCCCTAAGATCTCGAGAACCACGGTAGGTAGCGAAAAACGGCAAACGGCGTTGGGCTGCCTATCCACTTCTCCATCGAAAACATTTGTACCATTTTTTTGCCAGGTCACATTTAAGGTCACGAGAAGTCAAAACATGCCCGTCATAGGGATAACATGTAAAATTCAGTTTTTCGGGCATTACATCGGAACAAGTAAAGATAGAGCAAAACAACTTGAACTATATGAATCCTCGCAGCAAGCCGAATCAAATGATATATAATTTGACCTTGCTAGGTCAAATCAAGGATTTGACTTGACCTGAGGTCAGGTCAGGGTCAAATTATATAAAATGCATATCATTAGAACTGCAAAGCCCAGGCGAGTCTAATGCAGCTAAAATAAATGCTCTTTCACCATCCGTTACTGAGTTATTCCGTAAAAACCATTTTTCCCATGTATTTCCAATGGAGAGGTCATGCCTCGTACCTGACCTTAGGTCATCGATATCAAAAATACCGGAACATATGTTAGAGAACTCGGTGGGGCCACTATGTGTTATCATTTTCAATCGGATAAGTTCTCCCTGCTCCGACTTATGCTATCTTAAACTTTTTTGAGGTCGGGTCACTTAACCTGTACTGGTGACCTGACCTGAGATGACCTAACCTTAAATTTTTCACAGAAGTTGTAAAAATGATGAGGGAAAAGGTATACCAAGTACGGCGGCGCCACGCGCCGCCGTTTTTCTACTGTCTCCGAAAAACCCGAGGGGGCGGGTACCCGCCCCCGTCAATGCCCGTGTTAAGCATTGCATATTTGAGTGAAAATAGCCGATCTTGACCTAATTTGACCTCTGGAGGTCAAACCATTGACCTGAGTGCTAAAATATGTGAAGTAGTTTCTCACTGAATTCACGCGAGCCTTCTAATGCACTTTGCAGATTTGCGCTAACGCCCATATTTTCGGAGTTAGAGGGGGGCTATCGATGGCCCCCGGTGGGGCGAAGGTTGCGCCGGACTCCCGGTGGGGCGCGGGTTAAAGAAATCGATGTTTGGTATTGCCGCTATTAGACTGCGTGTTCCGACTATATATGTGCTGATAAAATATAGTGTCAGTCTGATTATTTTGAGCTGTACGTTTTTCCAAAAGTATAGCTGGAAATTTCATGCAGAAAAATATCCGGAACATTGCAACGTGCATTTCAAACTCAACTTTTTAGACCTTTGAAACAGATTCAGCTTTCTCAGTACTCACTACCATGTAGAAAATAAGAATAAAATCGTGGTTAGGGGTCCACCACATGAAAGATTCGTTCCCTGTATTTTTACCTCATTTTCTATATCAGGTACCCGCCGGTTTTCGTTCCCACAGGCGTTTTACTGGTAGGTGGGTTCACAAACTAAGTTATCAGCCTATAATTTTTCGTTTAGGTCTATTTTGTTCCGTAGGTTTCCTGGCAAACTAACAGTTTGAGCTATTTTCCCACCCTCCGCCCTGCCCCCTGCTTGAATTAGAATAATAATTGTTGGGGTTTAACGACACCAAAACTGCCAGGGTCATACGGCGTCGCCAACTCTCACCCTGTTGGAAGGGATTTTGGGGATCAGATCAACTTATTTAGGGCTCTGCGTCTGCGCACAAACTGCAAGGGTCATATGGCGTCGCCAACTCTCACCCTGTTGGAAGGGATTTTGAGGATCAGATCAACTTATTCAGAGGCTCCGCCGGGACTTGAACCCGGAACCGGTGGCTTAGAAGACAAGGGTGCTATCCACTAAGCCACCTCATCCCCCCCTGTTTGGATTGTCAAGACAAGGGTGCTATCCACTAAGCCACCTCATCCCCCCCGCTTGGATTGTCCTGGACAGCCGTAGCCTCTTGTTCATTGGTGGATACGAAGGAAAGGGGCTAGGGAGATCAAGCTATTCCCGAAATTAAAGCATCCATCGTAACCAGTTGTTGAAATTGAAGTATCCATAGTAATAGGTTATTCGGGGCAAAGATGGGGTAGGGTAGAGCCCCCTAGCCCACTTCAATGAAAGTTTGCATGTTCTATTGCCCTTGTTGCACTCACAGGCTGGTGGTGAAGAGAGTCAGCAGCGCCAGCAGCGACGTGATGCACAGCACCATCCGCCCTGGAATCACTTCAGGCGGCAGCAGCATGCTGAACCACGACGTCATCACCAGCAGGATACAGGGCATGATGGTGTGCCAGATAAAGAAGGCCAAGTTCCTCCGCAACTTCACGGTCACCAGCAGGATCGAGTAGCAGTTGGCTGTGGGATAGAAAAAGGGGAAGTAAAGTTAGTTTGGAATCAGGGAGCATTCGCACAGACATGTGCTTATTAACCAAATCCTCGTGCAAAAATATTTCACGGGTGCCTGCAATAAGATAACCACTGCATCAATTTAGCCTTCGCCGCATTGGGGAGGAGGGTGTTTGAACACCCCTCCCCCTCCCTCGGGGTTTTCTGATGGCACCAGAAAACGGCGGTGTGAAGCGTCACCGTGCTTGGTACACCTTATTATGGACCGATTCCACAACTTTTTCCGAACATTTCAAGCTTCGGTCATCTCAGATCAGGTCACCAGGCCAGGTCAAATGACGTCACCTCCGATTTTTTTCAAGTGGCACCAGTGGAATCAGTCTTAATCCATTGATCTGAAATTCATATTACATCACTCACATATAGCCTCTGCAGCTGCAGTGCCTTAAAACCCCAATCCTCCTCTCCTCATATCACATTACAGTCCGACCAACTACCACAAGTTGCGGCAGCGAGATTTTTATATCGATAGTCTATCGGGTCAGATACGGGATTGGCCGAAAAGGGCTCTATTTCTGAAAACACATCTCAGAAAACCTTCATATTCTCCAAATCTTAGTATCTTAGATCACTCTCCAGGGTCGTGTTGCAAGTTTGGACCAGGGATCTCTGAGAGGTCATTTAAGCAGGTTTTCAAACTTAGGTCAAAACTTCGCAGGAAATGATGATACGGTCCTTATTTTGCGTCTTTACTTTTGGATTATCATCGTGAGTCGATTGATATGAGTATTGACTATGTTAGGTCATATTGACCTTGATCTGACCTTCGGTCAGGAAATGTTTATATTTTGATCTAGTATGGTTATTGGCTATATCTTACATAATTCAATTCCCCGTAACGAGAGGAAGCAAATGGCGCCAAAACATTTACTGTAACTGAACCCAGTCAGACGCTAGAATCAAAACAAACTTCTCTAGTCCGCCCCCTTCTTTCACCTGTCATGATCTCAATATTCACCAGAGTCAAAAAGTGACAAATATATTTTCTTAATTATTTTTATGGGCTATCCACCAGCTTTCGTGTTTTCTTGCTATCCGTCATAGAAGCCGAGATCGATGGGTGTTTGAAGCCCCCTCCCCTCCTCACAATGGGAGAAAGGTGGCTCGAAGGTCCACTGGGGTGGGTGTTAAAATGCATTTTGTAGGTATATAGAGGGTCATTATAGACGGCGGAAACTGCAAGGCTTCAAGTGAAGCTGATTTAACGCTGATTTAGCCACTCATCAGATTTTTAAGATCATTTTTTAATCAGGATCGATAACGAGCGATTTCATCGATAACATTCGATAACGGGCGTTTCATTGTCGCATTACCGCAGCTCATGGACTCAAACCGCGTTAAAGATGGCTTCCAACCGAATGTTTTGCTTAAAAACATATTTTTTGTCAAGTTTTGTTTCACAAAAATCATAGCGAAATTATATGTTAAGACAATACAGCTAGAAGCATCAGCTGGTCTGCTCAATGTAAAATATTATGAGTCTCAACTTGAATGTGCGGTAACACTCCATTTTGGATTGACTCTTTAATTACAACAGCACATAATGATATATGCACTTCATATCGAGCGTGATTCAGTTTAGCGTCAGATTCCTGCCTAGGGCTTACCTGAGCCAGCTCCGTAGCAAGCGTTAAATGGCTTCTCTCGTTTGAGGGTGACCTGGAAGTTCTTGCGGGTGAGCCGGTCGTTGGAGTATATATTCACCGCTCGCGGCATCCAGTTTAGCAACATTTGGTTCCGAATATGTCCGTCTGTCCGAAATAAATCCGAATAGTTATTCCCTGCGCCAAAACCGAGTGTAACTGTCATAACCGAAAGTTCTCTACCCGTGCGTATGCTTGGGAGGTCTATGATTATACTCGTCGTGTTAGTTAGTTAGTTGTGACGTTTCGGTGAGGCGTGTGTACACTCGGCGCACCACCACCAGGCCTTGGGGCATCGCTTGGACACCAAGACAAACAGACATCCAGCCTTTAAGTTCTAGGCCGCCGCCAACAGGCCTAGGACTTACGGCGCGATAGGGCAGGAAGCTTTAGTTTGGGTAAACTACATCAGGTAATATGAGATAGCAAGGCCTTGTCTCTGCACGTCTTCAGGTGTAGGAACACACATTCAGTGTGAATTTCGTGTGTCAGATACAGTTTCTGAGGTACTCACAGCTTCCGAACCGTATGTAGCAGGTCTGCGTATCAAATGGGTACGCCGTAAAGTCCATGTTGCAGGTCACAGTGGCACGTGCACTGAAACACGTCAAATACCCATTGGAAGTGTGTATCGACTGTTAGATATAGATGGCAGTCGACTGGAACAGTCATAGAATGGTTTCATGACAAACAGGGCCACTTTTTTAATCAACTGAAATACTTAGCTCAAGCAGTCTCGGCGGTAAAAATGTCGTGGATGTTATATTTGTGGTTATTGGTAAGCTTTGTACAATATTTGTCACTATATCTGGATTTGTAGATTCAATGCAGAAGCTATCATCACGGTACAAGGAGCATGCACAAATATGTACCCTTAAGACAGCGGAAAGTTCAAAGAGTGGAGCATCATTGAAAAAAATTATTTGCTGAATATCCTTTTCAAAACCTGTTTGAAATGATCCGTACTAGAGTCCGATTTTGATGTATTTGTTCTTGAAGACAACCAGTCCACCCAGCTGGCGGAGGAGCGCCACACGCTCCATTTCGTGAAGGTTGTAGATCATCAGGTCGGGCACCCAGATCTTCTTCTCCAGACTCGGGGACAGAGTAAGGCTAGCAAAGGTGGTGTTCGCCAGTTCATCGACCATCAGGCGTGTGTCAGGCCAGTAGATGGACAGGTAGATCTGGTAGTCCAGCCGCTGTGGTAAAAGACGAGGGAAAGGCTTGTAAAACAGATTGTAAGGCATATTCTACCAGCATGATATATTTTCATTGAAACAGGTGCTGGGCAGATCCCCAGAAATTGTACCATTGGAAATGAAGTTATATTGAACAACTGAAGGCTATGCGCATCATAGGCGGATCCAGGATTGCCGATCGGAGGGGCACCTTCCGGGGGGGGGCCAGCCGGACCAGGGGGCGCCACTTATGACCGGAAAAACCTATCAGGTGGGCGCCAAATCCTATCCGTGGGCGCCGCCTTTCGTATCCTGGGGGGGTGGGAAGCGACATTTCAGGGGGCGCCATCGACCTTTCAGGGGGGACGCCGAGGGTCGATCGGGGGCACGTGCCCTTTTTGTCGGTTATTTAAAGCTTAATTAAATAATCAACACACCCCATCGTCCTCCGTAATATATTCCTCTACCCTCCTCCACATCCCTTTTCATACAACTACCGCATGCTCTCAAATCACACAGCATCAACAAACTACCCAACCAAACCACACCAAAAAGTACGGCTGCAATTACCTTATTTCACTTACATTCACTTACATAATATCGAGTACCATCCATCGCACCACAACAGCACCTCATAAGACACAACTACCATATTATTCCCGTACACTGCCAGACCCAATTTTATAATCGCAACCTCCTCCAACCACATCCTTCAAAGTGACAAAAATGCACGCAACCGCAAAAACCGCCACACAGCATAAGCCCTACAAAGGACTCCGTCATAACCGCCAACACAGCCACGCCCTTGCCCCCTGGATCCGCCTATGATGCGCATTATTGCAAAGTTGGTTACGCAGAACGCAATAATGAAATATAACGTATTATCGTATTGTGTTAAATTTATGTATGATTTTATATGAAGATGATTTGTATTAAACATTAAGCCAAACGCCAGGCATTTACCAGAATTTCAGATTCATGAGTTTAGCCAGAAACCAATCCGCATATCGTGCTCGTGGAATTTTCAAACGATGAGATACTATCGGGAAGAAAAAGTAAATATGTAAATAGCACGGAAAGGTGCGGCTGGTATGCAGTTGGCACAAAGGTTCTATTCTGCCTAAACTAATTACTCATATTACCTAGTCCAGTCTGTGTTGCATCTTATTTTTGAGCCATACAAAGCAAGATGTTCCAAAATTGACGCCATACATCCCCGTTAGGCACCGGCACTCACCTCTTTCCACTCGTCGATGTCTAGAATGTTTTCCAGAGCAAACTTGATGTACACTCTCATTGGTCCACCGCCTGTGGGGATAATACAACGGAATGTTAGCCTCGCATTATCAAAAGTGTTGGTCTCACTACGGCAGCTTGTGCCGCACTGTCTTATAATGGTTACCTGAACAGCACGGAGGCCATGACAAAACGTTGGCCAGTTTTTTTTTACATTGCTCCGCTGGTAGCAGGGGCGCCGCCACAGAATTTTCGCAGGGGGGACGGACCCGGGCTGGTGCTGACCTGGGAAGCAAATTTTGAGCATATTTGGTACCTGACAGCATTAATGACGATTGACCCCAATTTTTTTTGGGGGGGGGACGTCCCCCTGGTTGGCCAACAGGGGGACGCGTCCCCCCTTCCCCCCCGCTTTCGGTGCCCATGGCTGGTAGTCACTATTTTTACATCACTATAAATTGTTAATCTGATATGTCGTACCAGTTGTTAATTTGCACCGGTGGTTCATGAAGTGGGTCAGGACTCCATTTTGGGCAACAGGACCATTCTGCTACGGTGACGAAGGCCATAGAAACCTTCCAGAAAATAATTAAAAGAAATAATTTCGAAGACAATTTTTGGCAAAGCAGCCCAAAGTAAAAAACTAAATGCACTAAAGCAAAAAAGTTCATGCACTTGAAGGGAAGTGCCGTGACCGGTTACAGTGAACAACTTGTGAAATAACGCGTTTTTTGTGTTAATTTAGTATGAATCTTGGAGACTGGGCTAATGACACCCTCCACCTGCTGAAAGGGAGTAACCACGCAGCCGACCCGGGTTCAAGGCCCGGCGGCTTCCCTGAACAAGGAGCAAGCTGGCTCCCGAGAAACCCTTCCAACAGGGAGAGCGTTGGCGACGCCATATGGCCCTGGAAGTTGGGGCGTCGTTAAGCCTAAAAAAATAATACAAATTATTATTGAAAAGTAACAATATTATCGGGAGCACAGACGACCACTGAGTTTTACTATCAAGCTATTAGCCGTTCATAATTTATGTTGTTTCAGAACCATTCGTTACTTTATGTTTGAACGTCAGGAGTAATGTTGGCGGCCGACATTTTACTCACTGAGAGAAATTTTCACTATGTCTATACAAATACAGCCCTGATATTGGGGTTCACTAGAGCACAACCAACGCTAAAGAAGGACAAAACCCAGTTCGTGCAAAGCAAAAAGTAGTAAAGGTATTGTTTTAAAACAAACATTAGTCGTCCTCTTGTAATGATATGAACACGCAACTAATGCAGTACACGGGTAGCAACGCTGTCTCGTATGATCAAAGCCGGCAGTAGGACAGCCCTGCTAATACATTGGCAAGATGGTCGTATACTTACAAATGTCGCACACCACATTTTGACCTGGTATTACTAGTGTCACGGAAGCACCGGAAGTGTGAGATGCACGTGCGCTGCTGCGTTTTTTCATTCGTGTCGTAATTAAACGCCTCCCTCAGTCGCAGGCCACGGGGAGTGTGTGGGGGCGGTGTTAGTCGAGATAGCGGATTGCGGTGGAAAAGTTTCTTTGGTTAGTGTATAGCCTATTTAGGCATATTCTAGACCAATCTTTTTCAGTGTCAGTGCCTTATGACATTATGAGCAGGCAGTCGCTAAAGTGGTGTGGACTTGGAAAGGGATTACACTTACAAGGTAAGCAGCTGCATTGGAATGCGAAGTGTCCAATTAGGTACCTACCTGTTACGGAACTTCTTCCATTGCATACAAATTGAAATGGCTTTATGGGTGTAGCCAGGGATTCTCAGGCTTATGGAACCAGTGGCGGATCTGGCCACTAGGTTTGGGGGGCAGTCAAAGTCGAAAAGCAAAAAAAAATAGCCTGGTAAAAGCTTTGGCCACAATATGCTTGCTTTTACTGTCCGATTCTCAGCACGGTTACCGACGAAATTTTTCTACAGAGTCTGCTTTAAACGTGATCACTGACCGCGTCTATCGTGCCATGGACCAAGGTGAAATCAGTATGATTGTTCTATTGGATCTGTCGAAAATGTTTGATGTGGTTCCCCACCACATCCTACTGCAGAAAATGACACTCTACGGCATAGACACAGTCTGGTTTCAAAATTATTTGCAAGGCCATACTCAACAAGTTCAGGTAAAATCCCCTCGTGACGGCACAATCATCAGATCTGGCCCAAAAAACAATATTGAAATTTTTCAAGGTGGAAGTCTCTCTTGTGTACTCTGCATTCTCTTCACTAACGACCTCTCTCTTCACGTCGAAGACGATGCGACAATCACTCAGTTCGCCGACGACACTTCCGTTCTCATAACAGGCAAAAAACAAGACTTTCAACTTCTTATTCAACGCATGGGAGCCATACTAAATTCCCTTTATCAATGTTTTTGTGCAAATGGCATGAAATTAAACACGTCCAAAAACACAGATGATGGTCCTGGGCACTAAAGTAATGCTTCGAAATTTTCCTCCCGTTAGCCTCGAATTCGGAAATTCAACCATCATCGACTCGAAATTCGTCAAAAGTCTCGGCGTTCTGCTTGATCGCCACCTTGACTTCGAACAGCACGTACATTCAGTCACTAACAAAACCACGGGCCTTCTTATCGCGCTCACCCACATCCGCCATGTCGTCCCTGCTCAGCTCATGCCCCAAATTATTCACTCTCTAGTGCTCTCCATCGTTCGGTACTGCCTCCGTGTTTACGGCTCTTGCAACAACAGTCAGGTGCACAAAATTAAAAAAATAATCAATTTCTGTGCCAGAGTCGTCAGCGGGCGCCGAAACCGAGACCACATTTCCGACGTTGTTGAACGACTCAAGTGGCTGGACGCCAAACACCTCATCCAGTATCACACTGCATGTTCCGTACACAAAATCATACACACTCGCACACCGCCACAAATAGTACACACAACAGGCCCTCCACGCAGCACAATACACAGCCACGCAACGCGCCGGTCAACGAAGTTGTCCCTGCCGCGAATTCGCACGGAGGCAGGCCGACGTCGGCTTGCGTACCGGGGGGCAGCTCTGCTGAACGAGCTGGACATCGGAGAGGACATGCCGTTCAAACCCACTTTGAAGGCCCTGCTAATAGAGAGGAAGTGGGAAGACTTTCGTCAGCGCTAGTTTTATGTATGTTGTGCGTGGTGCGTGTGTCCGTGTGTGATCTGATCTTATTTTTATGGTATGCTTTTATCCTTAGCTTTTATCTTTAGTTTTACCTACCCTGTCTTACTATATGACGTGGAAACATGAAAAACCAGTTTTACCAGTTACCAGAAAACAGTTTTTCTTTTACCAATGTGTGGACGTTTCCAAATACATTCTGACTTCTGACCTCTGACTTGCTATTCAAGGATCATTCACTCAAAAGCGATTTTCAATATCAAGAGTACCTAGGTCCAATGTTTACAATGAAGTTGACTGGTTCTGTTTGAAGTTGAATGGTTCAGTTGAAGCACCAAAACCTTGCTTATTGACTAAAATGAGCAGGAGCCGTGGAAAAAATGTCTAAAAGTCGACAGTTTTTCGGGGGAATATGGTTCTTCACTGAGCTTTTTCGTTTGGGGTATCAACTGCCTTTTTCGCCCCCTCCCCTGATTCGGCCACTGTATGGAACTTGCTTTGAGTTCTGGTGACCTCAATATTGACCTAACCAAAAAGAGTTCGCATAATGGTTATTTGTCTCGCTAAGAGCTTTCGAACGCAAACAAAGAATACATCTGCACACCGGTTTTCCGATGGCCGTGTCCTAACCGCCTCGCGTCTCATTTTCAGCCTGAGCTCCTAAGGCTCTGGTGTGGGTGTTCGGGCGAGTATATGATGACAACATCCAGGCTTTGAGTGCGACACAGAGAGAGCACACAGTTTGTGTGAATGACGTGGAGGTGTTATTGATGGATGGACCAATTGAAGCCCTCCTTATGGGGATCATATGCCAGTTCGTCCTCAGTCTGGAATATAAAGGGGCCAAAACAACAGTTCGCTTCTTGGCCTTCAATGTCCTCGCTGTAAAGAACGTTAATGTCCTCTGCAATCTTCAAAGAACTTCGGGATGCGGTAGTGATGGCAGATGGCTGAACTGGAGTGACCCAGATGATTGAGCTGGAGTGGCTCAGGTGACTGAGCTGGAGTGGCTCAGATGGCCAAGATGATTGCGGCGGTATGATGTTCGTGTTTTTTTCATTCGTGCAAATATTTTACAAGTACTACAATCCGTGATAGTCATGTGTTTCATTTCTCTTAACAGAAGAAAAACAACAAAGGAAATATGTTTTAATGCAGGTACCTCGATTGCGATAAATGTTTTTCAGCAGGAACGAAGAGGAGTTTTAATTGGGTTCAAATAGTGATCAATGATATACTTCCAACTTTTTGTAGACCTAGTCACTGATTTGTAATTCACCCATACTGAAGCTAAAAAATCGTACTTTCCTAATTCAGACACTAGAGTAAGGCCGACTGAAGAATTTGTCTAGACCTGGTATCCATAATCCATAATATTTATTTCATGGTTCAGAAAAACACACACAAAGGCTGCTACGAGGAACGCAAAAGCGCCGTAGCGCTTAAATCTAGGCGTCCCACGCCAACACAATCATGGTGCCATCTCAGCGCCGCCAGAGAGGCTACCGCACCGCCGCGAAACACGCCACCGAAAGTACGGCTCACTACACCACATCGAGCACTGGCTATAACATGATTAATTTAATGCCTCTTGTTAGATAACGAACCTCTTTGTGCCACGAACAAATTGAAAAATTGCGTGAGCTACTGCCCTGTCCTTGCCTGGAGGGAGATTTTGACCATGGATTAATATGTCAATTTTGTTCTTACGATGCATGTTTCTGAAATAATAATTTAATATCGTTGATATGCTGTTTTCCATAAGAGTTCTTTGAGGATCAAAACGGGGACATTGTAGAAAATAATGTTCTGCATTTTCATTTTGATATCCGCACAAGCAGGAGGGGGAGTCCGAATTTTGAATTTGGTAAGCGTGAGCATTTAGTTTCGAAATCCCAAGTCTTAACTGTGTTAAGCAAGAGTTCTGAATTTTGGATCCTAATGAATAGTATAACGGTGGTTGGTTAACACGCGCATTGACGGGGGGGCGGGTACCCGCCCCCTCCGGTTTATCGGAGATGGCAGAAAAACAGCGGCGCGTAGCGCCACCGTACTCGGCATACCTTTTTCCTCATCATTTTTACAACTTTTGTGAAAATTTTAAGGTTAGGTCGTCTCAGGTCAGGTCACCAGTACAGGTCAAGTGACCTGACCTCGAAAAAAAGTTTAAGATAGCATAAGTCGGAGCAGGGTGAATTTATCCGGTTGAAACTCATATCACATAATGGGCCCACCGAGTTCTCTAAAATATATTCCGGTATTTTTGATATCGATGACCTAATGTCAGGTACGAGGCATGACCTCTCCATTGGAAATACATGGGAAAAATTGTTTCTTCTTATGAATAACTCAGTAACAGATGGTGATAGAACGTTTATTTTAGCTGCATTAGACTCGCCTTGGCTTTGTGGTACTAATAATATGCACTTTATTTAACTTGACCCTGACCTGACCTCAGGTCAGGTCAAATCCTTGATTTGACATAGCAAGGTCAAGTTATATATCATTCGATTCGGCTTGCTGCGAGGATTCATATTGTTTAAATTGTTTTGCTCTATCTTTACTTGTTCAGATGTAATGGCCGAAAAACCTAATTTACATGTTATCCCTATGATGGCATGTTTTGACCTCCCGTGACCTTAAATGTGACCCGACAAAAAAATGGTTCGAATGTTTTCGATGGAGAAGTGGATGGGCAGCCCAACGCCGTTTACCGTTTTTCGCTACCTACCGTGGTTCTCGAGATCTTAGGGGGTGGGTACCCGCCCCCCTCGTCAAAGCGAAGGTGGCTCAGACCCCCGTCAATGTGCGTGTTAACTTTGAAGTGATCTCTTAGGTGTTTCAAGAGGACCCTAGGAGAGTTGATTTCTTTCATTCGATTCTGGAGCTTGTTAAATGATTTGATTGCGCTTGGTAGGAATGATTGGCTAAAGTTTACCGTTCGAAAAGGAATCTCCGTTCTTTGGCGCGATGTACGTAATATTCTGTTTACTGTGTTGTTCCTAGGTTTTGGTAATATTGCGCTTACGTAAGTGGGAGTGTTGTCTGGGTAAATTTGATGAAAAATTTTAATTTTATGCAATTCTCTTCTAGATTTCAAAGAATTCAAGCCCAAATCCTGCATCAGCTTCCCGGTAGGCGTTCTGAAGAGAGTGGATGTTATTAGTCGTGCTGATCTGTTTTGTAGTCTCTCGAGTCTCTAGCTGCATGTAAAGTCAATAGTCCGTCATAAATAATGTCTGCGTAGTCAAAGTAGGGCATTACGTAGGTAAGGTAAAGCTGTTGCAGGGTTGACCCAGCCCCCCCTCCAACAGCAAGCGCAGACCACCGGATGTGACGTCACACCTCAAAGCATATAAAATGGGAAAATTAAATGATTATATACCCAAATTTGTGCAAAAAGAGACCCGCAATCGAAAATAAAATGTTTATTTATTGCATTTGGAATAAACTTGATTACCGTGTATTCTCACAAATTCGTAAGCGGAGAGTGTCATTAGCAGCAGTTTAAAACGCGGCTCAACGGTGAAGGAATTCCTCCACGCCCGTGTGACGTCACTGGGCGTGGAGGAATCCCTCTTGAACGTACCTTTAAGTAAAAGGTATCTTGGGGTTGACCTGGACAAGTTAGGGGGAAACTGGGTACAGTGGGCCAAGCGTCATATTGGATTTTTTAACTATATCGTTAACATGTTCATGGAATCTCAGATCATTGGAAAATGTCATTCCCAGATGCTTGTGTTTAGCGGCGACCGGAATGACTAGACTGTCAAAAAATAGTTTTGGAATGGTTGTTTGTCTCCGGTAGGAAAATGTTTGTTGTATTGTTTTTGAGCCGTTAAACGTGATAAGCCAATCCTGACCGTATTTGTTGAATTATATTTAGGTCCTTTTGGAGAGATCCTTGCCTAATGTGAAGATTTTCCATGTTGTGGCTGCCAAAAAGACAAGTGTCTTCTGCAAAAAAGCATCATTTCATTGTTTGTTTTTCCTGATAAGCCATTTAAGTATAATAACGCGAGCAGGGGGCCCAGCACAGAACCCTGTGGACATCCGCCGTTTAAAGATGACAGTGAGGATTTAGAATCATTAATGAATACACACTGTTTTCGATCAGTCAGATAGGAACGTAACCATGGTAAAGGATCAGTCAGTCCAAATTCTCGTTCACATTTGAATAATAGTCCATTGTGCTAAATTTTCTCGAAATAGCGTGATATGTCTAAATACAGTATTGTTTGGTTTTGTCCTTTGTCCAACGTATCGTTCAAGGTGTGGGTGAGGTAAAATAGTTGAAGGTGTGTGCTGTGTCCTGGTCTGTACCCGCTCTGTCTTTACGTCAACAGGTCATGCTGTGTTAAATGGTCGTAGATTTTCTTGAAAATTATTTTATCAAAAACTTTCGAAAGAACAAAGCAAACTAATTGGTCTATAATTGGCTGCATCGGCGGGGTTACCTTTGTTTTTATGAATTGGCTTAACATTTGCTATCTTCCATGATGTTGGGACTTTACCTTGTTGAATCGACTTATTAAGTAGTTGTGCTAAGGGCTCACATATTATTAGCGCGGTTAATTTAATAATTTTGACCGGAATTTCATCAGGGCCTGTAGATTTGTTTTGATTTAGTCCGTTGATTAATGTCAGTACATCCCTTTCCGTAATAATTGGTTTTAGCATTTGCGGCACAGCAGGAGTCGGGGTTTATTTAATTTGTTATCACCATCAGGCAAGTGTGTCTGCGACACGAAGTAGTTGTTCAGAATTTCGGCTTTTGCTGTGTCTTCTGTAACGAGGTCTCCGTTATTATTTTGTAAGGGAGGGATGCAATCATCTTTTGCTTTTCCTGTCATCCGACGAATCGTTTGGTGATATTTTTTAGGGTTTTGACGACTTTCTAATAGAGAAGAAGCCTGTTGCCTGAGGAATTTAGCTTTTAAATCTCGGGACATCTTAGTCACGTTGTTTCTACATTGTCTCCATTTGTTCCAATGGTCGTTTAAATTGTCCCTATTTTTGTTTTCATGGGAGCGCGCGTGTTTGAACAGCCGATCACGTGTTTTGATTAGTCGTTTTTAGATGCGCATTCATCGAAGGCTTATCTTTCGTCCTGAATGTGATATTGTTTCTAGGGATGGCGTTTTTAGCTGCATCAAGGAGTGTCGATGTGAAGAGTTCTGTCGCTGTGTCAATGTCGTTATCCAAAAGATTCGTCCAGTTAATCGTGATGAGTTGGTTTGTCAGTGCCTCCGGGTTTAGCCTTGAATAGTCCCATATTATTCTCTTTTTCGTCCTAGAGCGTGTAAATTTACTCTTGATTGATACAAATATCGGGAAATGGTCGATATTTGAAAACGGAGGAAGGATTCCACTTTCAGTCATTATTCCAGCGTCTGAAACCATGCACAGATCCCGAAGATTTTTCGTGTCACCTTCCATTCTCGTAGGTCCATGTATTACTTGTGTGAGCGATAACGTTTCTACCGTATCTCTAAGTTTCATTTCAAAGCTAGAAATTGGGGAGTGTTTGATTTTAGGATTGCTTAGGTCTCTGCATTCGAAGCACGATAATCACCTAGTTACGATAGGATGGTGACTGATTAACTCCACCTAAACCATGGTCAAAGCCTTGTTCTTGTGGTAAGTTAATAGAGTAAGAAATGCTAGCACATTTGTAGGTCCTGGTAAAGACTTCGTCTAGACTTGGTTATTGCATTTTAATCATTGTAGGCACTTCGTTGGAATACGATGGTCGATGATGAACCCGCGCCCCACCGGGGGTCCGGCGCCACCTTCGCCCCACCGGGGGCCATCGATGGCCCCCTCTAACTCCGAAAATATGGGCGTTAGCGCAAATCTGCAAAGTGCAATAGAAAGCTCGCGTGAATTCAGTAAGAAATTACTTGCATGTTTTAGTGCTCAGGTCAATGGTTTGACCTCCAGAGGTCAAATTAGGTCAAGATCGGCTATTTTCACTCAAATATGCAATGATTAAGCAAACTGGGCATAACTCTTATGTCATGAGAGCTATTGAGGCCTGGTAACGTACATTTGATAGCAAATTGCCAGTAATTTTTCCGCTATGTGGAACGTAAAGACCTCCCGCCAGTGGTTTGACCGCCAGAGGTCACCTCGTGACCTAATATGACCTGAGGTCACGAAAGGTCAAAAAGTGACCTTGCCGTATATCAAATGAAAGCCAGTGACAAGACAAACACGATGGTGTTTGTTTCACCGCTCTAGCTCAATTAGGTCAAAAGTTATTGTCAAAATACTGTTTTTGACCTCTGCTGACCTTGGATGACCTTGAAAAGTCAAAGGGCAAATATGACCCCTGGGATCCGTGAAAGGGTGTCCAAAACGTTGTCCTGAGCAGTCTGAGTATTTGCAATCATTTTTGTGGCTTTTATATCATGAAATAGCTTTTCCCCATTCTTTTCCAATGGGAGAGGTCGCCTCGTGACCTGACCTCAGGGCACGAAATCGAAAATCCCGGATATACACCTTGTAGACCCTGGAGGGGTCATGAAGTCTAGGAAGTTTCAAATCGATCGACTTTGAAATGTAGCTCTTACAGAGCTCTAAAGGTGAAGTGAGGTGACCTTGGTTGACCTCGTCTGGTGACCTGACCTTGGGTGACCCGGGTTAAAAATTTCAGGTATGATGGGAAAATGATGCAGTGAGAGGTAGAGCCCTCAACCGCGGTGCTGCGCCTCGTCGTTTTTCTGCTATCCCGAAAACCTTAGGGGGCCATCGATGCCCCTTCGGTGGGCGAGGGTTAATACCAACTCAACCCTGGTCAAAGCTTTGTTTTCGTGTTAACTTTTGGGCCGAAAATGCTAGTTTTTTTTAATAAAAATATGGTAAATGCTTGCTAATGATGCAGACATTTAGAACACGAAATTTAGGGTTCTGAAGCCCTCGTTAAGAGGTTGTAACTTAGTGAAAATTTCTCTCAGTGCTTTCACTTTCATATCTGGCTAGGCGCACTCGACTGTGAAGTTGAATTCTGCATGGATATTTTCCTTTCGAGACTTTCAGGTCGAGGATTTTTGCGGCTAGAAATTGAGGAGTTGCTGGTGCATGACTTATGCATGAAGCTAGTGTGCAAATATGAGAATGGCGCTGGTCGTACCGTCCGGGCATGAGCATAGAAAGTCCAAAACACGAGGGGGAGCAGGGGATTACTTCGAAGTCGCTTATTTCCAGTCAGCGCCTTTTGCTTAATGGTTAAGAATCTTGAATAGTGGGGGCCTTGGCTTCCTGCCCCCCCCCCACGGTTCCTGCACCTATGTGTCCGGGGACGTTCCTTGATCATATTTACGGTGCCAGTACAGTTTTTGAACTCAGTCAAATTCTTACAAAAATCACATCAGGTACTGCCAAAAACCGAATCCTTATGTTATTTCAGCACAGAAGGTACGTACTTGGTAGGCCAAGCTCCAACAGGTCTGGAGAAGTTGTCCTTTGCGATGTGCCAGATGAGTGTCGTGCAGCATATCGCCCATGGCGTCCAAAACTTTCGTAAAACGTTTCGAATGCCGCTGGCAGCAGTTGACTTGAATACGGTAAAAACACCAGTGGGGATCCTGAGAGAGCCGGGAAATATTTGCGGCCCACCTCGCGTGATAGAGTACACCATGGCTTGGATAGAGGGATCTATGAGTTGGATTGATCAGAGAAATGGGATTGAAATTTTGTCGATCTAGCCATATTTCTCAAACACATGTCGGGTTCTGGTCAGTAACCGTGGTGTACTGACGGATTGAGCTGGATTTGAAGGGTAAATTTCGGATATGGCCCGAATTAGATCATAGCTTGTTGGCCATGCCGTACTGTAGTGTATGCGTTGTTGGCCATGCTCTACTCTAATCCCTGTGTTGTTGGCCACGCTGTACTCCAGTGGCTGTGTTGTTGGCCACGCTGTACTCCAGTCCCTGTGTTGTTGGCCACGCTGTACTCCAGTGGCTGTGTTGTTGGCCACGCTGTACTCCAATGGCTGTGTTGTTGGCCACGCTGTACTCCAGTCCCTGTGTTGTTGGCCACGCTGTACTCCAGTGGCTGTGTTGTTGGCCGTGCTGTACTCCAGTGCTTCTGTTGTCGGCCACGCTGTACTCCAGTCCCTGTGTTGTTGGCCATGCTGTACTCTAGTCCCTGTGTTGTCGGCCATGCTGCTCTCTAGTCCCTGTGTTGTCGGACACTCTAGTGCTCTAATGCCTGTGCTGCGGTGTCTGAAACTCCCCGGCTTACCTGGTAGCGGTGGGAACTCGTTTCTGTCGTAGCCAGGGGGATGATCCTGGAGCCGTTCATGGTCCGCAGCGTAGGGTATTCGTTGAACCATTGTGCTTTGGCTGGTGCTATGCAACTGCGAACAGAAGGTTATCGGTTGAAAACCGTTTCTCAGGGAATTAATGTAAAACTAAGCAGCTGTAAGTTTCTGAAAAAATGTAACGACATAGAAGTCGTATGGTATGATGGATCATGATGAACCATAGGACCATCATAGAGTATGATGGTCTTATTCTAAAAATAAAGCTTTTGAGCGAGACCTTCTAGTCCTGAAATTCTAGTGAGACATGATTTAGTCCAATACGAGGCCGCAACTCATAGAGAAAGAGATAATCATTTTTTTGGTGTTTAATGACCTACTAACAGCCGAGCTCATATGGCGTTTGAAGAGGGAGGAAGAGAACTAAGCTGGGATTGAGCTGGAACAAGGTGCTAGATGCTGCCTTGGGTTGGGCTCGAACCCACAGCACTTTGCACATAGGGAATACCACAGGTCGAGCCGAGCGCGCGCGCTAACCGACTATGCCACCCAGACCCCACGCGCAGTTTTGATAAATATATGTGAAAAAGACCACACGCGCACATACACGAGAGAGAAGAGAGAGAGAGCGAGGCGAGAGCGAGAGAGAGAAAGATAAAGAAAGAGAAAGAGAATACATTAAAAGCAACACAACAGGAATGTTGTGGGTCATAAAGCCAGGAATGTTACTTATCGATTATCAGCCACCATAAGCATCGCCTCCGGCAAAAAAGTGTGGGGGCCAGTCAACTTGCAATTGCTGCGGGGAAGAAAGTTTGCCCTCTCGAACCAAAAACTAATCAGATTTCGGTTAATTGTTGTCTACCGTACCAGCTGGTTAAACATTATCTGATTTCTTCCGCTTTGACTGAATTCTATATTTTTAGTAAAACTCGGGCCAGCCCCCTCTAACCCCCTTCCCCCTCCCCAGCATATTCAGACACGTATGCTGAATTACCTGTTTTTATGTATATTACCATCTGCACACTAGCTGCATGAGAAACTATGACAGTATTGTGCACGTCCCGAGTGCCACAGTCAGGTGTAGGTGTACCTGACTGGAACGGTGAAGGCCATTCTTGTGTGCACTCCTGCCAGACGGAACAGGAATAGCAGCAATATTTCATTTGAGGCTTGCTGTAATTGCCTCATTTAAATTTCGATTATCATATGAGCCCTTCACGATTGAGTCACTCATCAAACATCGCTCCCGTTGGCAAGGAAACCATATTGATTTTTGGTATGCTGTTACGCGACCGTTGTGTTTCCATTCTATGTATAGCATCTAGAACACTGCACTCACGCTTGGTTTGAGTCTGCTATTGCCAAGAAAATTCAGGTTAAATCCAGTACATGCCTGAGGCTCCCCAAAATTTGTGGGCTATTCATATACAATACAATACTGTCTTAGTTTCTCTTAAAGCTAGTGTTCAGATGGTACTATACGTAAAAACATGTAATTCAGCATTAATACACCACAGGTGTTCATGATCAGTAGCCAATATGTGCCTGAAAACATGAAAATATGAATAGCCATGATAAAGCCAATATGTGTCTGAAAAACGCCAACCAACAGAAATGGGAGCCCATATACATATCAAGATGTGAAACTACTCAAACCCTCCCGGCAATCCAATATAATCCAATACAATCAGCCACGTATTCGGGCATCTTTTTGAATTTACAATCCGCGATAAGCCATTACTGACTCCCATTACAGAATTCAATTCTTTGCTTGTTTTGAACAATGCAAGGGGAAATTTAGATGGACTTACATCGACAGATTCCCCGGCGCTGTTACGTCACCATGCCCCAAGAAATTAGAAATCATATTTCCTTAGCATTGAAGGTAGTAAATGTTCCATTATCCCTCGGAATGATAATAAACATTTACGGCTGCGATGTCCACTTTACCATCTTAAAACATTCTCAAGTCGTTGAGTCCTGAACAAAATATGACGGCTTATCTTTCTCTCTTGGCTTTAAGAATTAACTTGTTTCCAGGTAGAAATATAAATCCACAGAACGCTGACCATTTTTCACCAGTAAAGTTTTCACAAATATCTAAATCTATGCCATTTCTTGCCACACAAACTGATAGAGGCTCAACAGAATGTTAATCCCCTGGTGCAACAGATGTCTAGGTGTGTCCTGGGTAGATTTGACAGTTCGGCTCGCTCTCTTTTCAGATTGACGGTGTGCCTAGTTGCCTGGTCAGATTTGAGTGCATTTCAACCCCCAGCTTATTGCAGCCAGGAACTCAAATACACAAAACAACCATAGAATAGTTGATAACACGTACCACCGTTCAGTCTCAACACGCGTACCGCTTAGTGGTTTTCAGCTAAAATTACAACGAGTCTGCAAAAGACAATAGTTCTTTACTTGGAATTTGATATTTTAGACCTTCAATGTCATGTAAAGATAGCAGGAAACGTCAGGGCTGGATGGAAACCGAGTAGGGATTCTCTTGGGGCTTGTTCTGTGAACTTTTTTTACCACACATATCCAGAAAAGGCGTTTTGTAAAACATGTAAAATGCTGACTAGCAGATGTGAAGCGATAGTTCTGAAAAGTTGTTGGGGCCCACAGACAAAAAAATACCACCAGCTAAAGTTTAGAAAGAGGGGTTTAAGGATATGTTTCTGTAGCGGTATTTATATCACAGTTTATCTACCAGTGCCATCGTCTGGACAACCTTGACAATGGAGGACAATTTTATAATTACTCGTAATGACTCAATATGACAAGAAATTATCTCCCATAGCTTTCCGGAAATTGCTTTTGCGCACAGGAAACTGATTGGAATTTAGGAGTTTAAAGGGTGCTATGTATCCGATACGATTTCATGCAAATGAATTGCTTATCAAGTGTCTCATGTTAAGATTTTTTAATAATCAAACTGCACATTTGATGTCGTATTTCAGTGATAAGTGACATAGGAAACGTCTGATCGAAATTATCTCTCAAACAATGGTATACCGGACTCAAACAGAAGCCTTGCGCCCAAAAGTCTAAATGTCGAAGCTCGGACAATTTTTTATTGGTGGTGCTGAAGAAAAATGCTCAATTCCTCATTTTTAAGCGGCATTGTCCGCATTTTCTACTTGAATTCCTGACGAAATGAAATACGTTTTTTGTGGAATAAATAGCAGATTTCATTACCATCACCGCTCGTGATTGCACACGCTTATTTGTAATATGTTGGCTCGAGACTGAGTCTTTTAGAAAATGTAAAAAACAATTATGCAATTTAATGGAAATCAATATTTTTAATTGTTATGAAACTGGCACTCAAAAGGCACCTTATTACTTTCCACGTCTGAAAGTTACCTTGCCTGGAAGAAATAGGCCACCAGAAGTGCCCACGGCATGAGAGACTGCCTTTTGAAGCTCCAAGAGATATTGAAGTCTCGCTGCAAGCTCTTTCTGTAGTTTTCCTTGATTTTTTTGCTGTAAAAGTCTGCTAACCACACACAATGAGAAGAGAATTTCCTTCATCTGCCGTTTTCGTCTTGCTTTATGTAAGTTGTCATATCACTGCCCAATAGAATCACACCAGAAGGCAAATTTGATAGTCTGTACCGGGAAAATAAGCTGTTTTCAGAGAAACCGGGACCTCGGCGTTGGGCCCTAACACTGTGAGGTCTGCGGCTGGGCTGGAATTCAGCGTGAGGGCGCTGTTGGGGGCGCTGTGAAGCCCCGCCCACCACTTCCGGTCCCTGGCTAGTGCACCTACGGACTGTCGCCGACCGTTCGCTGGGCGTCAGGGCCACGTTCTGCTGAAAAAGGTGGCCACGAGAATAAATACATGATCTTAAAGGGAATAGAACCCTTTGTCGAAATTCTTGAAAGGACATTGTATGAAAAAATAGGTTTGAAAATCAAGAAATCACGTTTTGTTTAACCTTTAATCACGAAAAACAAAGATGTCGCCTCCGTCTTACTGCTCTGGGTGGCCCAAGCATCTCGTGTTATAAAGAATCGGACAGTTTGCGGTGGCTTGCATCTATCTCCAGGGATGATAAGAGGTCTTCTACATGGTTGTTGGCCTCCCCAGAAATTGCGATAAATGACTTTTCCTTGCTGTCCTGAGGTCCAAGGGCACTGTAAGCGAATCGGAAACCCCTTCTTTGCCACAGTTGGTTTTCTATCATCAGCTGGGAGTCTCCTGCTCTTGATTGTGAGTCTCCTGTCAGAATAAAAACCGTCTGGTCCTCCCACGATCTCGGGGGAACTTATAGCTAGCTCAGGGCCGCCCTCAGTGTGTCCTGTCATGAGGGCCTCCACTTTTGCTGCAGGGGTCTCCACGAAAGGTCAAATGGACTGTTCTCCCTCTGACAAAGTGTGGGGACACGTCCCCGTCCCTGTTCCCTCTCTGTGTCGGATCCCTGATGTCGGAACATCAACGCAGGGACAAGATGGACACCCCCGTAGCTTAACCCGCGCCCCACCGGGGGTCCGGCGCCACCTTCGCCCCACCGGGGGCCATCGATGGCCCCCTCTAACTCCGAAAATATGGGCGTTAGCGCAAATCTGCAAAGTGCAATAGAAAGCTTGCGTGAATTCAGTAAGAAATTACTTCGCATGTTTTAGTGCTCAGGTCAATGGTTTGACCTCCAGAGGTCAAATTAGGTCAAGATCGGCTATTTTCACTCAAATATACAATGATTGAGCAAACTGGGCATAACTCTTATGTCATTAGAGCTATTGAGGCCTGGTAAAGTACATTTGATAGAAAATTGCCAGTACTTTTTCCGCTATGTGGAACGTAAAGACCTCCCGCCAGTGGTTTGACCTCCAGAGGTCACCTCGTGACCTAATATGACCTGAGGTCACGAAAGGTCACAAAGTGACCTTGCTGTATATCAAATGAAAGCCAGTGACAAGACAAACACGATGGTGTTTGTTTCACCGCTCTAGCTTAATTAGGTCAAAAGTTATTGCCAAAATACTGTTTTTGACCTCTGGTGACCTTGGATGACCTTGGAAAAGTCAAAGGGCAAATATGACCCCTGGGATCCGTGAAAGGGTGTCCAAAACGTTGTTCTGAGCAGTCGGAGTATTTGCAATCATTTTTGTGACTTTTATATCATGAAACAACTTTTCCATATGCTTTTCCAATGGGAGAGGTCGCCTAGTGACCTGACCTCAGGGCACGAAATCGAAAAATCCCGGATATACACCTTGTAGACCCTGGAGGGGTTACGAAGTGTAGGAAGTTTCAAATCGATCAACTTGAAATGTAGCTCTTACAGAGCTCTAAAGTGAAGTGAGGTGACCTTGGTTGACCTCGTCTGGTGACCTGACCTTGGGTGACCCGGGGTAAAAATTTCAGGGATGATGGGAAAATGATGCAGTGAGAGGTAGAGCCCTCAACTGCGGTGCTGCGCCTCGTCGTTTTTCTGCTATCCCGGAAAAACCTTAGGGGGCCATCGATGGCCTCTCCGGTGGGGCGAGGGTTAAAAATGGCGAGTCTATGAGCAGGGAAGGGGTGTAGCTTCCATTCGACGTGCTTACCCAGCGAGAGTGCGTGGGTGCCGATAAACTCTGCAGCCTTTTCACAACTTTCATAAATGTAAAATGCTTATGAATTTAGAAGTATTCACAATGTGCATTTTAAGCAACTTCGTAACGGTATTGCTTGAAGGCTTGGATGTATGTTCTATGGATAATGCGGTTAAGATGTCAATGTTTGCATTCAGTGATTAAAACTAGTCTTTTTCGTGAAAGTATGTTTAACACATGCATGTGATTTGTAGGTATCTGGAGTACCCATGCAGTTTCTGGACTTTTTTTAAAACATTTAGGTTTGCAAAATGGGGACTAGTGTCGAGTTATGCTAATCTATTCATGCGACGGTGATATACGCATAATTATATGAATTAGCCATTGTGAAAGTGCTAAAATGACTGTCAAAATGACGTATCCATCTTGCCTCATGGGGTAACCACGTTACCCCATGGGTGGGACGAAATGGACTCTTGCTACTTTTTGTGAAGTTTACAAAATCGATGGTAATAATTATTTATGTCAGGCTGCTTGCCCAGACGTACACACATGTTTGAAGTAGTTCCATAGGTACCAAGAATTAGGGCGTATCGAATTAAAAAAGTCATTGAAAAATGTCACTCGTAGTTAAGGAGTCCATGTTTCCTCACTCTCTTCTTACTCTCCCTACCTTCCTCTACCTTCTATGAAGACATTCTAATATGGATTCTACATTATATTATCATATTATCATACTTTTATTATTATTTTGTTAATTTTATAGTTCAATATGAACCATGATTCTACCGGAATTTTCTTTCATCTCCATGATGTAGGCTATTAACCCGTGCCCCACCGGGGTCCGGCACCACCTTCGCCCCACCGGGGGCCACCGATGGCCCCTCTAAGTCCGAAAATATGGGGGTTAGCGCAAATCTGCAAAGTGCAATAGAAAGCTTGATTGAATTCAGTACGAAATTGCTGGCATGTTTAAGCACTCAGGTCAATGGTTTGACCTCCAGAGGTCAATTTAGGTCCCGATAGGCTATTTTCACTCAAATATGCAGTGCTGAAGTAAACTGGGCATAACTCTTATGCTATTAGAGCTATTGAGATCTGGTTAAGTAAATTTGATAGGAAAATGCCAGGGCTTTTTCCACGATGTGGAACGTAATAAATCCGCCATTGGTTTGACCTCCAGAGGTCACCTCGTGACCTAATATGACCTGAGGTTACGAAAGGTCAGAAAGTGACCTTGTCGTATATCAAATAAAAGCCGGTAACGAGACAAACACGATGGTGTTTGATTCATCGCTCTAGCTTAATTAGGTCAAACGTAATTGTCAAAATACTGTTTTTAATCCCTGGTGACCTTGGATGACCTCGGAAAGGTCAAAGGGCAAAAATGGCCCATGGGATCCGTAAAAGAGTGTTAACCCTCGCCCCACCGGGGGCCATCGATGGCCCCCTAAGGTTTTTCCGGGATAGCAGAAAAACGACGAGGCGCAGCACCGCGGTTGAGGGCTCTACCTCTCACTGCATCATTTTCCCATCATCCCTGAAATTTTTACCCCGGGTCACCCAAGGTCAGGTCACCAGACGAGGTCAACCAAGGTCACCTTACTTCACCTTTAGAGCTCTGTAAGAGCTACATTTCAAAGTCGATCGATTTGAAACTTCCTACACTTCATGACCCCTCCAGGGTCTACAAGGTGTATATCCGGGATTTTTCGATTTCGTGCCCTGAGGTCAGGTCACGGGGCGACCTCTCCCATTGGAAAAGCATGGGGAAAAGCGATTTCATGATATAAAAGCCACAAAAATGATTGCAAATACTCAGACTGCTCAGAACAACGTTTTTGGACACCCTTTCACGGATCCCAGGGGTCATATTTGCCCTTTGACTTTTCCAAGGTCATCCAAGGTCACCAGAGGTCAAAAACAGTATTTTGACAATAACTTTTGACCTAATTAAGCTAGAGCGGTGAAACAAACACCATCGTATTTGTCTTGTCACTGGCTTTCATTTGATATACGGCAAGGTCACTTTTTGACCTTTCGTGACCTCAGGTCATATTAGGTCACGAGGTGACCTCTGGCGGTCAAACCACTGGCGGGAGGTCTTTACGTTCCATATAGCGGAAAAGTACTGGCAATTTGCTATCAAATGTACTTTACCAGGCCTCAATAGCTCTAATGCCATAAGAGTTATGCCCAGTTTGCTTAATCATTGCATATTTGAGTGAAAATAGCCGATCTTGACCTAATTTGACCTCTGGAGGTCAAACCATTGACCTGAGCACTAAAACATGCGAAGTAATTTCTTACTGAATTCACGCGAGCTTTCTATTGCACTTTGCAGATTTGCGTTAACGCCCATATTTTCGGAGTTAGAGGGGGGCCATCGATGGCCCCCGGTGGGGCGAAGGTGGCGCCGGACCCCGGTGGGGCGCGGGTTAAAAAACGCTTTTCTGAGCAAGCTGAGCATTTTCAATCGTTTTTGTGACTTTTACATCATAAGACAGCTTTTCCCTCTGCTTTTTCAATGGGAGAGGTCACCTCGTGACCTGACCTCAGGTTACGAAATCGAAAAATCCTGCATATACACCTAGTAGACCCTGGAGAGGTCATGAAGCTTAGGAACTTTCAAATCGATCGACTGCAAGATGTAGCTCTTATAGAGCTCAAAAGTTGAAGTGAGGTGACCTTGCTTGATCTCGTCTGGTGACCTGACCTTGGGAGGCCCGGGGTAAAAATTTTAGGGATGGTGGAAAAATGATGGGGTGAGAGATAGAGCCCTCAACCGCGGTGCTGCATCTCGTCATTTTTTGCTATCCCGAAAAAAACCTTAGGGGGGCTATCGATCACCCCGGTGGGGTGAGGGTTAAACATAAGGCAGGTATTCGTTCTCGTTACATCATGCACAAATATGAAGAGCTGTTATTAAAAATATAGCCCACGCTTTGCATGTAAAGGAAATAGTCTTACATTTAACCCCGTTAAAATTTTCCCAGCATTCTGTTTTACCGAAAAAGTGAAATATTTGCTAAATATACGTATACAGACAGGTTGAATCGCGCTCAGATCACGGCCAATTGTTATGACTTCTTTCCGTTCGTATATTCGATTCCATCCAAATATCATTGGGCATTTCAGGCATCGATTGACAATAGGTATGCACATACTCACACAGCGCAACTAAGCAGCACACAGGCAAGAAAGCAGGACACGCGATACGCCTACGTTGAATTGACACGAGGCCGATAATTAATGATTGACAGCTGGTTGTTCTCTGACCACCTTTCTAAAGCTGGCTAGTGATAGTGCGTTTACGGCAGGTGGCAACTCATTCCCGATCTTTGCCCCCCTCGTAATTAAACGACCGTTGCGATGCGGGAAGGCGGAGAGCCGGCAGCCGGAGCTCACCTCTTGACTGGTGTGCTCCCCTGATAGTATTGACGAGGCACGCGTTTCACTAGTGGAGACTTCACTGCGGCTGGGAAAGAGCTTTTTGAGCTCCTCAGGAGACCCACCAGGCTTTAGGGCTTTAAACATGTTGATGGCGTCTTCTCAGCTACAGTGTCTCGTTCTTGGGCCATCCTAGGGAGTTCAGGACAGGGGTGATAGGAGATGGTCACGCTTCCGCTGCCAGCAGGGTAGATACATAGGCGGATCCAGGGGGCAAGGGGGCCACGTGCCCACCCCCTCCCCCCGATAGACCCTCGGCGCCCCCTGAAATGGCCACGGCGCCCCTGAAATGGTCACGGCGCCCCTGAAAGATCGATGGCGCCCCCTGAAATGCCGCTTCCTACCCCCTCCCAGGATGCGAAAATCGGCGCCCACCGATAGGATTTTGCGTCCTTCTGATAGGTTTTCCGGTCAAAAGTGGCGCCCCCGGACCGGATGGTAACACCCCCCGCCCCCGATCGGGAATCCTGGATCCGCCTTTGGGTAGATAAGAAGGTAGGGATTAGGCAGGTACGTTTGGATTCCTATCAATCTTCCGCTTTGCAGAGCTGCAAACTTTGCTTTCTTGACATCCAATAATGACCTTGCCCATGTGATTTCGATACGTATATGTACCAAGCAAGAGAAAATCTTTCAAGCCTTATAAAGAATAGTGCATTGATGTGCACGTTATGATTTATACAGCAGGATAGATAGCTCTATCTTGGTGGTTTAGCAAGCTAGAAATTTGCATCTCCAGCTGTATTTCCCTCTAACGCGGAGGAGACGTCAGGGGCTGTAGCTCAAGTGGTAGAGCGCTCGCTTAGCATGTGAGAGGTACGGGGATCGATACCCCGCAGCTCCATACGATTTTTCAGCAAGTTTTCGCGTTGAGCTTGTACGTATCGGAATCTTCTCTGCTCAGAGAGGGCACTATTGGAGATTTTGATATCTTACCTATCAAATCATGCTAACAGTACTATTTAAGCATCACTTAACTGCAGAAACGCTCCAATACGCGAAAATGCTCACTCGAGCGAAGTGATCGATCGAGCGCACTTACCATGACGAATACCCACTCACTTGCAGATTCAGAGGAAATATTTCTCCCCATCCCCTGATTTTCCGACTTATACAAAATGATGTTTTGAAGATCTTAGGCCTCGCTGCTCAATCCCGAAAACATTCGTGTTAGATTTACCCTTGCATGGGCGTCATTCAAACTGCTGAGTGTATGCCATAGCTTTTTCTGATTTTTCTGTACACAAGGTTTCCCAATTTCAGTTTTGTTATCCTGGGTTTTTTATTTATCAACGCACCAACTGCCGGGTTCATGTAGCACAAGTTTCAGTTTGTGCCCTCCCTATCCCCCAGGATATCGTCGGGTCCGGGTCCGTCCCCCAGCACCCATTCCGTCCGTCCCCCAGCACCCATTCATATTTGGCTGAGCTTTATCGGCGGGACGACAGTGGCGGATCCAGGGGGGCAAAAAGGCAATTGCCCCCCCAAACGGAAAAGCTCGGGGCAAAACTATGTTTTTGCCCCCCAAAGCGATCGACCTTCTTTTTCCCCGACTCCTTTTTAGCTTGTAAGCAAAATTTTGGTGCTTCAACTCTAAACTTCAAACAGAATTAGAGAAGTTCAGTGTAAATATTGGGGCTTGGATAGGAAAAAATGTATCTTGAGCCTATATTTTTCACCCCGTGACGTTTTTTTCGTCTCCAATTCCCAAAATCCTACCGAAAAGGCATATTGTAGCGCAATTTTCACTGCGTGACGTTTTTTTTTTTTTGCTTTTCGACTTTGGTTTGCCCCTCCCAAACCAACCGGCTAGATCCGCCACTGCGGGACGATTATTATCTGTGAAAAAAATTCATGATCTGTTTACTTTTAACGGAAATCTGCCACCTCTGCCAGGCGTTTTTAACTGAAATAGCTATGTGGGAGCGTACAAGTAGGTAAACAGGGCTGGAATGATATTTCATTTTCCCAGAACTCACATATTGGGGAGAAACACGCCTCTTGTAAGAGGGTAGGGCTGAGTGGCCTCATCAGTCCTACTATGTTCCTGACCAGAAGTAAACATGGCAACCTGAGCTCATCACGTTGATTTGCAGAATATTTTGAGATACTGGAAGTATTGCATTCGAAAGAAGTGTGCCCGATTTGTGATGTCGTAAAAATAGATTAACAATAAATATTAATCACCAGCCGAGTCGCAACTCTGCCAAAAGACAGCAAAGGAAGGGAAGGGAGGGTTTCTCGGAGGTCAGGTAGGGTTTCTCGGGAGCCAGATTACTATTGGCTGTCTGAATCCACCGGGAAATTGAGCCCGAGTCGACCGCGTTTTGGCGAGCTTGCTGACCACTACACCACTGCGTCTCCACCTACATCGGCTTAATCATGCTGCAGTGGCGCGGATGGAAGCTAAGAAGTCGTCTCGGAAGGCAGAGAAAGTAGGTAAAATCCGCTCTTATTTTTGGAAACTTGACCGTTTGGACCCCAAGTTTTATTGGGAGGTCAGCCCCTCCAATCTTTGAGCTATATATGGCGACGGACACTTGTTCTCCCCTTCCTCCGTGCTTTCCTCGGCCTCCATATTACATACATGAATTATGCTTGGACTTTATAGCTATATTCATTCCAGTAATTTGTCAGGTGCATTATCTACTTCCTGACATTCAGTCATCCAGCGGCGGATTCAGGACTTAATCGGGGAGGCGGAGGGTAGTGGCTAGGTGTCTCGAGCCTCCTCGCTCTGGCCTCTGAACAGCCCCCGACTATGCATTTACTACAGGCATACGGACATTTGGTGTGGGGAACTTTGACCCCGTAGCCCCCTCCCCTGTATCCAACTCTGGTGTATTCTTACTTGATCAAAAAGTAACGATGACCCCAAACTAATAAGTACCATACGTCGAAAAGGCAGGTCCCGCCGAGATTTGAACTCGGATCGCAGGATTCAGAGTCCTGAGTGCTAACCGTTACACCACGGGGCCGGTGGGGGAAGCGGAATTGCGAAGCTTCATTCTCAAGTTTGCTTATATTGTGGTACGTGGCTGGAGATCCTTTCTCGATCCAGGGGGGAATCGGTGGGGCAGTTCTGGGTGGGTTAACGCTAGCACGGTAATACAAGCAAGCTCTCAAAGCCTGTGGGAGAGTCAAAATCCAGGGAGGTTTTGGGTTCTGACCCCTCATCTCCAGTGTGGTATCATCTAGGTAGGATCTGGACCTTCCCCTTTTACCTCGGTACGGCTCAAATTGAGATAATGTTAACTGTTGCTAGTTACATGAAGGTATAACAATAATACTGACATGACCTCGGTTGAACCTTCATGCTGTTGAAGGCCATCCCCTCCCCGTTTTTGCGGAATTCCCTGGTGAACGCCTATACTCGCATGCAATTGGCCTAGGTCCTTCCTGCCTGGCTGCTCAATGCTCATCGATCCTTTTCGCAGTTCCCCATTGAATCCACAAGCCAAGGTTAGTGGCGGATCCAGGAATTCATTTCGAGGGAGGGGGCTCGGAGGCTCGAGGCTCCCCGCCATTGCCTCGGAACGGGCTTCGGCCATGCATTAACTAAAGGCACTCTGACATTTGGGGGAGGTTTGAGCCCTCCTAGCCCTTTTTCATCCGCCGCTGCCCAGAGTTTATTCTGATTTCACGCGTAAGTGGAATGGGAGCAAAACTTGGATTTTCTAACACGGTATGCGGCTTCCTCATTACGACCGATACAAGTTAACCGCCCAGTCACATTGTTAGTGAATATCGCATTGTGATTGGTCAATATATCAGAAAATCCAAAGTACAGATGCAATGTTTTTCTTCTTCAAAACTTAGCAAATTATTCCTGAAAACATTCACAATTGATCAAATCAGAAGCCTCTGTTCCTTACAAGAGCACGGCAAATCGAAAAATCGCGAACAGGTAACCTCTCGTTCGCTGATGTAGAGAAGCATTGTCCTGAATATGAGCTTTGGCCATTGTCGGTCAAGGTCGGGGTGAAGTCGGAGTCTTATTGGTCAGAATTTAAGTCTGCAATCGTGATAAACCCAAGCCCTGTTCCAACTGTCAGCACAGTTTTGTCAGCAGGACCTCTAGGTCTCCTCCAGACCTCCTAACCTCTCCTCCAGAAAAGTAACATCAGCGCCATAATCGCCTCTTGTTTGTGCTAACAAAGGGAACTTCTTTATACCATTAAAAAATATTAGACTGCCACTTAGTGCACTTACTGTTTTTCATCAGCACAAACAGCAGGCCGTCAGCCCGTAAAACCTCTAGAACTAGTTCCCGGGGAGAGGCTACAGTCCTGTGACGTAGGCGCAACGCGGCCCGCTGATTGGTGCTGGCAAAACTGTGCTGACAGCTGGAACAGGGCTCCAGTTCGAGCTATTCTGAGCTGCACTTTTTGTACTATGCTGTGCCGCTGTACATTCTCCGAGTTATGCTGTCCCGCAGTACTTTACCTTTTGCTGTACTGTGCCGCAGTACACTCCCTGTTTCATGCTGTGCCGCCGTGTTCCTCTTGAATTATCCTGCGCTGCTGTACTTGCCCTCTCGTTATGTTGTTTCGCAGTATGCTCCATGCTTTATGTTGTCCGGTGATTCCTCTCGAATTACCCTGCTCCGTCGGGGGAGGCCTCTTGATGAAGGCTGGAAAACAGCAAATGATCCGTTTACACTGTCCCACTACCTATACCTAATAATGGATACGGCAAGACTATAATAATGGAATAACAATGGAATATTATAATAATAGCCAATAACAATGGAATAATAATGGAAACGGCAAGACAGCGCGCTTCTCCGCTGCTGTAACAGAGCTGTAGTTTCCTTTTCGCAAAACTAGCACTATGGATAGATAATTGATGCAAAATTGTCATATATTTTAGGAATGTCAAAAATTCGAAATTGAATGGCGGTTCCCGCCCAGAGCTATATGGTGAAGCATGCATATTTTACCGTTTTTACATTTACCAGCAAGCGTCAGATACTGTTTGACATCTGTAATATCGAGAATGATAGTGTAATTACAACGAAAAAATGAAAGGTGGATGCAGAAAAGCAAACTATTGAGGCAAAATGCGTATTTGCAATGTCTAAAAGGCATGCACATACATGTGTTCCTCGGCTGTGATGCTTTTCATATTGCTCAGCCTAACCCGCCCATGTGAAACCTGGAGAATTCTAAATAATCTTGTCTCCTTGACCCGCCTATAGGGGATTTTTCTCTATTCGGTCTTGCAACCAATTGCATGCCCAAGATGATTGTCCCATTCCTTGTACTTAGCAGCGGCGGATCTAGCCGGTAGGTTACGGGGCATTAAAAATCTAAAAACAAAAATAAAAACCTCGCGGTGTAACATTTGGCCCAAAATTTAACTGCAATTTAATGACGGTTACTAGACCGTTTGGGGGTAAACCCAAGACGAAAAGCAAAAGAAAAACGTTACGGGGTGAGAGATGTGCCACCGAGATGCTTGCTTTTGCTATCCAAGGCTCAGTCACTCAAAAGCGATTTTGAATATCAACAGGGCCAAGTTCTAATATTTACATTGAAGTCGACTAGTTCTGTTTGAAGTTAACTGGTTCAGTTGAAGCAACAAAATCCTGTGTATAAGATAAAAATGAGCTGGGGAACAAAGGAGGTCGACAGTTTTGGGGCCAAGAACATAGTTTTGCCTCGATCTTCTTCGTTTGGGGTGCAAATGTCTTTTTTGCTTCCCCCTTGATCTGCCACTGGTACCTAGTACACTCAAATTCGCTTGCACATGCGTATAACCCCGTAACCGAAATACATGAGCACGCCTATGGCATTTTAATATATGTATAGGGTTGGGTGTATAGTATGACTACTTTTGTGTCTCCTGGATGTCCTTCAAGGGTGTATATACTCTAAAAGGGTACACTCCAATTCTATAAGAAACACACATTTTGAGTTGCTGGAACCGCCTCTGCTGTGGTAACGCTGTGAACGGGCATTGAAGGTACCGAACTTCTTACGAACACCTAAAAATATGGTATGGTTTTTTCTCGCCTTTTGGAACCCGTTTATTATCCTCGATGGGAAATGGCGGCCCCGTGGTGTAACGGTTAGCACTCAGGACTCTGAATCCTGCGATCCGAGTTCAAATCTCGGCGGGACCTGGTTGGTTGATGCTTTTGTAGTGTACGAGTTCTGCGATAAATTACCCACTTATACGGCGCCGAATCAATATTTAATCGGGATCTGGCAGTCTGCAGACAAACCAGTAGGGCGTGTTTCCTCTGCCCCCTCTTCGTTGATAAGGTCACGCCATGAGCAAGTATTTTGCGCCAAAAACAGAGCCGCCCGTGCAGGAGGGCTTCACCCTTGCACCTTAATTAGGGCTGCACCATAAAATATAGTTTTCAGAAACATATTTTTTCATGTTCCTGGGAGATTTTTAATGTAGACTGATATAGAGCACAGGAAAATAATGTTTGTTTTTGCCTATCGAATTGTTTCACCCTCTGCACCAGAGGTCCAAAGCTGTCTATTATGTTACCGAAATCGGACTTCCCGATCAGAGCTGCAAAAAGTCGGGCTCTCGGGTCATAAAGTGCCCGACAGATTTTAGGGCACGGTATGGTCCTGCGACAGATCTTACAATCTGTGAGAAAAAAATCTTGAAAGGAAACAGAAAATAAATTTTGTTCTAAAAAACTCAATATTAGAATTGTCACCTCTTTCACTCAACAGGTTTTTCATGAATTTGCACCTCTCCCATATCAAGCCAGTGTGCGGCAAGAACCGATGGAAAATGGAGGGACTTATGAATCGAGGGACCTTTGAATAGAGGGCCTTATGCACAGAGGGCCTTTTAAACGTCACCCAGAAAATCCTCTGCTGGAAAAATTCCTTCACCGGCCTGTCGGGCCCGATTCGTATTCCATAGCACGCGACAGCTTGGCCCGACAGGCCGCTGTAAAGGCCTTTAGACAGGCAAAACAGTTTTTTTCCTTCGTTTCCTTCGTTTGGAAGTACGCTCAACGCTGCCGCAAGGGCGCTGTTTGAACAGCGGCCTTGCGGCAGAGCCGGTGTAAAAGGTATCTTTGGTTTGAAAGGTTTGAAAAGCAGCCCTGCGGTTTGGTGTGTTGCGTTGTGGATATGGCGGAGGCCAAGGCCCTAGAATCCCGTGGTGTGGTGGAGGCAATACGTTAAGGTTGTGTTTTTGATTATGTTTCTCTTGCATTACTTTGGTATACATCTTGAGTAAACTGGTTGAGCCTGGATTTCATCGTCCATAGTTGAAGGGCTGATAAATGGCTCCGATTAAAGCTGAAGCCCCTTCCACCGTCCCGTGTCAAGCTTAAATGTGGATTTGAGGGATGTGGGTATTTTGGCAAAAAACGTTTTTTAAGGAGCATCAGCGAATCAAGCATTCTGGGTTGCCCTGCAAGTTCAGGAACAGCGGTTTTGGTCAAGGAGGTCGTTTTGAAGCATGGATCAAACAGCGGGCAGATCAGAACAGTGTGGGGAGAAAACAAACAAGTAAGCGATGTGGTGTTCGTTGTAATTTCGGCAGCTTACATTTATTTCCACACAGTATGTTATGCTCACTGTTGATCAATAATTTTAAATGATATTAATAAGGGAAAAATGAATTTAACCAGCAGACTGGTCAAATTAGACTAAAACATTTGATCTTCCCTTCCGTCTTCTTTTAAATCCAATGCCTGTTTGTCCAGAATTAACCACAAAAGGTGCATGCCTTCATCAGTGGATTCGTAGATGGCAAAGAAACAAAACTCTTCGCCTTTCCACATTAATTTGTGTTTTAAGTACCAAACTATTTCTCCCATTTCATTTTATTCACTTACCTAAATATGCCTATGATCTATGTCAAGGGCACAAAGATATAACAAAAACACAGCCTAGTGCAACCTTTACTCATTCCTTTTACTCTAAACTTCCTTGGAAACATGATATTTATTTGACACTTACTATCTAACTGACTTAAGGTTATTTATTAGCCTCATGAGCTTCAGATCCTAAACCACCTACCCTCATGGAAATGAGCACGACAATGCATGAAAAAACTTTGAAATAGCCAACAGCTTCAAAATTTGGGATTTTTCATGTTTAAAAGTCATGGAAAGCCAATATTACATGTTTGTATTCAACTCCAAGTAGCCATGATCCTTAAAAACACTTTCAAATATAAAGAAGTACCCCTCCAATCTTGTTTGTCTGGCCATCAGAGCAAAATCCATATGGAAGTTTTGGGGATTCCTTCCAAATTACCTCCTCCCACCTCCAAAAAAACTGAAATCATGAAAATCTGCAGAAGCTGGCATAAGTAACCGCATGGTATGGGAACCAGGTCAGCTTTCTTCCATTGCAAACTATATTTTTAAGTATTCTGGGCTGGACTATGTAACATAATAACAAAATATCACTTATTCTCATTCTAGTGCAGCATTTTTTGTCAATGGCGGCTGCAGAGGACTGAAAAAGGGGGGCTGCTTTTCATGTTATTGTATATTTCCACCTGTGACCTAAATCATCTGAATTCAAGACCGAGTCTTATTCAAGAACCAGTCGAGCTGACTTTGACACACACTATTGGTATGCTGTACGTCCACAAATCTCAAATTACATCCAATAATAAATTTCCTTTACCAATGGTGACTCCAGAAAATGAGAATTGGTGGTTCGGTATTCAATTTATTATAGGTTTCTGCCGATAACCTTAATTTCCTGAGCGAGTCTGATAATTGAAAACCCGAAGAACAGTCTCAGTTCTAGAGTTTTGAAAATTAATAGACTTGTGTCATTCCACTTAGATTTGCCATAGGCGGCTTCAGAGCACAAAAAATAAGGATATCACACATATAAGGATCAGAGCACAAAAATAAGGATAATGATATCCATTGGTGCCAAACTAGAAGTTTTTTATGCTAATTTTAGTATTTTCTATTAAGAATGTGGAAAATGAGTAGGAACATTTTACCAATTGAATGGGTTTTAGACAATTTTAATAGTCCTATCCTAACCACCCGACAGATTTGGAGGTTTTTTCGAAAGTGCCCGACAGATTTGAGATATTTTGCAGCTCTGTTCCCGATGTTTCGTCTTTCGTCGGTCTCGGATACAAACTTTGGGTGAATCGTTGTAGCTATTGCTATTGTTTGTGACCTCGTCGCATCAGCCACAAGGCTGTTAGGCAGGTGAAAAAGTAAATTTTATAATATCACATTTGTGTGTAAGTTCTAGGGTGAAAAATGCTCGCATAAAACTGGTGACTGTAGTCGGCGTCTTTTATTATGCTCATAAGATACTTCTGATTTATTTTAATTCTCAATTCTATCTACGCATGAGAAAGGTATCATGAGCTGTATTGTGAACTTCGTAATACTCGAATATGGAAATCCGGAGGTAAGTCTTTAGGAATGGAGTGCTCTGACATTAGAGTTCCAGACCCACACTCCTCCCACTGACAAACTGGTAAACTGGGCGGGAGGGCTGCCACACGTGCTACAGCCCGGCGCGGCGGTCCGAGGGAAACGCTGCTGCTATCGTTAATCATGCAGGAACACGGTGCATGCCGGTGCAAGAGCGTCAGGAATGTGAGCCAACGGAGCAGATTTAAGGCTTTGTTAACGGGGTGAAGCCTCACAGTCGCTAACATTCCTCACGGTGAAGCTACTTCGCCAGGAGGGCGCCCCCCTCGGCGCCTGTTTTGTGTGTCTATTAAGTTCAGGCGTTTCAGAAGTATTTTCAGAAGCAATGGACGGCATTTTTCCTAAGGGGCGGCAAAAAAATGATGCATGCATCTGCTGCCAACTGCTCAATGGCGCCCAGCAACGAAGGGCACGTCGGAAAACAGGGCGCTCAGCAACGAAGGGCACGTCGGAAAACAGGGCACCTTTACCAGGGCGCCTGTACACTACCAACAATCGCGCCTTACCGCCTGATCGTGCCGTTCGGCATTTTAAAGCGTTTGGCTGTCCATTGGTGCACTCGGCTCCTGATCTGAACAACAGGTACCCCTGTGGAACTAATGAGGTAGTGGATGTCTGTCCACTTGGCCCTATCCCTTAGATCCACCCCTGATCCAGTTTGGAGACCACGAAGCTGCATGAGCGGTAAAGGAATTCGAAATCAATAAGCATGCAAGATGTTAGCAATAAAAATGTATCAATGATATCGCGTTAAAACAAACGCCTACTATCTCCGCTTTTCTCTGACGTGGTCGACAAGTGCTAACGTGCGCGTTTAAATAATTGGAGCTGCGGGGTATCGATCCCCGTACCTCTCACATGCTAAGCGAGCGCTCTACCACTTGAGCTACAGCCCCCATGTGGGAACAATGCTCTTTGCGCATCCGGCAGCCTCAAACATGTCTTAGGATCAGTGACGGATCCAAGGGGGGGCTCAGGGGGCCCGGGCCCCCCTTAGCTCCCAAGCGCCCCAGTAGAGCTTAGCTCATATCGGGCGCCGAAGGCGCCCGATATGAGTGGCGCGCCTGTACCCATCTCGTGCGCCAAGGTGGTAGATACCACTTATTCCACTTGAATTAACACATACTCCTTAAAACCATGGCAAAGCGCCCCTGCCCAAACATTAGACGCCTTTACTGGTCTTTTGCGCCCCAGTAAAATGTTGCAGATGAAATTTAGAAAGCTAACAAAAGCGCCCCGGCAAAGAAAAAGGCGCCACTAGATAGCAAGATTGCGCCATGGGGAACTAATACACTCCTGAGTAGCCTAGGCGCCCCCTGGATGAAGCGCCCCCAGGTAGCCTAGACGCCCCCTGGATGAAGCGCCCTACGGATATCATATGCGCCCTTGGCTAGGAAAGGCGCCCCTGGGCAGCAAAGGCAAATCTTGGTAGCATATGTACCCCGGACAGCATAAGCGCCCCTGAGATAGAAGTAGGCGCTTTAGGAAAATGAAATGCTCACCTTGGGCAGAAAAAGGCGCCCTTTAACAGCCTAAGCGCCCAGTGGAAAAAGCGCCCTACGGATGTCATATGCACCCTTCGATAGTAAAGGCGCCCCTGGACAGCAAAGACAACCCTGGATAACACAAGTGCTGTGCACGGCAAAGGCGCCCCTGGGTAGCAAAGGCGCCCCTAGGAAGGCACCCCTTCGATAGAAACCCGCCTTTGGATAGCCTAGGCGCCCCCTGGATGAAGCGCCCTACGGATATCACATGCGCCCTGTTCTAGGAAAGGCGCCCCTGGGCAGCAAAGGAAAATCTTGGTAACCCAGGTGCTCTGGACAGCATAAGCGCCCCTTAGATAGAAATAGGTGCTTTAGGAATATGAAATGCTCACCCTGGGTAGAAAAAGGCGCCATTTGATAGCCTAGGCGCCCACTGGAAAAAACGCCTTACGGATGTCGTATGCACCCTTGGATAGCAAAGGCGCCCCTGGACAGCAAAGACAACCCTGGATAACAAAAGTGCTGTGGACAGCAAAGGCGCCCCTGGGTAGCAAAGGCGCCCCTAGGAAGGCACCCCTTCGATAGAAAAGCCGCCTTTGGATAGCCTAGGCGCCCCCCTGGATGAAGCGCCCTACGGATATCATATGCGCCCTTGGCTAGGAAAGGCGCCCCTGGGCAGCAAAGGCAAATCTTGGTAACATATGTACCCCGGACAAAATAAGCGCCCCTTAGATAGAAGTAGGCGCCTTGGGAAAATAAAATGATCACCTTGGGCAGAAAAAGGCGCCCTTTGATAGCCTAGGCGCCCACCGGAAAAAGCGCCCTACGGATATTATATGCGCCCTTGGCTAGGAAAGGCGCCCCTTGGCAGCAAAGTCAAATCTTGGTAACATATGTACCCCGTACAGCACAAGCGCCCCTTAGATAGAAGTAGGCGCTTTAGGAAAATAAAATGCTCACCTTGAGCAGAAAAAGGCGCCCTTTGATAGCCTAGGCGCCCACTGGAAAAAGCACCCTACGGATATCATATGCGCCCTTGGCTAGGAAAGGCGCCCCTGGGCAGCGAAGGCAAATCTTGGTAACATATGTATCCCGTACAGCATAACCGCCCCTAAGATAAAAGTAGGCGCTTTAGGAAAATAAAATGCTCACCTTGAGCAGAAAAAGGCGCCCTTTGATAGCCTAAGCGCCCACTGGAAAAAGCGCCCTACGGATGTCATATGCACCCTTGGATAGCAAAGGCGCCCCTGGACAGCAAAGACAACCCTGGATAACACAAGTGCTGTGGACAGCAAAGGCGCCCCTGGGTAGCAAAGGCGCCCCTGGATAGCAAAGGCGCCCCTGGGTAGCAAAGGCGCCCTTGGGTAGCAAAGGCGCCCCTAGGAAGGCACCCCTTCGATAGAAACCCGCCTTTGGATAGCCTAGGCGCCAACTGGAAAAAGCGCCCTACGGATATCATATGCGCCCTTGGCTAGGAAAGGCGCCCCTGGGCAGCAAAGGCAAATCTTAGTAGCATATGTATCCCGGACAGCATAAGCGCCCCTTAGATAGAAGTAGGCGCCCTAGGAAAATAAAATGCTCACCTTGGGCAGAAAAAGGCGCCCTTTGATAGCCTAGGCGCCCACTGGAAAAGTGCCATACGGATATCATAGGCGCCCTTGGCTAGGAAAGGCGCCCCTGGGCAGCAAAGGCAAATCTTGGTAACATATGTACCCCGTACAGCATAAGCGCCCCTTAGATAGAAGTAGGCGCTTTAGGAAAATAAAATGCTCACCTTGAGCAGAAAAAGGCGCCCTTTGATAGCCTAGGCGCCCAATGGAAAAAGCGCCCTATGGATGTCATATGCACCCTTGGATAGCAAAGGCGCCCCTGGACAGCAAAGACAACCCTGGATAACACAAGTGCTGTGGACAGCAAAGGCGCCCCTGGGTAGCAAGGGCGCCCCTAGGAAGGCACCCCTTCGATAGAAAAGCCGCCTTTGGACAGCCTAGGCGCCCCCTGGATAAACTAGGAGCCCGAGAAGGAAAACGAGCGCCCCACTGGGAAATACAGGCTCCCTCTGTATAACATAGATGCCCCTTATCCACCTTCAGCTGCCCTGGATTGGAGCAGCGCCCCCAAGAGCAAAGGCGCCCTTGGACAAAAAGCCGCCTCCTGGTATCAAAGGCGCTCCTAGATAACATATGCGCCCCTTAGATAGAAATAGGTGCTCCAGGAAAGCAAAATGCGCCCCTTGGTTAAGAAAGGTGCCTTGGATAGCAAAGGCGTCCCTGGGCAGCAAAGGCAAATCTGGGAAACATAGGTGTCCTGGACAGAATAGGAGACCCTTAGATAGAAATAGGCACTTCAGGAAAATAAATGCAACCCTTGGATAGAAAAAGTGCCCTTTGATAGTCCAGGCACCCACTGGATAATGCGCCCACGGATATCATATGCACTTTTGGAGGCGCCACTGGACAGCAAAGACAACCCTGGACACAAGTGCTTTGGACAGCAAAGGTGCCCCTAGGAAGGCACCCCTCCGATAGTAAAGGCGCCTTTGGATAGCCTAGGCGCTCTCTAGATAAACTAGGTGCTTGAGAAGGAAAATGAGCGCCCCATTGAAAAGTACAGGCTCCCTCTGTATAACATAGATGTCCCTTATCCATCTTCAGCTACCCTGGATTGGAGCAGCGTCCCTCAAGAGCAAAGGCGCCGCTGGACAAAAAGGCGTCTCCGTATATCAAGGGCACTCCTAGATAATATATGCACCCCTTACATAGAAATAGGCACTTCAGGGAAGTGAAAGGCGGCCTTTGGTTAGGACGGCCCCCTTGGACAGCCTAGGCGCCCTCTGCATAAGGCGCCCTACATATATCATATGTGCCCTTGGATAGCAAAGGCGCCCCTGGACAGCAAAAATAACCCTTCTTGAAATAGATGATCTGGACAGCATAGGCGGTCATGGATAAACTAGGCGCCTGAGAAAGAAAACAAGCGCCTCACCTGAGAGTACAGGCGCCCCCAGGATATCATAGGTGTCCCTTTCCATCTTCAGCTTCCCTATTGTCTATGGTTTGGCACACCTGTCCGACAGTCGCGCGCTCTGTTACAGGGCTCGAGCGCTCAATTTGAGCATGGACTGCCTTAAACCACATTTCGTTAACCTATAACTGAAGGCTTAGTGCTCCATCGCTGCAACCGGGTGTCTTTTTCAGTATGTGCGCCCCACTTCCGAGAACGCTGCCCTCACCAACCAGCAGTCCTCCCCGCTAAGCAGATGAGCGCTTCTTTCTGATAACTAGTCACTTTATTTCAGTGTTCGAGCGCCTTATTTCAGAATTTTTATTCTCCATCTATTTTGGGCTCCTCCTGGATTGCAGAGGCGCCCCCTCAAGTGCAAAGGCGCACCTGGATAGAAAAGTGCGCCCCATGTTTGCAAAGGCGCTCCAAGACAGCATATGCGCCGCTTAGATGGAAATAGGCACTCCATTAAAGTAAAATGTTCCCTTTGGGTAGCAAAGGCGCCCCTTAACAGCGAAGGCAGCCCCAGATAACAAAGGTTCTCTGGACAGCATAGGTGCCCTTTAATAAACTGGTGCCGAAAGAGAAAAATAGCGCCTCACCGGAGACAAAAAACACCCAGGATAACGTAGGGGCATGTATTTCAATCATGTCTGTGATTGAAAAATACATCTAGACAGCATATGCGCCCCTGGATAGAAAGACACCCCTGGGCAGTAACGGCGCCCCTGGAAAGCAATAGTGCGCCCCTGTGGAGAAAAAAACCGCCTCCCTGAATAACCTAGGCACCGCCCCGAAATATCAGATGCCCGTGGATAGAGCAGACTGCCTTGAATAAAACAGCGGCCCTGGATAGTAAAGGCGCCCTTTGATAGCATAAGCGTTCCTTAGCAACAATATGGGCGCTACATGAGCTCAAGGTTCACGCGCACCTAAGCCCAATAATAGAGCAATCAATCGATGCCAAAGCATTCCTTAAAGCGCGGGCGCCAAACTTCCTGAGAAGTAAAGGCGCCTCTGGGTAGCAAAGGCGACCCTCGACAGTGGTGTAGGTATTCCTGAATAACAGCAGCGTCCCTTGATAAGAATAGCCCCAAGATGGCACAGGTACCCTGCTGATAGGAAAGCGCCCCTGAATATCAGAGGCACCCTCTGAATGAGGTGCCCATGGAGAGCATAAGGGCGCCCTATGTATAGCAAATTGCCGCCCCTGGATAGCCTAAGCGCTCCTTGCATAGGGTAGGCGCCACTGGGTGGTATAGGTTACCTTGAATAAAAATCAGCCCCTAAATACCAAGGTGAACTTGGATAAGAAAAAAGCTCCCCTTGGCCACTGGGTATCAAAGGCACCCCCGGAACAGCAAAGATGCCCCTGGATAGCTAGGTTGCGTCCATTGGGGAGCGAAGACGCCCCTGGGTGGCACAGGTGCCTCATCGAAGCAAAGGCCCCTCCAGAGAGCATAAGTGTCCCTGATGAGCACAGGTACTCCGGGACAGCCCCTAAATGACGTTGCATAATGTTACGACACCTATTATGACGCATGCAATTACATCAAAGTAAAGGTTATTCAGTGTTTAGATCCAGGTTACAGGTCAATTTTAAAGGTCACTGGCCTTGATGATCAATGCTTGATCAAAGGTCATTGGTAAGCTTGGGCACAGCGCTAGTTATAGCGTAAATTAGGCCTAATTTGTTGGGTTGTGCCGTAATAGGTCAATGACCTTGAAGGACCTTGACCTCAAAAATTGCAGACATTGTTTAGAGCCTTCCCTTTTGGCCTCAGTCCTGTTCTAGAGTATTCACGCCCCGTTCCGGCCCGTTGGGGGGGTGCTTGAACACCCCTCGAGGTCTCCCAGTGGCACGAAAAAACGTCGGCGCGAAGCGACACAGTACTTGTCACCCCTTATCATTGATCAATTCCGCTACTTTCCCCTCAAAATTCAAGGTTGTGTCATCTCAGGTCAGGTCACCAGCGCAGTTCAAGTGACCTCACCCCAAAAATGTTTAAGGTGGCGTAAGTAAGAAAAGGGTGAACCTATCGAATTCAAGCTTGTACCATATAATGGGCCCAAAAAGTACTAATAGATTTATCCCGGGATTTTTCTCATCGATGACCTAGGGACAGGTAGGAATCATGACCTCTCCATTGAAAATGCGTGGGGTAAAACGGAAATTTGCCGAAAAATTGTTCTATGTCTGCAGACGCCGCTTGGAATACCTTCCGATTCCCCAAATCATAGTATCCTCGGCCTCTTTATCGGTTTATGTTGCAAGTTTAGACATATTACCTCTGAGAGTTCATCTGGGGCTTCCTAAGCAGGTTTTAAGACTTGGGTCAATTGCTTTGCAGGAAATATTGATAAAACCCGTATTTTGATACCATTTTTATTGCTATTGTGACTTGATTCATATGCATACTGACTATGCTAGGCTAGATGGTGACCTTGACCTACCCATAGGTCAGGTCATTTTTATGTTTTGACCTAGTATAGTCATATTATGCATTATTTGATGATTCGCCGTAACGAGAGGAAGCGAAGTGTGCCTAAAAATGATTCTAGCTCAACTCTGGCAGATGCTAGAGTATATAGACAGTGACATGTTGTAAGCTTTGTCTCGGGGGAGGGACCCCAGCGCTGATCCCTGGAAAAATCCGCAATGGCCCCCAGGGGCCCTCAGGGAGTCAGGAAATCTGGTGTGGGTGGAATCCGGGAGGAGGGATTTTGGGTCTCTAAAATCAGCTGAGGGGCCCGTGCCAGTTAAGGGGACCTAGATAAGGGCGCCCGACGAGCTCATTTGACCTCAGTACCAACACAGGATTCTCAAGACCAGCGTGGGGTGCCTACCTATCTAAACGGTTTCTAAATAGGCTCAGGGACCCAAAACTAACCCAGGGGTTCAGTTTTCAACTCATGGGGCCCAGGCACTCTGAGGGGAACCTGCAGAAGCTCAGAAGGCCCATAAATTTAATAGGGCTAGACTAGCTGGGTGGCTCGCCGAACTAGTGTCCAGATACGCACAGCGGGCCCCAAACAAGCTGAAGGGATCTATATCAGTTAAACGAAAACGATACCAGCCCAGGGGACAATGACCAGCTTAAGGGACACTAATCCAGCTTGGGGCTCAGAGCTCAGAGCTCCAGTTTTTAGCTCAGAGGGCCCGGGACCTGTTGATGGGGCCCTATATCAATAAAAGGGCCCCGAAAAGCTTAATAGGCTTCAGCGGCGACATATAGGTTTCAAGTTCAGTGTGAGAGCCTAGTTAACTAAAGCGGTCCTAGATCAGCTGAGGGGACTCGATATAAACTCAGGGAAGTCACCAAAAACTCAGGGGCCCAGGCCCGCAGAGGTTCTGCGGCCTATGAGGCTCAGGTTAGCGTCAATCGGGTATTTCAGTATGGAGCCGTTAGCCAGGACAACTGTGATAAGTGGAGGTGGTGGATACTACGCCCCAGTTTTTGCCATGACCGAAGATAAATGTATTATTTGCTCATCGTGCTTCAGTGAGCGTCAGCGGGTGCTTTCAGCATTTTCTACCAAGGTACCAGTCGTTAGCTGGCCCGAAATATGCTTGATGGTAAACGCGAAGATGTCTTCACTAAGAGGAAGCCTTCATGAAAATAAGCATTTACAAATCCTTTTTAAACGCGTTTTTCATTGACACTGGCCGCCTTTTGGGTGGTAAATTGGCCAGTGGCGGATCCAGGGGGGGCAAAAATGGCATTCCCCAAACGGAAAAGCTCGGGACAAAACTATGTTTTCGCCCCCAAAGCGATCGACCTCCTTTTTCCCCTACTCCTTTTTAGTTTATAAGCAAGATTTTGGTGTTTCAACTCTCAACTTCAAACAGAACATAATTTGATAAGATGTTCCCTGGCCTGTCCCCTCGAATCCGGAAATGTAAAAAACACTGAAGATTATATATTCGGGCACAACCCTTCATCAGAATCATGGAGTAAATATCAATAATTCTCAGTTATAGTATAGGGGCTTAGGGGCGCACCAGCCTGGTAAGGCCATATAGCAGTTATAGTATAGCCAGCCTTGGATAGGAAGAAGTATCTCGAGCCCTTTTTTGGGTTTTCGTCTGAAATACCCCAAAATTCTTCCGGCAAGTGATATTGGTGGCGTAGCTTTTGACTGCGTGACGTTTTTTTTTTTGCTTTTCGACAGTGGTTTGTCCCTTCCAAACCGACCGGCTAGATTCGCGACTGAAATTGGCGCCCCTCAGGTTCGGCGCCCCCAGGTTCGGCGCCCTCCGAGCCTGGGCCCCCCTTAACGAAATCCTAGATCCGTCACTGCTTAGGATGGACTGAAGATCGTGGTTCAGCAGTTAGATTTGCATGGTAGTCAATGTTTTTGGATTATAATTGTCTTATATTTAATTTCTACTAAAATATTTCCAAGACCAAGAGTGCTGTATGTCGTATTACACCCGGAAACGGACACCGGTACTGTCAGAATTCTTCAGTCACAATATACGGCAGAGTTTTACCCCATTTATGAAATTTATTTTATTTATAAATAAAATCGTGAAACGTACCGTTTGTCCTAGTTTCGCAGTTACCAATTATAGGGCGACTCGTAGGATGATTGCAGGATTTGAGATCCTTTGAAGGTTGATGAACGATAAATGAAAACAATTGTGAGTACTGGAAATTGGGTGCACTAAACTGTGTTTACATTCTGGGATTTTCCCAGCCCCTCCGCTAGCCCCCAGCCCCTCGGATTTTCTTCCCCTGGCGGCCAGCGCACTTCACAAAGAACTGCCAGCCCGACTCTCGTGCGACGAAGGCTTTTGTGATGGTTCCGATTGACAGGGTGGAGCGTGAGCTTTTTTTAAAGGCACATTCTCTTTCACAATCCAGATCATTATTGTACTTTGACCCGTTCGACCACTTCTGTGTTACAATGCCATTATCTCGTGGGGCTCCACATGATTTGGCGTTCATGAACAATACGCTTAGAAGAAGGGCATACTCATATTGTTAACCACAGTCTTTCTCACTGCACATACAGACACCAGAGCAATGAGACGATTCGTGTTGTTCGATGTACCATATTCACGTGAGAACAGCATAAAGGAAGGGTTTTTTAGACTGCTTAGAGTAATGAATACGTTCTTAGCTGGTTGCAGTCAGATTTGTATAATAACACGACCAGTTCATTTAGAGCAAATGTTATCGCGCTTATAACCTCATTATAGCAGTCAAGTGTGCCCCTGCCTATTTAGTCCAGTACCTCCATGCATGGTTTTAGATTTGTTCTTATCTTCATGTGTTGTATCTTTATATGTACTCTAACTTTATGCTTTGTACCTGTTGCCGATCGTCTGCATTGTTGTATTAGCTTTATGAGCCACGTTTATCTTATCCTGGCAGTATAATGTTCTATGGTTTTGCCCATAAGTGTTCCTCGTCCCGTCGGTGATCCGAATGCAAATGTTGGGAAAACAGTGTGACCACTGGATGAGAAGTGCCCCTCGGCTGCCAAGAGGTACTCCTTAGAGCCTTAAGAGTTCCCTTTTGCCTCTTGGGCCTTACTACAACCTGGAGAAAAAATATGCTGCATAAAACGACGACTAGATAGAATTATCAAAGATAAACATTCAGTCTATAGCGTTCGATGCATAGGCGTAGGAAAAGGGGGGCCAGGGGGCCTGGCCTCCCACTTTTTGGCCAAAAATTTCCTGATCTCACTCAAAATGTGAGAAAACCTGAAATTTTCATAACCAGCCGATGCGGAAGGCAACGAGAAGCCCAAATTTGAATAGTTTTTGGTCCTATCGTGGAAAGTTTTTATGAGCATCAGGTTGATGTTTTGCTGCCTCCCCCCCCACTTTTTCCGGTGGCGATGCTTATGGTTCGATGAATGCGAGGAGATAGGCACGTAGGGGCTGGGACATGACTAGGTTATGTGACAGCCCCTGCGTGTACTTCCTTAGCGTTGGTGTCACCCACAGATCGTTCATACACAAAATATCGGTTAGATTATTTTACCCGGTTAAAGCACCCTGTTCCAGTTTGGACCAAAGTTGTTTGAACAAAGCTTTAAAAGTTAGAAATTTGCGTTGAAAGAAGCACACACTAGGGGCAGTCACAGACTGGATATACAAATGGGCTTGCAGATATCGACGTATTTACTTGGAAATGTCAGCAAATGTGAATAATTTTGAGACATTAATGCGGCTTCTTTGTCACTGCGAACATGTCCTGTTGCAGCCTTGAGATTATTCCAATAGTTTTTGTGTTTTTTTTGTGGTTTCCAAATAACTATACATGCTCATTGAGACTCAGGTAGAAATGAGCCCCTTAGCTCACCTAGCTAACAGAAAATTCGGCAAGAGAAGCCTATTCCACTGAAACTCTGACGGGAATTTATTGGTGCAGCCACCGCCACAGACCCGGTGTCCTGTATTCCAGCAGCGCGCCGCCCTCACCCGATCGAAGCTCTAGTTGTGGGTCTGTCCACCAGGGTAAAACTTTTGGTCGTCCACCAGAGGATAAAATGCTGCACGTCAAAATCGATGTTTGTACTTTGGGGCTGTAGTGCTTCTGCTGGGTACCACATTTCCGAGGGGAGTGCTCCTATGCAGCCCCTGAAGTTGAATATGTAACACTAGGTTCGCGCAGATTTTTGCTATCGAGTTATTGCTTCTCTGGCCGTAATGCGGCCTCAAAATGTGTGTTTTGCGTCCAGCTGTCGATTGAGTACCCGCCAATACTTTTGATCATCACGTTTGAAAAAGGATTTTCCAAAATGAACATAAGTGTCAGGGAGAAATACCTTTCCCGTAAGCACGACTTGAAATGTAGGCTTACTGCCATTTTTGGGTACCGAACGAAATACTACGTGTAGGACTTATATTGTAGACAGAATCATAACCGAAGCACTGGCGGACGCTGGACCGCCGTTTGGGTCGGGGGTAACCCGGGAAAAATCGTAAAAACCTAGTGTTTTTTAAGAAAATCATCAAAATTCGCCATTTAAGGAGCATGGCCCCTTGCCCTACCCCCCCCTTCTCTGTGCGTCCGCCAGTGAACTGAAGGCGCGGTAGTAAGTTGGTCTTAAGCTGCAAATCGCTGAGCTTAGAGTTATTTCAAAAAAGTAAATATCGCTGAGTTTGATTGAAAACAATGAATTATGGATAAATGATTAATTATAATAAACAAGTCCGTTTTTTGTCCCAGTCCCCCCTCCTGGAATTGAGCGTCTAAGAATACCATCATCATCATCCCCCCACCTCAATCCCGTTCTGATGCTAGTTTATGTTTTATAGGGTGACAAAGAATACATATTTTGTAGTGAGAGAAGAAACTATTTTGTTATAATGTTATGGAAATTTGTTTGTTTTTTCCTTTCAATGGTAGCTAGCCAAAACGTCTTTATTGGCGATTGCCGAGGAGACGCTTTTGTTTCAAAATTGCAAGTGAATATTGGCTCAAATGATGTCGGTTCATATTTAATCTGTGAGATAAACTCGGCGAAACTGCACAATAAGTCAAGCTGCGGCAGATGAATATCTTACAGTGAGTTTACATGGCATATGGCAGAAACCAAATCGCTAAACAAATATTTCCATAACATTAGGCTTCTCTTTTATCTTCACCTTCCTTAAAAAAATATATTTAGCTTAAGCATCATTATCTACGTGCAAACTCTTCAGAAACAGAGGCCTGGTTCTCGAAACTTATACGCATTCCGGCTGCGAACAAGTTTCGTTTCTTCGGCGTTGATGCTTGTCAAAATCCATACCCGGAAGGTATCGTGAAACACTAGCCCCTGGTATCTGAGGTTACGGGTCCGTTCGAAGATGTGCTGTATGGAATTGAATTGATGCCGTGGCCAACAAATGCAAGCTTCATTATGGTGCGACGCGTGCTCGCGGATATATAAGCTTGTCATTAGTGTAACGCTAAGGCCGGGCCGGGTCCTGTCTCTCACGTGTGAGATTTTATCCATATGTAGAAAGAGAACCCTCGAGCATGCAGCTCTCGCGAGGTTGGGGACAGCTCTGTGGCGTTAAGTGGTAAGAACTGATAAAAACATAAATCGTGGTCCCTCACCATTCTGTGAGTGAATACGTCAATAAAAAGATATGTCACCCACTTTCTTCCTGTGCCAGAATGAGCGTTTTAAAAGCCTTACAGCAGCAGTTTCCTGGAGTATGTGCGAGTTACAACGTTATTGTGCCGGCCAAAAAGTGTGAGCGATAATGAATTTTCCACATGATTATGGGACTCATTTCAACTGTCTAAGTCCGGAAACTATGACACGCAAATTTTGGGTCTACGAATAATCATAGCCCTCCCCCGACCAGCAGTGACGCCTAAATTCCAGGTCAGAGGTAGATCCAAGTGTGATCTATTCTGCTCATATACTCCCCTCTTTCCAAGGGGATCAAATTGTATCGATTCCCCGCTGATTTCGGACGATTTTCTTTAAAACACAATTTTTACGACTTTGCCCGCGCTCCTCTCCCAGCGTTAGGTGTTTGGTCAAGATCGCCTCTGATACGACCTGTGCGAGTTTTCGTTTAGCGCTATATAGTCTATACGTCCAAGCAGTGCCAGCCGTGGAGTTTGTTCAGTGTATCGACACTTTTCGATAAAACCCCGATAATGCCCGATGCTCGGGGGATGGGCAGCTTGTTGGATAACATCAGTCTCCTGAGCCTCCGGTCCCGGGTTCAACTTCCTGATGATAAAGTTTGGGGACTGCGCCAGACCCACCGGTTGGAATATTAATGGTGGGTGGGAGGAGGGGGATGCGCGGAGCGTAGGCATGCCCTCACAGCTCGCAACGCGTACGTGCTTATGCTTACCTGAATTTATTCCCATCATACGTTTATGGGTAAATTTCTTACCCAACTTTCAGGGGATTACTTCTTAATGTCAAAGCGGCTGCGAAAGTGCTAGTAGTAGTGCCTTGGACGTCTGCGTCGCTGGGGCGAGTTCAAATCCCTGGCGGAATACTGAATAAGGACTTTCTGGTCCCCAAATGCCTTTCCAACAGGATGAGGGTTGGTGACGTTATATGGCCTCAGCAGTTGGTGCGTCGTCAAGTCCTGATGCTTCCTTCTGGATGTCCGGGTTGGTCGAGCACCCTTAGAAGTATACAATTCTACGTCCCTGTTGACACTCGTAATCTGCTAAAGGCATTTCCCTGCTGCAGGGAAAGGGATATATTTCAAGGTGGCCAATAATGTGGTCATGAAAAACTAGATTACAAACAATGAAGACTGTTACAAGTTACCTCGAATTTGTTTTCCAGCCGCGTTTCTTGGTGTTTTCTTAACTCGCGCCCCACCGGGGGTCCGGCGCCACCTTCGCCCCACCGGGGCCATCGATGGCCCCCTCTAACTCCGAAAATATGGGGGTTAGCGCAAATCTGCAAAGTGCATTAGAGAGCTCGTGGGAATTCAGTTAGAAATTAGTTTGCATGTTTGAGCGCTCAGGTCAATGGTTTCACCTTCAGAGGTCAAGAAAGGTCACGATAGGCTATTTTCATTCAAATATGCAATGCTTAAGAAAATTGGGCATAACTATTATGCCATTAGAGCTATTGAGATCTGTTTAAGTACTTTTGATAGGAAATTGCCAGTCCTTTTTCCACTATGTGGAACGTAAATACCTCCCGCCAGTGGTTTTACCTCCAGAGGTCACCTCGTGACCTAATATGACCTGAGGTCACGAAAGGTCAGAAAGTGACTTTGCTGCATATCAAATGAAAGCCAGTGACGGGACATACACGATGGTGTTTGTTTCAGCGCTCTAGCTTAAATAGGTCAAAAGTTATTGTCAAAATACTGTTTTTGAGCCGGGTGACCTTGGATGACCTTGGAAAAATCAAAGGGCAAATATGACCCCTGGGATCCGTGAAACGGTGTCCAAAAACCCTGTTCTGAGCATTCTGAGTATTTGCAATCATTTTTGTGGCTTTTATATCATGTAACAGGTTTTCCCCATGCTTTTCCAATGGGAGAGGTCGCCTCGTGACCTGACCTCAGGTCACGAAATCGAAAAATCCCGGATATACACGTTGTAGACCTGGAGGGGTCATAGAGTGTAGCAAGTTTCAAATCAATCGACCAAGAAATGTAGCTCTTATAAAGCTTCAAAGTTGAAGTGAGGTGACCTTGGTTGACCTCGCCTGGTGACCTGAGCTTGGGTGACTCGGGGTAAAAATTTTCAGGGATGGTGGGAAAATGATGAGGTGAGAGATAGAGCCCTCAACCGCGGTGCTGCGTCTCGTCGTCTTTCTGCTATCTCGAAAAAACCTCAGGGGGGCATCGATGGCCCCCGGTGGGGCGAGGGTTAACCCGCGCCCCACCGGGGTTCCGACGCCACCTTCGCCCCACCAGGGGGCCATCGATGGCCCCCTCTCTAACTCCGAAAATATGGGCGTTAGCGCAAATCTGCAAAGTGCAATAGAAAGCTCGCGCGAATTCAGTAAGAAATTACTTTGCATGTTTTAGTGCTCAGGTCAATGTTTTCACCTCCAGAGGTCAAATTAGGTCAAGATCGGCTATTTTCACTCAAATATGCAATGATAAAAGCAAACTGGTCATAACTCTTATGTCATTAGACCTATTGAGGCCTGGTAAAGTTCATTTGATAGGAAATTGTCAGTACTTTTTCCGCTATGTGGAACGTAAAGACCTCCCACCAGTGGTTTAACCTCCAGAGGTCACCTCGTGACCTAATATAACCTGAGGTCACGAAAGGTCACAAAGTGACCTTGCCGTATATCAAATGAAAGCCAGTGACAAGACAAACACGATGGTGTTTGTTTCACCGCTCTAGCTTAATTAGGTCAAAAGTTATTGTCAAAATACTGTTTTTGACCTCTGGTGACCTTGGATGACTTTGGAAAAGTCAAAGGGTAAATATGACCCCTGGGATCCGTGAAAGGGTGTAAAAACGCTGTTCTGAGCAGTCTGAGTATTTGCAATCATTTTTGTGGCTTTTATATCATGTAACAGGTTTTCCCCATGCTTTTCCAATGGGAGAGGTCGCCTTGTGACCTGACCTCAGGGCACGAAATCGAAAAATCCCAGATATACACCTTGTAGACCCTGGAGGGGTCATGAAGTGTAGGAAGTTTCAAATCGATCGACTTTGAAATGTAGCTCGTACAGAGCTCTAAAGTTGAAGTGAGGTGACCTTGGTTGACCTCGTCTGGTGACCTGACCTTGGGTGACCCGGGGTAAAAAATTTCAGGGATGATGGGAAAATGATGCAGTGAGAGGTAGAGCCCTCAACCGCGGTGCTGCGTCTCGTCGTTTTTCTGCTATCCCGGAAAAACATTAGGGGGCCATCGATGGCCCCCGGTGGGGCGAGGGTTAAAGGTAATGTTGCACCTTGGTCCAGTTTTGAACTGGAGTGTTTTTAGGGGCACTTTTGTTGAAAAGAGTAGATTCGGCCTTGCTTCTGATGAAACATGACTAGACGCAGAGTTCAAATCTCATTATAAATGTGTCAAATTTTCTTTAAGACGATTTTACTTTGTCTCGCGTTGGGTGGCACAGTGTGGTGGCTGATCGCCGAATATCAAATGATAAGTCCTTGGAATCTTTATCCATCAACTTAATAATCTAGAGTCTTGTACCAAACGCAAGTCCGTCTTTTAAGAAAAATATTACATGCCTGATTAGTATCATAGCTTTCTCGTTGTGCTTTGTCGATGCACGTTTGACATCAAAGGCGGTGTCACTACCGGCCAAAAACGGGAACTGGGAGTGGAGCTTTATCTCCCCGTCGACAGAAAACCTCCCCTCTTAGACAGAACAAAAAAAAACTCTTCGGTTTTGGACTCGTGGTGTTCTACTGACTCACGTTAAAACTGGCATGAGTTTCCCACCACTGAGGAAGTCATTTTTGGGATGTTTTCATGGCATTGCACCCTCGTCACGTGCCACTAGGCGCAGATGGACAGCACATGGCCGCGAACTCCTCGGCACCAGCATCCGCTCTTTCCCCTCCTCCGGCTGGCGGTGTTCGACCCCCCAACCCTTCTGCCGGTCATTTTAGTGCCCTTGTTGTGAGCGAACCGGCGCCGATGGCCGTCGAATACGACGCCACGCTTCGCTTTGTGCGTACGTCGCTGCGGCGATTGTAGCGCGGCTGCGGCGTGATTGTCGCCCGGCGGCGTTTGTGGCGCAGGACGTACGCATGATGGACGATGTAAATCAGTTTGATTGTGTGCGCTCGGTGGCCGCGGCGGGCGGGAACAATGCTCCGCGTCCACTGGTCAGCGCGCTGCCCTGCTCCTCGCTTCAGGCTGGACGCCGGTGTAGTTGGACGCACAGTGGCAGATGCTGTGAGCCGAGGACGTATCGACCGGGCTCTGACAGCGCTCAGCTCCCATACCCGGGGTGTGGAGCTTACATTTGTGGACTTTTGATGACTCAAAATATACTTAAAGCTACATATCGATAGAAAGACGCGTTTTCTAGGTTCGGATCGGTTGCTGTTGTTGAGGGATAATATAAGGGCTGCGTATTTTGCCGCTCACATCAAGATAAAGAACAAAAAGTACGTTCATAATAACATTGTCCTGGCTTCATAGGTTATGGAGTTCCTGCAGATGCTCATGCTCTATGTGTTCACAGTTGGCTCCTAAGAATCGGCAAAACACTGAATTTTCCAATCCAGTTCAGACGAGTTGACCCTGTCACAGTTTGACACAGAGCATTGCCACAGTAGGCAAGGGGGGACCAAAAGACGGCGGCCCGCCCGGCAGCCGGCAGCCCCCTGACCCAGCACCCTGACAACCGCTCATCTGGAGCTGACCATGCTTCAAAGGCGCCCCGCCAGGTGCCGGTGCCGGTCCATTGTGTGACCTTTGTGTGACCCGTGCGGCGGCCCCCCGGTCACCGCGGCTCCGGCGGGGTGTTCCGGCCAAAAACACGCCTGCCAATGAGACTCGGTAAACACTGACCGGCAGCTGACATGGCCGATGGGCGCAGGGGCTACTGCAGGTACAGCGCCCGCCGGACACTGAGTGTTTGCGCCTGTTGACCCTGACGGGGACTGGCCACGGGCAGATGGGCCGGGGGGCTGCCACTCGGACCCCGCATTGTCCGGCACGCGCCACAAAAGGGCCAACGGGGTCAGCGGCGGCCGAGTCCAGAGCAGCGCGCTGCTATACTCCACATGGGCCAGTCTCATCGTCCGATAAACTGTCAACTGACCAATTGTGCCCACCATTCCTGGCTGGAAAGGAGGGTAGTACTGGCCACCTGGCTTCCCAGTATAGCAGACAGGGTCTGTGAAAGCCTCAGCAAACACGAGAATCAGAATAAAAATATAGATGAAGGCTGGAATGTGTCAGGGGTGGATCCGCGGGGTGGCGGCAAGCGGCGGTCGCCCCCTTTTGAAGTAGAAAGTGTGACACCCCTGCACTGTGGGAACCGTAGAAAAGATTTGGACCTATATCCCAAAACATTTGGCAATTTTCTGGGACACGACGTCCCCTGAGTAATCAGATAAGCAGCTGGGATACTCTGTTAGGATGTCGAGCGTCTCTGCGGTCTGTGACGAGGCGTTGCGGGATACAGGTAATATAAAAAGCATGAAGAAGCTGGTTTCCAGGGGTCGTAAAACCTATAATTTTGTCATTCTAAATGGTGACAGCCCAAGGTGGGCAAGGTGACAAAAGTTAGCCGACATGTTTACTACAGACAAATACGGGAGCAAATCGCTGAAATTGGCACCTATAATTTGAGCTCATAATGTTTTTCAACAACTGAGGTGGTCCGTCGGTATCCTACTAACGCTAAACGTGCCACATTTTGCTGCGTGGGCTGGTGACACATTTTTGGTTTGAAATTTTCAATGTTGACATACTGAACACTTTTTGGCCCCTGTTTGGTTTCAAACCTCCCGCTGTTGCTGCAGGATGGTTGTGCTCGGCATGGCTGACAGCTGTTGCTGACGGCCCAGTCAGTCACGTGACACCCGTTCCGACTGGATCTCACCAGGTTTCCACCCGATTCATCCCGAACCGCAGACAGCTGTTAGGACTTCGGGGCGTGCCAAGCGTTAGGTCATTTAGTGGCCAAATCGTACCACATAAGAGCCACGAGAACATCCTGGTTTTGCTCGTGATATTTGCTTTTTCGTAAATTAAAGACTCTCGTGTATTCATATCCGGCTCGTTAGACTTCGTAAGAATTGGCTGTATTTGAATTTGAGTTATGCAAGAAGTGTGCAATTCCAGGTATCAGTGTCAGCAGCCTCGGTCTCTATACCGTGGTGGTGGCCAGATGCCACACGGCTGGTCTCGCGGACACTTTAAAGCCAGGAAGGGTGCATCAGAGGGCTCACCGTGGGCGATCGGTGACAAAACAGGGCAACTCGACACCCGAGGCACACTGTCCGACTGTCGGAAAACGGCTGGCGCAGGGTATTTTGGTAAACGGCGGCAACGTGACACCAGCGACAGTCACCAGGAAACCCGCGGCAACTGATGGATGTCACAGAGCCATGTGTTTACAGCAAAGCTAGCCACATGCTCGTTCAGCAGTTGTGACCATCCACTTGGGAGAAAGGATTTAGCTTTCTTGCAATGTCATGAATGAATGGATTACTCGCTGGTGGCATCGTTGCAGTGGGTCGAGGCTTCTCAGTGCTGCCAACTGCGCCGCGCTCACCACCGTGGTTGCGCAGTTGGTTAAGGCGTCGCCGTTGTATGTGGGAGGTCCCTGGAGCAAAGCTGACCTCTGGCAGATTTTTCCTCGACCGCCTCCTACCCAGGAGATGGCAGTAAACTGGGTAGTGTTTGCCTTGACACGGGAGTTTTGCTGACCAACCAGCGTCCTTGTTATTGGAAGCACGGGCCTGATCAGCCTTTAAATAGATCCACCGGTCCGGTGGCGCGCCCCGAGGGCACGGCCTCGCTTTGTGTCACCGGAGCAGTCCTCTGCTCCGCCGGGCCCGAGAAATCGGGATAGCCTCTCCGTGTCATACGGTGGGGTATGTGAAAGGGAGCGCGCGGGCACGATTGTCCCGCAAGGGTGCCGATAACTAAAAACATCTGCCGTGTACATAGTGTGACTGTGTGTATATGGGGTGCAAATATGTAGAAATGTCCCCAGGTCGGGGACGCAAAAATATAAAAAAACTGCGCCGCGCTCGTAGTCTGCCGAGTGTGCACACTCACTCCAGATACATGAGCATTTAGCAGCCTCAGGACGATACCGAGTGCGGGAACGGCCCAATCGACTCATGTATGCGACTGTCTGGTACTGTTCTGTCTCTATGGTTCTGGTCTTTCTCTGGAAGTACCATGAGGGTGGTACATACCATTTGGAAAAAGTTGTGGTTCAAAATACAATATTTTCTTTGAATATAAGCAGTTTGGCTATATGTAGATTGTTCTTATGAAATTACACAATCAGTTTATGAGCTTAAGTGAATGTTTCATTCAAATGAAATTAATTTACTTCTCACAACAATATGTTCCGCGTCGCCACATTCGTCTGAGTCGCGCCATACTTCGTCTGGACGTAATGGTGGGCACCAAGGGCCGGGGTAGCTTTCTGCGTGCTCGTGTGTGCGAGGCTGCTCATGTAGCTGAGATACTGCGGTGGTCTGTCCCCTTCCGATTGCCTATGGCTTGGGGTGAGAATGGTAAGAAGCTGCTGCTCTTAGAGATGAACTTTATGTAATTAAATACCGGATGTAAATAAACACAAAGAAAACAGACAAAGGAACTGCACTATATAAAGCACTTTGTGCTTACACGTTCCCGCGGTGCAACCGGTTGTATGTCTCTAGGTTTTTTTACCAACTGGTACCCTATTGCTTTTAAAAAGACAAATGCATCGCTTTACGCACAAAAAGAAGCTTCCGTATGGCTACACAGATATTGAAAGCCGCTAAGTAAGCACCTCAAGTCCACTGGCAGCTTACTTTCGACTAAACCTTATTCTTTGCGAGCACCTGTGCGGAAATATTCTAGAGAACCAGGGAGAAGTTCTGTGCGACCCTCCATGGCTTTATTCAAGTGAGCGCTGAAACTACACACTCAGCGCCAGACAAGAGCCGAGGCAGCGTGAATACCAAAATTCGGATCTTATTCCTCCAACGTGATAAAAAGCGTTTTCCAGCTGGGTGCGCTTCGGGTGGATCGTCACAGGACGGTCCCTGTCCTCCGCGACGCCACCTCCCTCCACGCCAGCAAAATCGGCCGCTTCTTGTCCGTCTGGCCTGTTTGGACACTGTCGGCACGCTCGGGTACCACCCCCTCCATCTGCCCGTCTTCTCCCAGCGGGGGTGTCAGCCTCGTGAACGGACTTCGCCTTCCGGTAACAATACCACACGCGCCGAGAGGTTCCCTGAGCCGCCGCCTCACATCACCGCTCAAAGACCGGCACCAGCAGCATTGTTCCCTGAACATGTTTACCTGGCTGAGGATCAGAAACACTGGCCCGGCGTTCGCAGAATGTGCTGACGGGGCATGCCACGCTACTCACTGACACGGTATGGTCTGTTGTACCCGAGACTTGTTAACGGTATCAATCATAAATGTTTCGAACATTTGGTAAGGAGGAAAAGATATCTATGAAGGTGAGTTGAGCATGATCATCATTTCGGCAGTGCTCCTGGCTGGCTTGCAAGCCAACTGTTTATGGTATATTCATCTGTTCTTACGCTTTCTTGTTGGTGTATACGAATTCCATTATGGAAAGCAAGGGTCCTGGAATGGAAAAAAGGTTAACTTGATGGGTGCCTGATTCTGTATCATTCATCATTTGCGTAGGAACTATCTAAGTATAGCCTTTCTACAGGTACTTTATGTGTTGTGTAAACTCTCTTCAGTATTGCTATTTAATTTCACCCTGACGATCTTCTCGGGGTACTAGTTATACGCTTTGTGCAAATGTACAAACTCTTCAAGCAATTAGGTGGCTAGGAAACATACAATGAAAGCTGCTTAAGTTTTTTTTTACTGTTAAGTAGCCCAAGTCTTAGACAGTTCAAAGCTAACGGCTCAGCCAACCGCAAGACCTTCAAACACCCAGCTAGCAGCCACCACCCTCAGTCTTCCCGGCCAGTAACCGCCTCCCTCAGTCTTCCCGGCCAGTAACCGCCTCCCTCAGTCTTCCCGGCCAGTAACCGCCTCCCTCAGTCTTCCCGGCCACTAACCGCCACCTTCAGTCTTCCCTACCAGTAACCGCCATCCCCAGCCTTTTTTAAGACGAGAGCAAATGCCGCTGAGGTGGCCTGTCGTCTGTATGCCCCTCACATTCGTCAACTTCGCTTTCTGGGAGGAAATTCCAACCTCATTTCCTTTCCATATAGGATTCGAGGCAGACCTTGATGGCCTTTATTCCGTTCCACGTGTTTTACATAAAGAACTGGGTCCGTTTCAATACATCACACGCGTCTGCCACCAGGTGCTGGCTCTCCCGGTATCCTTCACAAGCGACAAAAGTAAATCTCTTTTCTGTGCCTGTTTTATTTCCTTTTCCTACCAAGTTCGGAGTTGGCACCGATAGTGTGCCGTTCCCAGCCACCGAGTGAGCGAACAAAAGGTGTGCGATGAGCGAGGATAGGATATAAAATCCACGTTGTCACGTACCTCTTTTGGAAATGTAGTTTGAGCCAACTTTTTGAAGAATGTAGAAATTGTTTTATTGACATGACTGATGTAAGAAATGTGTTCCGCTGAATTTTTTTCTAGAGAAATAGGCAATGAGAAAACACTCCCCACATCATGAACTTCCCCATGCCAACGTCGGATTTCCTTCTCCATCTTTCCCACCGTGCGACTATCGGTACGATCCTCCCTTCTCGGCGCGGCTGCTGTCCAATTTTTGTCATGATTCAATAGTTAAAATTATTGGTGTTCAAAGCCAATAAAAAGGCGCTGCGTGGCGCGTTGAATGGGGTCGCGCGCGGGACGGCTGTCCCAAAACGTGCCAGGCACCTGCCGGCTGCGGCGGCGCAACAATGGCGGACCGCGCGCCCGCCGCCACCGCCGCCGCCGCCGCCGCCGCCAGCTGCTGCTGCCGAGTGCTGAGGCGTGGTGATGACAAATGTCCAAACTGTGCCATGACGTGGGATTTAATAAACCTAGCAAAATTGTGTGATCTATCAATGAATATTTACGATAATGTTGTCTTATGTTCTCGTGTGTCTTTTTCACGCGTCCAAGATGCTCGAACAAAACGATACTCGTCTTGTACTCGCGAGTCCCTTGTCCTTCATTTTACAGCACTTCGAGTACCACACCTCAGGATGGCTAAAACGTGGAAAACGAGTCTACATTGCTGGAGCGGCTGCTGGAGGGAGCAGCCATTGTGTCGACGTGAATGGTCAGTGCCTGATCCCGCCGATGCGGACTGGTACAAAGGTAGGACCACTCGTAACTCCTGCTGGTGTCGCCTGCAAAGGCTGCCCCAGCCGACGGTGACAACGACACCAGCGACGGCGCCGGCCGAAGAAGATCCTCCGCTGAAGGGATTACATGGCGCGTAAAACGATATTGCCCCACCGAAAGAACTGTGCCAAGTGGTGGGTCTTCTGTCAGCCGAGCCACAAGTGCCCGGGGCGGTAATCCGCTTGTGGTGTATAGTGGGTTGTTTATGAGAGAGACGGATGCTCGGAACACGCTGAAGTTACAAGCTCCTGCTATTAACATCAATGAACTAACTAAATCCTGGGATTAACTGGGATAAATATTCTGAAATGGCTTAACGGATATGAAAGCCCGTCTGCCTTTTTATGTGACTTTGGGTTAAAATTGACTTTATGTGTAGGATGTGTGATGAAATTATTATTTGTATTGTTTCGTTGTTTTTTATCTAAACCTTATGACCCATCCACCCATGGAGGGGATGCCATTTTTATTATGTTTCGAATTCCCTCTGGATTTGAATCATTATCATCATTCCTCCACGCAGCACACTTATTTTTATGTTTCTCAATCTAGCTAAGATGCAAAAGTTCCCGAATAAAAATCACCCTCCTCCCCCTCCATTAATCCGCTAGGGATAGGACCAATGCCAGCTCATTCCATCAGATGTAATCAAACTCTATCTCACCCACAAACCAGCACAAGCCAAAATGTCGGTATTTTCAATCCAAACCTTTTGTCGAGATTTTCGATCAAATAGAAATATTCATTCTACCAACCTCTCTGATACTGTCGAAGCTGGTTGTTTTGATATAGAACTGAAATTTGAGTCTTAACAACAGTGTTATAACACTCCCGAGATCAAATGGGCAGTAACTCCCGAATCTCATGCTGCCGTGCCTATCTATGACCGTTTGTCCAGACGAGGGTCGCTTTTATTAGAGATGTGTGATGTAGGAGGATTGTACCAAACTGTTTTGGAACCGACAAGAGGGGAAAACTTTTTTGGATTTAGTTCTATCGAACTCGCCGTTAGTGGAGTCACATGTGCGTAGTGGAATTTTCTGTTCGGACCATGCGGAAATCTGTACAACTTTTCAATCTGTTTAATGCCGGCCCCTACTGTCAACAGAACTACAGCGCTCAATTACAAAAGAGCTGACTTCGAAAACATGAGACGGAGCCTACAGCTCATGCCATGGGACGCATTGTTAGATGGTGGGGTAAATGAAGCCGTGGGTGTGTTTTATGATGTTTTGAACGCAGCTATCCGCGATCACATCCCCACTGTCACGCTGCGCCGTCGATGTCCATCCTGGTTCGACGCTGATGTAAGACGCGCACTTAAGGAAAAGGAAACCGCTTTTAAACGAGTAAAGCGTAACAGGACAGCAGACACGATTAGAAACTTTGAGGAAAAACGTCAAAATTTCAAATCAATTTCAGAAGACCGATACTACAAACACCTTCAGGGACTGATTGGGAACTTCAAAACGAATCCGAAAAGGTTTTGGACTTTCTTAAAGAGCATCAAGGGAGCAAAGGGGCAAATTCCCACTCTTTCGGACGGAAACCGCCGGATCAATTCAGACAAGGAAAAAGCTGATCTTTGAATCAAATATTTGCCAGCAAGTTTACTTCTCCGGAAGTGATTCACTACCCAGAACCTCCCGATTATAATCTTCCAAATTTGACGGGCTTTGAAATCTCTGAAGCCCAGGTCCGGGATATTTTGGAGAATCTTGCAGGTGCACAAGGCCTGCGGTCCGGACAACATTAGCGCTCGGGTCATAAAAGAGTGCCGGAGATGAGCTCGCATGTCCTCCTAACAATTCTTTTCCGGAAGTCCGTGAATGCGGGGGTCTTCCCGAGCAGGTGGGCGGAAGCCAACATTGTCCCAGTATTTAACCCTATTTCCGTCAGGCTCCCGGCTACCCCTATTTCCGGCAGGGGGGCAATATCGGCCCCCCTAAGATCTCGTAATCTAACCGGCCGATTTTGAAAATTCAAAGTGCCATAGATTCCTCTGCTGCTAAACTTTATTTTTGAAAAAGAAACTTTCAAAATTTTCATTTTTAGGAGAAGGTCGTGCAAAATATAAAATTTTTGTGTATTTTTTAGATTTTCCATAACCCTTGTCTCTGTTGTACGATTTTCACAAAACTAGTTCAGATTTACAAATAATTGACCCAAAATTTTTCATATACTCGAGTTACGCAAAAATTCGAAATTCAATGGCAGTTCCAG